>CM060676.1:228472870-229072870 GCA_030686995.1 Artemisia argyi | reverse complement strand
CACCAACTGCATTTGGGTTCCCTGGCATATTGATGATCTAACATATCAACACCATCACCGGAAAAGAGGTTATATGATTGTAAAACAACCAACTAAATTACTTATTATACTTAAATTATATTTATTTACAAAGAAACACTTAAAATAAGGACTCATTACAACTGTATATTCCACGTATTCCCGATGTTAAAATCGCATCTGTTTCTTCTACATCACTCCATGAGTTTAGATTCCGTAGAACCGCACTGATTGTTAAATTTGCATCTGTTTCTTCTACATCACTCCATTTCAGCAATAGCCATTGTTAATATTGCATGGCATAGACCAACACAATTTAGAATGAAAGCAGCTTAATGACTCCAGTGGTATCAGATATACTCCAGTGGTATCAGATATATTAATGCAATCATCTAAAAATAGATATGGAAATATAAGTCCATTTACTGGCACACAGCTTAATGACTTCTGTGGTATCATATTTTTGTTGAACATATGTAATGAGCTAACCTTATGACCCTTTTTACCTTTAAATACGAAGTAGTGTGCACAAGTTTTGGCTGACGAAAGCTTCATCAAAGAAATTTAATTAGTATATATTACTTTTGAAGTATTAATGGGGTGTTTGGATAAGCTTATTTAACGTGCTTAATAGCTTATTATGTTTCCACATAGCTATTAATAATTTTGGTGGTGTTTGGATAGTCTTAATCCCAAGCTAAATCTTCCGACTCAAACTTATATATTATGATAGACTATGTTAAGGACATAAGTTGTATCTAAATTACTTGCCCTCTTTCTTCTTGATAAATGGACATGACAAAAATTACCTCTTCTTCAGCCTTTGAACCTTTGAAGAAACCTGTAAATAGCATAAGAAAGAATTAAAAAACAAATAGGCAACTAAATTATGTAAATTCCACATTTTCACCTCACGAAAGCAATATAATATCTTAAGGAAAAGCAAAATTTCACCTAAAGAAGTCATGAAATTTGCTTTCACGACTTCTTCTTAATTGTTGTCATTTAGGATATGTCCCTCGCTAAAGGAAGATTGCAGTTTGTTTCTCCTTGGCGCCTAAGCCAATTAGTACGTTGACATAACAAAACAAACTTTTAAGTCTTTTATCTGAGAACATGACCCTTAAAGAGTTGGTAGCACTCGCGAGATTTAGCACAAAAGTATATTGCTAAAGGAAAAAATTATAATTTTTTCTCTGCCTGGCTTCTAAGCCAATTAGTCCGTCGACTTCGCTAATCAAACTTTTAAGTCTTTATATCAGCGAACATGATCTTTTAAGAGTTGGTAGCATTCGCGATATTTAACACAATTTGTGCGAGTGATATACTATCTCCTCTATGTTGTTTAGTCACTTTTTATTAGGGTCTTCTATTTTGGGTTTTTAATTTGCTTGACCTCCATTAAATAGGCATATAATGTACATGCAAGTTCAACCAGTTGAAAAAGACAAAGACTAACAGGTCAGGGTCTCTCCATAAAGGACGTAAAGCCTAGTTCACGCTTAGAGCATGGGGTAAGTTGCCTTAGACCCCGAGTTAAGTTATAACGCAGCAAGTTAACGAGGTGCGTTAACTTACCGCTTCCCACGTTAAAAGGGTGCGTTAAAGGGCCGAGACAAGCTTGTAACGTGCGTTAACAATGAAGAAGAGTAAAAAAAAAAAAAAAAACATTCGCACCCCTATACTTTTAGACCGTTTAGCAACGCTATTTTGTTTTTTTTTAAAAAAAAAAAAAAAAAAAAAAAAAAAAACCAACAATTTCCAACCCCTTTTCTTACCACTATAAATACCCACCTCACACACATTTTATTTTCACATTTTAGCAAAAGAACCAAAGAACTAGAACCGGACCGGAACCATGAAGAACCGAACCGGAACCAGAACCAATGGTTCCAGTTCCAGTTCTTGATTTTGAGATTTTTTGGTTCTTGGGTCGGTTCGGATCGGTTCCACCGGTTCTTGGTTCCGGAACCAAAGATCCAATAATTATAAAAATATGTAATTTTTTTTACTTCTTATCAAAATATTAATCAAATCCTACGTATCATAAAAAATAATAATAATAATAATTAAAAAAAGAAAAGAAAACTACTAGCCATCAAGCCAAATACTCTAAACCCTAATCTTTAATTTACTGAAACATCCACAAATCAATAATTAATTTAAACCTAATAATATTCCAAAATCATTCATCATTATCTAAATAATGCAAGTAAGTTTATATTTTATTTTTATTTGCATTCGATTAGTTTTTACATGTTCGTTATGCTATAATTTGCTGGCACTTTTATTAATACATAATTTATTATATATCATCATCACGTAGCCAAATGATCATGACGTAGCACTTATAGTTTTATTAATACTTTACCTAACAGATATGAACAAAATTTTAAGTTATTTTGTTTTGTTTACCGGATTATTATGCATTATTGTTTTGTTAAAATATGAACAAGTGAAAGTAACTATAGAATTATTGACTATTCGAGTTTATGGTTTAGTTGTTAATTGTTATTTTCTTAAATGTAAATGGTTGCAAGTTCTTAAAAAGTTTATTTTTTTGTGTTTTTTATTAGCTCTATAGAAAAGAGGTTCCTATACGGGTAGATCCAAAAGAACTAGAACCGGAACCGGAACCAGAATCGGAACCAAAAACTATATTCGGTTCGGTTCTCGGTTCCCACTTTTTAGAAAAAACGGTTCTCGGATCCACCGGTTCCGGTTCCGGTTCCAACCGGTTCCAGAACCATGCTCATCCCTACTCTCTATAAGTTAAAAAAAAAAAAAAAAAAAAAAAAAAAAAAAAAAATTCAACCAAAACATTCATATTCACAATGGATCCGAATGAAAATAACCAAGAAGAAAGGAGTTTCTCCGATATTGATGATGAAATTGACATGGAGTTTATGATATCCGCGTTCGAATATCATTAACATTTGGAACAACAAGAAGAAGCAGCAGCTCGACAACACATCCCGCGTACACGCATCCACCGTGAGTTTAAGGTTGCCGAGGAACGTTTGCGTAGCGACTACTTTTATCAACGGTGTAAATATACGCACCGGAATTTTCACAGAAGGTTTCGTATGAGCCGGAAACTATTTCTAGAAATAGTTGAAAGTATTCAATCTTATTATTCCAATCATCTTCCAGATCATTTTAAATTCATGAACAAGAGCCGATTGTAACACCCCAATCTTTCAGGTACTAAACTTATAACAATTTCCTACTACAGGGATTAAAGTTGCCAAAAGGTGAAACTTATAATGATAACTATGAATTTACTTCATTCTCAGGAAAATGAAATTCCAGAGAACTCTCCCTCCTTCACCAAAACTCACGACTAAAATACTCACATCACTCTTTTGATCTAGGGTTTGATTCCAAGTCAATTTGGTGCAAGTTTGGAACAAGATATTACTATACATAAGCTTATAAACGAATAAGCTAGGGTTTCCATCATCTAATTTAAGGTATAAACCATGTTTTGATCCTTATTTCATGTTTTAGAGCTACCTTTTGATGGGTAATGCTTAAAGATGAAGTCTTTATGCTATTTATGGGTTATTATAGAATTTCACATGATTATGTGAAATTATGATTTTTGAGAAATCACCAAGAACCCTAGTTATCATGTATAAATGATTAGAAAAGTGATGGGTACCTTATTAAGGTGCTATAACACCATTTTGTGGTGTTAATTTTCAGAAATTATGTTGGTGTGGTTATATAAGCCATGAACCAAACACCCCCCTTATGGCTTATCTATCCTTTTAGTGCTTATTATGATAAGCTTAGTTATGTTCTAAATAAGCGTCATGTCATTTATGTGTTCCTAGGTTATAAGAGTTAGTCAGGGACGTGTTTAAGGGAGCTCGTGTTCTATTCAAGCGTTTACAAGGTGAGTAACATATTTAAGCATAGAAACGGGTCCTTGGTAACCCGTTAGTGTGCCACTTTAATTGTGGTATTTATGGTAAGGTTCATGTATTATATTTGAGTTACAAGTTCATGGTGTTACAATTATACGTTATGTGCCTAAATGAGTTACTTGTAGTATGTTTATACATGAATTATGCTAGACGGGTCAAAACAGCCCCGAATGACCCGTTTGAGTTTAGTTATGTGATTTTAACTCTATTTCCACAATACTACTTGTATAGCGTCCTAAGTGGACGACACATGTTATTATGTCATAACATGCTCCGAAATGGAGCCTAGACATCCTTAGTGGATGACCGAGCCTTTATTAGTGTCTCATCTCGTTAAATGGGACTTAGACATCCTTTGTGGGTGATCAATGTGTATAAGCGGCTAAAAGTCATGGAATATATGACTTAGACGTCCTAAGTGGACGACTAGAACATTTTCAGTTATATTGAACCAATATGGGTTCACAACGTCCTTAGTGGGCGACTAGTATATAATAACAATACGAAGCAACCATAGTATTATGTCATGTTATGATTAGTGTCTCTTATATGTTATCTCACTAAGCTATTGCTTCGTTATGTTTATTATAGGTGAAGCTAGTGGTAGTGAAATCAAGGGTACGAAGACCGACAACTAGACCTCGGTGAAATACTTGGGTATGGAGCCTTTTTCCCTACACGCTCTCCTACCAAGAAACGCCCTAGGTTGTATGCTTTTGTGTATGAACATATAAACTCATGGTTATGTAATGATCAAGTAGTTAAGTAGTTTCTTTATAGTTTAAAGGGGTGTTTGGCATAGTGCCATTCTTGCCCATATTGACCCATTTTGATCATGTACGGGTCAAGGCGAATGATATATGTTATGCACAATTTCATATGTTAATATAAGTGTTGGTGTTATATTAAGTTTGTCTATTAAAAAAAAATTTACCTGGGCGTTTCAAGTTGGCATCAGAGCTGTGGTTTAAGGGATTTAGGTATCGACTGTAGATGGGTACTTAGACTTAAACCTAGGCTCTATGGGACCTATAGCATTAGACACGTTTCCGCATTATTATGTAGAATCAGTATTAGTATTAGCATACGTTTCCGCATTATTAGTGTAATATGGTAACGGTAAGAACTTGGTTATCTGATGGAATTATTACGACGTCTGGCCAACGTGGTAATAATTGCATCACATAACGGGAGCTTACTGGTGTTATGTTACACTAAAGGAATGAATTATGAATCTTATAGTAAGTCTTATTGTTCCCATATCGTGTAATATGTTTAACTTTCAGCGTAGATATGGCTAAAAGACCTCCTGAAAGCTCTGAGTGGCCGACTCATGTAGATATAGGTGATGTATGAAAATAAACATATATAAATCAAATAAACGCAGCGGAAAAACATCACCCACACGGATCTCATATAGCCATATGATCAATCAATAAGATAAACAAGATAGTTATACCTTTGTAGCGTGTACCGGGGATCACCACCAATACCAATACCCACGAATGGAATGAGAAACCCAAATGATCAATAAGGTTGATCACCTCTATGAATTGTCCACACTACACCTCACCGTATACCTCTTGGATGCTAGTCCTTCTACCCGTAACCGTCAAATGACCTTTGATTAATCAAGAATCAAAGGAATTGATCAAGGAAACCAAAACCCTAATTGGGTTTGGTGTTTGTGCCGTACAAGGAAGAGAGGGGAGAGAGGAGAGAGTTTTGGTAATTAGTTATTCTCATTATTAGGAGATAATCCCTTTTAATTAGATAATTAATTCAACCATAACCCCCCTTTGACCCTCCCTTTAGGCCGGCCACCATAGGGCCCCAAATGGGCTTCCCATTTGTTTTCCAAGTCCAATGGATTAAGTACATTACTTAATCATTGGAAGCCCGATAGTGATCCCAAGTTACGTAAGCTTATTTACATGTCGTAAGTACAATAAATACAACATAAAGAGGTACCTAAGTGTATATGTGTGTGACCCCATAGGCTCACATATGTCTAGCCATATAATTATTTATTATGACACGAGCATACTCCAACAGCTCCCACTTGCGATGTCATAATAATCAAGTAATTATACAAGCAAAGGTTAGCGTCTAGCAACACGCCAATGCCCCTAGAAATATGTGAGGGTAGTTTCTTAAACTTCTCATTTAAATGGTTTATAATGCCATCTTTCCTTTTATTACAGATACTATGTTGAACACTAGACATGGATCAAAGTCATTCCATTTGTTCAACTATTCTGTTTCTCGATCTAGATATTGAACAAGATTATCAAGTGAATTAAGATTCATCTTAATCTCATTTGGGTACGGCCATACAAACATCTGTTCAATTTATCGAGGGGCCCAATAGTATCTAACTCCATGACATGTGGAGGAACAAATCCTATTTTGACTGCACGTATCATTCATGTGTTTCAAATCACTCCTGAAAATGGTTTTTATAACTACCTTATTCAGGACAGCGTTTAACCATATCAAAGAATAAAATTCCACACATGCAAGACCTACTTGCATCTCAAGTCTAAGGATAAGAGACATAACCATTTGCGAGATTCACTATTGACGCCGATCCATGCAGTGAATTCTCGAAGGTTGGGTCAGTCCAATGTTCATCACAATGAACAACATATGAGTTTGGCAAATAAATCACCAACACACTCACATTTGCCTTAATTTGATGATACTCCCGTATCGTCAACTGGCAATGGACAATTTTAGAATAAATAAATTATTCATGGATTAAACATGCAAATATAGAACACAGTAGTATAAATGAAGACAATAATACCCGGTATATCAATTCATTATATAATACGACTGCTTACAGTTCCATTATCCAAATACTAAAAACAGATATGCACAAGACTACATACAGATCAGAATCCGATGTTTCCAACATGATTAATTTTGTTGTACAAGACAACAAGTAGTCATCTGAGTAAACTTTGAGAATACTTGTTTCAAAAATTCAAAAATGTTTTGAATGATGATTGTCCTTTTGTGTGCAATCAAGTACAATACGAGTATTGCAACAATACATTTCATAGTGTGTTTGAAGCTAGCAAAACACTTACTTTAGACAGTCACAATAACAGTTTCCACACTGTAAAGTATTCTTATTCTTTTAATGTATAATGCATCAATGCTCTCAATCAAGCACATCTAGTTAGAGGTGTCATCATTCATGATGTCATCCTACTACGACTAGGGTTGAGCATCATCTCAGTTATATAAGCATTAATGAATGAAAACATAACAGAGCTCCTCAAATATCCGTAAACGTTTGAACAAATATTTGGTCCTTTGCAGGTCCATTTGGTTGTTCGTTTAACAATTTATCTAATGACTTTCACTTAGATATTTGTTGTTATCAACTCATCTTGCATTCATGCAAATGATATAAATAATTCAATACATAATATGACTTACATAATGAATCCTTTAGTCAAACTTAAGATTTTCATTCATGCATTCAATCTCATCGTGTAAGATTGATCATTGAGACTCTCCTCAATGACATGTCATATTGTGTTTAGATTATTAACCGCTTATGTTTATACTAATAAACACATGCAACAAGGTTTTATGTTTTATTTCCTAAATTCCTTAATTGAAACTTCATTCCAGGCTAAGGATTAAAGTCTAGCTTAGATGGAATATTGTTTCTTATATGTTAACAACATATGAGATTTAAGAAAATAAATTCATTTATCCAACTTGCACTTTGAGTTCTCAGGAGTAATCTTATTTAATCAAAATCAAATTAACGATTAAATTAAGATCTCTGCTCCTAGATGCATGATCTAATCCACACCTGGATTCTTATGTCTTGTATACATAAAAAGGATTATACATATTCATAAACCCTTTTGATTACTCATCGTCCTCGCAAAAGTAATCAAAAAATGTTTTGAAATCCCATTGTCATATTTCATTTAGATGAAAACAGGTATGACAATTAATCATCTTTATTCATTTAATGTTTGTAGATATGAAGATTTAATCATAATCAATTTCTTGAGTATGAGTAAACTCCTTCTACTACGCATGCATTAAATATGTGTACAAGTATGTCCTTATGAGTCTTCTAGTTCAAGAAACTCATTTTAAACCTCACAGTCTAACTGATTTGGTAAGAGATCAATCAAGCTCCATGAGTGATTATCTTCAAAGGACTGCATCTTAACATTCATAGTTTTGAGTTATTCATCAGATTCAAGATCTGATAATGCATCTCTTTAGTTAGCAGGTTCACTATGATCCTCCAACTTATGTCCCTTAACATTGATATAAAAAATATATCATTCAAGTGTTAGGGGTATCCTTGCGGATTTATGAATGAGAGATATCAATCTATGGTTTAACATATGCATGTTCAACCTTAGTATGACATTAGCAAGTGTACTCAGAAGGTTGTGTATTTAGCTCTTGAATAACTTCAAGATCTAAAGGTGCTCCCACTTGCTTTTGTAAGTGGAGCCTAATCTCCAAGTACTCAGCATCTTGATAACAATAAATTGTTTTCAAGTGGGGCATCCAAAATACATCGTTTGTTCTTGATTCTAGTTTGTTAATTACTTACTCTTAGGTATTTAACAAATTCAGAACTTCAATCAAGACATAATGGGATTCATCCCATTCCATAATACAATGGTGTCTTAAATTCCTTCTGGGTTGGAACCATATTAGGTGTACGCATGGCACATCCAATTTTCTAACCTTGATTGCTTTTGAGGTAAAAGAATTTAAGTCATCAAAGATCAAATGATATCCATGATGGACATACCATAAAGTTGTGGTATTCCACGTGGATAGATGTTGTGAGACTATCACACAACTCATTAGATGAACTTATACTCTTTATCTTACGTATCTGCCAACCAAGTCATACCAGATGGCATCAATAGTATTTTTAGCCTACTGCATACTTTATATTTAAAGTCTTTGACCAAGTCAATGACTTCATGTGTATGTTTTAACTAGAAAACATAAACATTAAATATTTTATTATACGTCGTAAGTGTACATGTCTTTAACAAGAAGACATAACAAATTAACGTCTTTACTTTACGTTATAAGTCTTTCAACAATTAACGGAATTGATGTTTATGTCTTTACAAGAGACCTAAACATATTCAACTAAAGTAATTATGAGTGCCGATAATTGGCCTCAATAGTAATTTCAAGTTAATTACATACTTCATGATTATGAATTTACAAGAAGACATAATCATATTTACTAAACAATTCAGCAAATATGTTGAAGTAACTTTTCATGTTATCTTGACATTTTTTTTTCTAATTAGGGCAACATACATTTTATGTGTATAAGTCCTAGTAGAACCTTATTTTCTTATCTTGCAGTCAAGAAAAACCATTAGTCATATTGTTATATGTTGTACCTTGCACACAATTAAGATTTCTCCCACTTGTGCATGGCACAACATTATGCAAGCAAATATGACAATGTCATAGATAACATATGATTTTAGTCAAAATCAAAATATAGATATGTAGAAATTTATCGCTTTTATAATGAATCATGCATAAGAATTTTATTAATAACATTTCAGGAAGCAACATCAGGAACGCGACAAGTTATCTAATAAATTCATGCAATGGTTCTCATAAAAACTATGATGCTTCATATGTGGAAAGTAATGTATTATTTCAAGACAATCTAGAAATAAGATGGGCAACTTGTAAGTTAATAGAGCTTACAACTCCCACTGGATTAGAGAACATTACATGTGTTTCGTCACCAGTAATACAATCATGTAGCTCCCACTGGATTAGACAACATTAAAAGTGTTACATCACCAGTGGAGAGTGAGTGATGATTGGATACTTTCCTACTTTCTTTGAATATCTACACATTATTGCTAATGTGAGTCACTATGACTAGTAACATGTACTTAGGTATTCAAGGAAGTGCATCAAGTTCTAACATATAGATGATGGGTTAGCCATCATTTTAAACTTGAAAATTAGGCATGCAGTTCCTCCATGTTTATCGGGTTAAGACACATTGCTAGGTAATCATGCTAGTAATTGCCTTAGCCACTTTTCGATTTATTGATATTTCCGTTTTCTAATTATTTTAACTCATATTAGTTTGGTAGCTATAGAAAACATGTTCTCTAGTTATCCAAATATCTTATATTTCTTGAAGGTTTCAAAACCAAAACTAGGGTTATAAAACAAACTTGAAAGAATAAGATGTGCAAACATACTTAACCGTTTTGACTTTACAAGACATCACGATTTCTAGAGTATGTGTGCTTTGAGTTTGATTAGAATTAGGACAATTCAAATATTCCTATTATGGCTTTTCCTCATAAGGAAAATGATAGGAACAAGTCTCTTTCTTACAAGGAAAGGAAGACTTAGTTTGATCCTTTTAACAAGAAAAGAACAAACTTTTGTTTACGATTTGTGTTGCATTGATTCATTAATTGAATTCTCAATGTTCATATTTAGTATTTTCGATAATTATCCTTTTATAAATTAATTACCCCATGTTTACAATTTAAAACAATTAATTTACGTAAAAGGCTAAGATCCACATTGTGCTTCTACTATCACATCAGTTGATCTGCTAGCAATAGTAGATTCAATTGGTAGGCGACGATCACCAATTGCATTACAAGTGCAACTCTTAGATCCTTATGGGACTCATGGCATCTAGTGTCAAACAACTAGTGTCATGTAGGCATGTTTAGTCCCATCTTTGCCTCGGGTCAAGGTCTCACCGCTTAACTCGATTAAGTCATCCAATTTGAGAACGTGCGAGAATATATCTAGGTCTCACGCATAGAGAATAATCACCTTGGGTTACAATTCAACCTAGGTCCCACGCATAGGCAAAAAGTAATTGCAAGTGTTCTCAAAATTGGACGGCGTGACTTAAATTTTGACGGGTAAAAGTTTTGATGTGAATCAAAAGGTGTACGAAAAGAGCATGCATTCATCCTTCGTAGCACAAGTTAAAAACATTTCTTAACTTAAGTCTAATCATTGTTTTAATTTATGTGTGTCAAGTTGTCCATTTTCATGACTAATATAAATCCTACGTGGATAATAAAGTTTGGACAATACACAAATAAAATAACATACATAACAAGTTTAGGTGTTATTTTAAGAAACAATGATTTTAAGTTTCAAAAACTTAGTAAAACTAAATCATAAGACTTAGTTTTGAAAATGGTTTGTGTTTCGTTTTAAGTTTTATAGAAAACTATTTGCAATTTTACATATGAAACAAGATATATAAAAGGCAAAACAAACACACAACCACAATATGCAAAGCCTCAACCGATGAAAAAACCTATGCTTGGTCTCGTGAGCCATCACGACAACCAAGAGTCAACTAGGGACAAACCACACAACCACACGGAGGACTCCCACTTGCTCCAAGACAATCAAGAGCAAGTTGGAAGCCCATGATGCACATGAAAATCAGTTTCTGTCCTTCCAGAATTTCAGTGTTAGAGGGCCCAAAAGTCCATGATGGAGGCTTCCCCGGGCTTAGCTCAAAACTAGAAAGTTGTAGGCCCATGTCTTGGGTACCTGCAAAAAAAATTTCAGCCAAAAAGACCTTACCAATCACCGGGAAACTCCGTTTTACCAACTGGTGTTCCAGCAGTCATTTTTCGGCAAAAACGTCTTTAACTCTTTCGCCTTTCACCACCAAGCCACGATTACATTTTATTGAAAGTAAAATACAATTAATCTACTTTTAATCTACTGTAAAAGTGCCCAAACAATGGCTACAACCAAAAGAATATAATTACATAAATGCCGAAACAATGGCAAAAATCCCAAAACACGAAATTAAACAACATAAACAACCATTCAATGCACAAGTGGTCTAGGTTTTCATCGGCTTTGCATATAAACATAATAATACCATAATATTATGAATGAAACAAGGTGTTGGCTAACTCCATGGACAAACATGCATGTATTTGCCATGGAAAACAAAATAATAACAAGAATTAAATTGTTAGCCAACGAAAACGAAGAAATTAATTGACAAGAATTAAAACCCCGTTAGGTACGTGTTTCCTATGACTTAAGGGTCAAAACCCACTGATATTAGGACCTTCCAAATACCATTTAACCACAGAAAATATGGCCTTAGGGGCTGAATTAAAACCGTTTCAAAAACCGATCAAAAACACGCGTTTTGGGCCATTTTTTACGTACCCGACAAGTAACCAATTAGCGTATGCATAACAAATGGCCATGGGACCAAAAATTGCAGATCATAAGAACCCTAAAGGGTCGTCCTATGAGAAAAAATTGGAGCCCTAGGGCTGTTTTAACCATGACTTCAAAAATCATCAAAAAACACCCGTTCTAGCCATTTTTATGCATACCCGATAATCATATGGCACATATGATGGCTCTCTGATACCACTATAGGTGATGTATGAAAATAAACATATATAAATCAAATAAACGCAGCGGAAAAACATCACCCACACGGATCTCATATAGCCATATGATCAATCAATAAGATAAACAAGATAGTTATTGTAGCGTGTACCGGGGATCACCACCAATACTAATACCCACGAATGGAATGAGAAACCCAAATGATCAATAAGGTTGATCACCTCTATGAATTGTCCACACTACACCTCACCGTATACCTCTTGGATGCTAGTCCTTCTACCCGTAACCGTCAAATGACCTTTGATTAATCAAGAATCAAAGGAATTGATCAAGGAAACCAAAACCCTAATTGGGTTTGGTGTTTGTGCCGTACAAGGAAGAGAGGGGAGAGAGGAGAGAGTTTTGGTAATTAGTTATTCTCATTATTAGGAGATAATCCCTTTTAATTAGATAATTAATTCAACCATAACCCCCCTTTGACCCTCCCTTTAGGCCGGCCACCATAGGGCCCCAAATGGGCTTCCCATTTGTTTTCCAAGTCCAATGGATTAAGTACATTACTTAATCATTGGAAGCCCGATAGTGATCCCAAGTTACGTAAGCTTATTTACATGTCGTAAGTACAATAAATACAACATAAATAGGTACCTAAGTGTATATGTGTGTGACCCCATAGGCTCACATATGTCTAGCCATATAATTATTTATTATGACACGAGCATACTCCAACAGTAGACATACCAGAACAGGATGATCGGGAGCCAACCCCCGATCCACCAGAAACAGATGAGCATGATAACGCTCCTATTTCTGATGCTATGGCTAGACAGATCAGAGATATGATATCTCAAGAAGTAGCCAAGGCACAGGAAGCAGCTATACCATATTATACAGAACGTCTCAGTAAGATCATAGCTCAGGCTATCACAACAGAACTTGATCAGAAGCTGGCTGCACGAGTCGGTCTAATTAAGGAAGTTACTTATACTGGCTTTTCAGCTTGTAAGCCCCCGATTTACTCGGGAGAACAGGATCCTTTTAAATGCCACAGATGGATCCAGGATGTTGAAGGGGCGTTTGCCACCAGCAAGGTCCCTGAGGATCGTTGGGTTAATTTTGTTATTAATCTCCTTCGCGATCGGGCTAAATCATGGTGGAATTGGACCCTTTCATAAAAAACACCAGAAATTGCTAGGAGTATGACTTGGAAGCAGTTCAAGGAATTACTCTTTCAGAACTTTGCTCCAGAGGCGGAACTTAATAAGATTCGTCGAGACTTCTTGGGTACTCACCAGACCACGGAGTCAGTACATGATTTCTCCATGACATTCCTGGACAGAGCACATTTTCTGCCTGAATATGCTAATGATGAAAGGTTGCTTATGAAACATTATGTGGATATGCTTCGAAAAGATATCCGTCAGTTTATTTCAGCCAGGGATTGGAAAAACATGGATCAGCTCATGAATGCAGCTTTAGAGCGAGAACAGGAAACAAAGAAAGAGGAAGAGATTCCTCCTAAGAGAAAGATGGAGCAGGCTAGTTCGTCTCGAAAGAAAGTTAAGCCAAATGAGGCTTATCCTAGCACGGGGGGTAGGAGTTTTCCACTGTGTGCGAATTGTAAAAGGTATCACCCGGGGGAATGCCGTGCAGGTAGCCGGACCTGCTACAGTTGCGGTGAGCCTGGTCACATCAGTAAATATTGTCCAAAACCAGCTCAGGTTTGCAGGAAATGCTATGATCCGAATCACACGACTGAGTCTTGTCCAAATGTCAGACCTCCTCCTCCACGTCAACAAGAACCTAGGAGGAATACAGACAGACGAGGGGCACCATCTACTTCTAGACCTTCAGGAGCCCCTGGCTTTCCTACTACCCAAAGACCACATAAACCCCCAGCTCGTATTCATCAGATGACTGTGGATGAAGCTAAGGAAACATACGACGTTGTGACAGGTACCTTCTTTGTGAATCTATTACCTGCTCGTGTGTTATTTGATTCTGGTGCAGATAGATCTTTTGTATCCGAAAGGTTCAGTCGCAGATTTTCTGTTCCAATTAGTCAGCTTAAGCCACCTTTAGATGTGGAAGTAGCTAATAACAAAGTGATACGTGTAGTTGATGTCTTTCAGAACTGTGAAATAGAAATTGATAATGAAAAGTATCTGATAGACCTAATTCCTATCCCTATGGGAGAGCTTGATGTAGTTATTGGTATGGACTGGCTCGGCACAAATGAAGCCATCATTTTGTGTCATCATAAGCTAGTCCGACTCAGAACCCCAAGTGGGGGAGAAACAGTTATCTATGATGAGCATAAAAAGGCTAACCTTGCTATTTGTACTTATGCTAGAACCAAGAAACACTTGGCACGTGGCTGTCAAGCCTATTTAGCTCATATTGTCGATATTCAGAAACCTGTTCCAGACCTTAATAAAATTCCAGTTGTTCAGGAATTTCCTGATGTCTTTCCAGAGGAACTCCCAGGTCTACCGCCTGATAGACAAGCAGAGTTCCGCATTGATCTTATTCCAGGGAGTATCCCTATTGCTAAAACTCCCTACAGACTTGCTCCGTCAGAAATGCAGGAACTCATGAAGCAGTTACAAGAACTGCTAGACAAGGGCTTCATTCGCCCTAGTAGTTCCCCGTGGGGAGCACCAGTTCTTTTTGTCAAAAAGAAGGACGGTAGTATGCGAATGTGCATCGACTACCGAGAGCTCAATAAAGTTACCATCAAGAATCGTTATCCTCTTCCTAGGATTGATGATTTATTTGATCAGCTCCAGGGCGCAAGCTTCCTTTCAAAAATAGATCTTAGACCAAGATATCACCAGTTAAAGGTTCGGGAATATGATATCCCGAAAACAGCTTTCCGGACCAGGTATGGGCATTACGAGTTTACAGTTATGCCATTTGGCTTGACGAATGCCCCAGCAGCATTTATGGACCTGATGAATCGGGTCTGTCGTCCGATGTTAGATCAGTCAGTTATTGTTTTCATTGACGATATCCTGGTTTATTCCAAATCAGCTAGTGATCATGAAACCCACTTGCGCCAAGTCCTCAGTATGTTAAGATGAGAAAAGCTTTATGCTAAGTTCTCGAAGTGTGAGTTCTGGCTCCGAGAAGTTCAATTTCTCGAGCATGTTGTAAACGGCGAAGGCATTAAAGTAGACCCAGCTAAAATTAGTGCCATCATGAATTGGGAGCGACCAAAAACTCCCACAGAAATTAGATCTTTTCTTGGACTCGCGGGTTACTACCGCCGTTTTATCCAAGATTTTGCAAAGATTGCTTCTTCGCTCACTGAGCTCACCCGCAAGAATGTAAAATTCGAGTGGGATGAGGATCAGGAACTTGCTTTTCAGACTCTTAAACAGAAGTTAAGTCAGGCTCCAGTCTTAGTATTGCCAGAAGGCAATGATGACCTGGAAGTTTATTGTAATGCATCGGCCAATGGCCTCGGCTGTGTTCTCATGCAGAGAGGCCGAGTCATAGCTTATGCTTCCAGGCAGCTCAAGAAACATGAGGAAGATTACCCCGCTCATGATTTAGAGCTAGCAGCAGTAGTTTTTGCCTTAAAATTGTGGGGGCATTATATTTATGGAGTAAAGATCAAGATCTTTACCGACCATAAAAGTCTCAAATACTTCTTTGATCAGCGTGACCTCAATATGAGGCAACGACGTTGGTTAGATCTAGTCAAAGATTATGATTGTGAAATTCTTTACCACCCGGGTAAGGCCAACGTTGTGGCAGATGCCTTAAGTCGAAAGGCAAGGCATGATTCTCTACTAGTAAAATCACTTCAGATGGTGATTACTCCAGACTTTTATGAGAACATCAAAACAGTTCAGTTAGAAGCATGGGAGAACGGTGATGTAAACTCAGAACGACTTGTGGGTCAGGTGCACAACTTAGTTGTGGACTCACGAGGACTCAGAACACGATTCGGTAGAATATGGATACCGAATAATAAAGAGCTCAAAAATTTGTTGCTCGACGAGGCTCATAAGTCGAAATATTCCATTCACCCAGGTACCACCAAGATGTATTATGATCTTAAACCAGATTATTGGTGGCCAGGTATGAAAAGAGATATTGTAAAATATCTCGATCAGTGTCTTACTTGCCTTCAAGTTAAGACAGAACATCAGCAACCTTATGGTAAGCTACAACCTCTCGAGATTCCTGTCTCGAAATGGGAAAGGATCACTATGGATCTTATCACGAAATTACCCAAGACACCGCGTCAGTATGATGCAATATGGGTAATTGTAGATCGTTTAACAAAGAGTGCGATTTTCCTTCCTATTAAGGAATCGATGTCCTCAGAAGCTTTTGCGGAGTTGTATCTTCGCGAAGTAGTAGCTAGACATGGAGTACCAGTCTCTATAGTATCGGATAGAGATATCAGATTTACCTCTAGATTCTGGCGGAAATTCCAAGAGAATCTAGGTACTCGTGTCCATTTTAGCACGGCTTATCATCCGCATACAAATGGTCAGAGTGAAAGAACCATTCAGACACTGGAAGATATGCTTCGAGCCTGCGCTATCGACTTCGGTGGTAGCTGGGATAAGTACTTAGCACTAGCAGAATTCTCTTATAATAACAGTTATCATTCCAGCATTAAGATGCCTCCATATGAGATGTTGTATGGAAGGAAGTGCCGAACTCCTATATGTTGGGGTGAACTCGGACAAAGAGAATTAGCTAGTTCAGATGTTGTTCAACAAACGAATGATAAAATTGATCAAATCAGAGAAAGGCTTAAGATGGCACAGGATCGACAGAAGTCTTATGCAGACAAGAGGAGACGACCTATAGAATTTCAAGTTGGTGATCGTGTCATGCTGAAAGTTTCTCCCTGGAAAGGTGTTATCCGATTCAGGAAGCGTGGAAAGCTAGGACCACGTTACATTGGTCCATTCAGAATAATCGATAGAGTTGGAAAAGTAGCATACAGACTTGAGCTACCAGAAGAGTTGAACAATATTCACAATACTTTCCACATGTCTCAGTTACGAAAATGTCTTGCAGATGAGGCACAGTATATCCCTCTAGCGGATATAACAGTTGAGGAGAAACTTGGCTACGTTGAAGAGCCCGTAGAGATTCTTGACACCATGGTCAAGAAACTTAGAAAAAGAGAGGTCCTCCTTCTTAAGGTAAGATGGAAGCACAGAAAGGGGTCGGAGTGCACATGGGAGCCCGAAGAGGATCTCATCAAATACTACCCCGCTTTTTATCAGGAATGGTTTGTGAGGACCCAAACCGAATTAGTGGGGGAGAGTTGTAACACCCCAATCTTTCAGGTACTAAACTTATAACAATTTCCTACTACAGGGATTAAAGTTGCCAAAAGGTGAAACTTATAATGATAACTATGAATTTACTTCATTCTCAGGAAAATGAAATTCCAGAGAACTCTCCCTTCTTCACCAAAACTCACGACTAAAATACTCACATCACTCTTTTGATCTAGGGTTTGATTCCAAGTCAATTTGGTGCAAGTTTGGAACAAGATATTACTATACATAAGCTTATAAACGAATAAGCTAGGGTTTCCATCATCTAATTTAAGGTATAAACCATGTTTTGATCCTTATTTCATGTTTTAGAGCTACCTTTTGATGGGTAATGCTTAAAGATGAAGTCTTTATGCTATTTATGGGTTATTGTAGAATTTCACATGATTATGTGAAATTATGATTTTTGAGAAATCACCAAGAACCCTAGTTATCATGTATAAATGATTAGAAAAGTGATGGGTACCTTATTAAGGTGCTATAACACCATTTTGTGGTGTTAATTTTCAGAAATTATGTTGGTGTGGTTATATAAGCCATGAACCAAACACCCCCCTTATGGCTTATCTATCCTTTTAGTGCTTATTATGATAAGCTTAGTTATGTTCTAAATAAGCGCCATGTCATTTATGTGTTCCTAGGTTATAAGAGTTAGCCAGGGACGTGTTTAAGGGAAGGTGAGTAACATATTTAAGCATAGAAACGGGTCCTTGGTAACCCGTTAGTGTGCCACTTTAATTGTGGTATTTATGGTAAGGTTCATGTATTATATTTGAGTTACAAGTTCATGGTGTTACAATTATACGTTATGTGCCTAAATGAGTTACTTGTAGTATGTTTATACATGAATTATGCTAGACGGGTCAAAACAGCCCCGAATGACCCGTTTGAGTTTAGTTATGTGATTTTAACTCTATTTCCACAATACTACTTGTATAGCGACCTAAGTGGACGACACATGTTATTATGTCATAACATGCTCCGAAATGGAGCCTAGACATCCTTAGTGGATGACCGAGCCTTTATTAGTGTCTCATCTCGTTAAATGAGACTTAGACATCCTTTGTGGGTGATCAATGTGTATAAGCGGCTCAAAGTCATGGAATATATGACTTAGACGTCCTAAGTGGACGACTAGAACATTTTCAGTTATATTGAACCAATATGGGTTCACAACGTCCTTAGTGGGCGACTAGTATATAATAACAATACGAAGCAACCATAGTATTATGTCATGTTATGATTAGTGTCTCTTATATGTTATCTCACTAAGCTATTGCTTACGTTGCTTCGTTATGTTTATTATAGGTAAAGCTAGTGGTAGTGAAATCAAGGGTACGAAGACCGACAACTAGACCTCGGTGAAATACTTGGGTATGGAGCCTTTTTCCCTACACGCTCTCCTACCAAGAAACGCCCTAGGTTGTATGCTTTTGTGTATGAACATATAAACTCATGGTTATGTAATGATCAAGTAGTTAAGTAGTTTCTTTATAGTTTAAAGGGGTGTTTGGCATAGTGCCATTCTTGCCCATATTGACCCATTTTGATCATGTACGGGTCAAGGCGAATGATATATGTTATGCACAATTTCATATGTTAATATAAGTGTTGGTGTTATATTAAGTTGGTCTAGAAAAAAAAATTTTACCTGGGCGTTTCACCGATGCTACGGGTCGACAAAGTACTAGTACATTTATGTGGTGTACAGCTGCCATACGCCAATTGGCATACGGCAACGCACCAGATGCACTTGATGAGTATTTGCAAATGGGTGAGCGCACTGCACGTGAATGTTTTGATAATTTTAACAAGTGCGTTATGGACTTGTTCATGCCGAAGTTTCTAAGAAAACCAACATGGTCCGACGTTCAGGCTATTTATGAAAAACATGATCGTGAACATGGTTTTTCGGGCATGCTTGGTAGCATTGATTGCATACATTGGGAGTGGCAAAAATTTTCCGGTTGCGTGGCAATGGCATATGGTAGCGGTTTTAAAAAATACCCAACCATAATGCTTGAAGCTGTTGCTTCGAAAGATTAATGGATTTGGCATGCATTTTTTGGGATGGCGGGGGCGAATAACGATATTAATGTTTTAGATAACTCTCCGTTATTCGATGACATCCTTGCTAACGAAGCCCCAGCACCGTATATGATAAATGGACATCAGTATGAACGGGGTTATTACTTAGCTGACGGAATTTACCCACGATGGTCAACTTTCGTCAAGTCCTTCTCGGCAACCACTGACGACAAACATGCTTACTTTAAAAGGAAGCAAGAAAGTGCACGAAAGGATGTCGAACGTACTTTTGGGGTGCTTCAAGGACATTGGGGTATACTATGACAACCGACACGTGCACCGGAAGTTGTCAAGTTACAAAGAATAATGTATCCTTGCATAATTTTGCATAACATGATTTTAAAAGATCAAAAGTTTGCACTACATGAGTATACGGAAATGTGGGTGGATCCGACACCACGGTTTAGCCGAGACAGACGGATCGACAGATGTGAAGCCCAACGTCGCATACATAGAGAAATACACGACCTAGATATGCATATTCAACTCCAACAAGACCTTGTGGAGCATGTTTGGCGAAAACGTCTTCAACGTCAAAATGAAGAAGAAGGTTCGGAGAACGATGAATAAGTGTTTGTAATATTCATGTTTTTAAATTTCATATGTTTCATAATGTAATATTTATGTTTTTAATTCCGTATTGTAATATGTTTAAGAATTTATGTTATGGTTTTAAATAAATGAAGTATTTGTTAAAGTTTGGGTTGAAATTGAAAATAATTGAGGTGAATGTGAGTTAAGGTGAGTTATGCTACCATGGTGGAAAGTGAAGAGTTAAGGTTAAAAGGTTAAAGCTGATGTGACGCTGACGTGACAGTGAGTTATAACTTAACTCAAGGGTAACTTACCATGTGCTCTTAACAATGAAATAACACATGTACTAACTCACATGATACGGGTTGCGGCGATAGTCTAAAGAGATCATTGCACAGTGGAGACATTTTCAATCCGATATGAAATATTAACATCATTATTTGTTGATAACAAAACAAACATGACTAAACTTGAAAATAAATAAATTATGATTAGCTATATCATCCTTAAATTGACCCATAGGAAATAATATTATAGCAAATATGTTTATCAATTTATTTTATAGCCTAAGCAATAAACTTCATAACTTTGCAGCTTATGAGATAAAACACAGACAAATAACCTTAAACATGTACCTGTAATAGCGCCAAACGGTATGTGATACTTCGTATACTCTTTTGATTGTCTACATTGTGAAAGAACCTGACATCGAAACTGCAAAAAAGTTAAAACAATATAAAATGTGTTATTGTTAAACATGGAATTAATATCTTGAACGAAACCAATAATTAGAACTTAAGCACATATACAACATAATAAGCAATAATTAATTAAAAACAACTGATTAGGGTTTATCTACAAAGTCAATTAAGATAAAGAAACTCACATGCAATATGCCTATTCTTCTGATACTTGTGTTTAGTGGCAGAGGTTGTGGAGTGGCCGGATTCGTTAACATATAGATAAATGTCAGTCAAGAGTTGGCTACGTTGGATGTTGGACCATACGCTTAAAAAACAAATTTACACTTTGGTCCACATATTCTTTTAAATAAACCCCACCTTTTGAAACTTTTATTTTCTCATATTTTTAACACATGTGTTCTAACTTACTTTTATTCAGGAAAACGAAATTGCACAAATATTTGACTAAATCAAAAAATATTTAAGTTTTTCATTCTTTAAAAATATTCAACAGTAATTAAATTATTACTAGTACTTAATAAAGATTGATTTGATTTTTTTTTAAATGCAAAAGTTCCCACATAGGTTTTTGTTTTATTATATAATAAAAGATTTTCATTTCTTTAGGTAAATTTAACACTCACTAAAGAACCTACAATCCACCCAACAAATGTACACAAACATAACCATACTCTTAAGAACCGATTCCATTACATTAATCATTAATATTACCACGTTTCAAAATGGCAAAGCACAAAAGCTCCATGAAGAAATTAATCAAAAAGTTTTCTCCAATCAAGTTGCGATGACATTTGCTACAGTCGTTATAGATAAATTGGCTGCATAAATCTTGCATGTATTCGGCTCAAATCCAATAGCATCAAACACTGAATTGACTGTTATACCGTATGTCAAACTCAATGATTAGCATTAGCCGATGAATAGAAGCAGGCGTTGCTAATGAATTGGGTTGTACTTCGATACTCTCTTGGGAGGCAGCTTTCGAAGAATGTAGAGGACAAGGGCCGATGGCAGGATCTCAACTAGCTGTTCATTGCCAACAAAACAAAGTCAGAAAACACACGAGAAATAATGTCAGTGAACAATGAAACGTTAACCCAGGAACTGTTATGATGGAAATGAGCACAGTAAAGCAATGGTTTGAAATTTAGAGTGGTTTGATTCCGGATCTTGTAAACACCAAACCATCACTTACCATGCCAATGATATAGTAATATGTTTATTACGCGTATTATACAAAGTTGTCTCATGTTTGGCATATTTTGAGAATAGAGAAATCCATGTTTGAGAAAAATAATTAATATGTTTATCACTAATGCTAATAAATAAATATGAGATGTTAGTACATTACCATGTAAAAAATCAAGTTTAGAACCGGATGATCAAGTACGTCCAATGAAGCTTGTGATTCAAAGGCAGATAGAACATCCTGCAATTGGCGAGAGCAAGTTTAGATACCAAAAACCTATAATATATCACAATGTCTTCTACTTGATAGTTGACAATCCAGCCTTCTTCTTTTGAGATTTTCTTATTGAACTATACTTTAATAAGAAAAACTCTTATTGGGAAAAAAAAAAAAAAAGTTCATTTTTAATTCTACCCTCCGTCCGAGAAAACACTATATTGAAGGGTGCTTTAGACATTGGACTAATATGCAAACACTGGTGTCTCAAATTAAAAATTACAGTTTTCATGATAAGGGATCCATACCATATTAAATTATAGTTAAAGAAGACAGATTGAATCTTACCACAAAGCATCTTACAAGAAAACAGGTAAAGCATATTCCTGTCACAGATCCAACCTGCAACAATTAGCATAAGGTTAGATCAAGTGTGCATCTTTATGTAGGTCAGTAGGTACATGGGAGAAGGCACCCTTCGCTTTAACTATTCTGTAAGGGTGTTTCGATGTGCGTTTTCAAGGTGACTATTGTGACATGTATAACCCAAGTTAAATAATTTAGTTGATGAAAGCTAGGGAAGTAAGGCGTGCTAACATAAATGTCGATAATCAGTTTTCTTCTGGTTATTTTGACCCTAAATAATCAAAATTGTTAACACTTTTTGCTAAACACGGTATGATTATTAGTTTAGATGCACATCAAAATGTCTACTATTTGGACTCTGGATAACTAAAAACCAGAATAAATATCGGTTACCCAAACACTCGAAACTATTATTGCAAAATGCAAATCCAAACATTCCTTTAGACCTTGCAACCCAAAACTCCTTATCTAACTAACCATAAAGATACATAAAAAGAACAAACATAAGGTTGAATTCTAACAAAGTCATCATTACATCCAAAACGTTAGAAATGTGTTATATAAAATTCCAAGTTGACATTCCGAACGATCCCCACTTAATAAGCTAAAGCCTAAAGGATGTGATTGCAAGTTGCAACAAAGTGCAGCGACAGGACCTATTTTATTTGGCATTCTTGAATAATTAATTGGTAGAAATAAACACCAACCTCATAAAGTTTCTTTTGTCTCCCTTTTGATTCAATAGGAAACTGTCGCAGCATGACATATAACCTAAAAGCATTCAACATAACATGTTACAAAACGTCAAAAGAAGAAAGTGCAAAGATTTCGAGTTTCAACAAAAATAAATATAATAATAGCAGAAAGTAGTGAGTAGGTTACCTTCCTCCATAAAGCAAGAAACCTATTGCTGCGATAAGCGACACAACTGCAGGATAAACAAAAAATAAGAGGTCAACTTTTAGCCTTTTTTCATGGCATGGAGGGAGTACTTGTTCAAAGAAAGGGCCGTTTTGCTAACTTTTGATTTATTATATGGGGAAAAATCCAAACAATAAAAGATGAAACGGCTCATATTCATCAACTTAAACTCGATTTCTGGAAAAGACGGGTGGAGTTCTAGGTCTAACCTGCAACAAATATCTTTCCGAGCAATTGCACTGTGCTGTTGTCGTCGAACCAGAGGTATAACCAAAGACAACCCTGAGACAAACAGCTTGTGTTAAAAACTTATAAAAAGATAAAAATGCGAGCATATAATATAAGTAGCTTACTTGTATGAAATAAACTCCTGCATTAACCGACACATAGACAATCCTTAGTTTATCCGTTGGTAAACTTTTAGCCTGCTCATCATATACAAGAAACAATAAGAACCAAGGACGGATTATCGGAGACTCAGACAATTAGATAAATTAAATTACAGTTTACTTGCCTGATGATAAATCTCCGCCCAAAATAGGACAAGAAGAGTATATGTTGAGAAAAATAGTAGACCAGGAGCTTCTAATAGCATCCATACGCAAACCTAAAAACCAAATTTGTGCAGCAAAAATAAGCGGCTCCAACAAACATTAAAGCTATGGTCCTCCATTGCATCTTTATTTCCAAAATATTCTACCAAAAAATAGTAGAAACGGTACTCACCTTGGGATGTAAACTGAACACTTGTAAGTGAAACCCGAATACAATGGCACGCACTACAAAGATCCAAGAATACATATCGGTCAGTATTAACCTCCTAGAGATAACGGTTCAGTAAATGATCGATATACTACCTCCGTTTACAATGAAATTCATGAGATGGAAAACCTTCTGAATTGTCCAACCATACTCTGGCACTCTTATCTCAATCCTAATTAACTGAATCTGCAATCATGCAGAGCCGTATGCACACTTAGAAACCAACTTAATATTAATAGAATCAATCTAGTATCATTTTCTCATATACGAAAACTATGTATCTCTAGGGATTACTGACGGACAAATACAATATCTACCAAATTGTTACTAGGCAAGCACAAAAGGGTCGGTGGCATTAAAACTGATATTTGGAAAACGGAACTGAGGGTCATTGAGCACAGATGTAACTTTTTATAACAAAACCAAAGTTCCCTCAGAATAGCCTGAAATTTCTGATTAGCTTATTTCAGTTTCAAAGCAAAATATGCCCAAAAATGAAAAGCTTATTTGATGGCATATAGACTTATTTAACAAAAATAAGCTAATCCAAACACCCCCATAATCCACTACTATGCAAACAATTAGGCTTGTAACTTGTTAGTTTACCAGTTTACCACACGGCTTTTTAGTCAACTATCTGAAGTTCCCAAATTTTAACCAGGCAAGCACAAAAGTGTTGGTAACATGAAAATCGATATTTGGAAATGAAATTGAGGTTCATTGAGCACAACCCTCTACTGATTAAGCCAATTGTAGCTTTAAAGTAATAAAACCGAACTCCCTATACTTTGCTTAAAAAACTACTATAGGATACACAGTGTATCATACACTTAAAGGGGGTGTCTAGATTAGCTTATTTAGAGTGCCTATTGGCTTATTACAGTTTCAAAACACAATACGCCTAAAAATAAAGCTTATTTGAGGACTTATCAGCTTATTTACGCCGAAACGTTTTTTGGGTCATCTTAAAACAGTTTAAGCTCATCCAAATAAGCTAATCCAAACACCCAATAAGGCCATAATCCACTACTATGCAAACAAATAGGTCTTTTAAACTTAACCAATTTCCTCACGGGCTTAAGTCAACTATCTAAAACTCCCACATTTCAGCTAAACCTAACCAAAAAACTTAAAATTTCCAAATAAAGATTCAAGCACAAGCTTCATTTCACCTAATATCAACACACCCACAAATCAAAACACTTAAAAAAAAAAAAAAAAAAAAAACACCTCACAATTATGTTTTTTTAGTGAGTGTTTTGGTGTAAATAAGGTGACTTACAAGAGCAATGAGTGAAACAAGTGCATAAGAAGCACAAAGAGTGAAAAAGATTCCATCTTGCCACTTTCTTGATTCATTAATCACCTCCCACCAATCTCCTGAAGACCATAAATCAAAAGCCATCATCATCATCATCTTCTTCATTGATCAAGAAGATGATAACTAACCAATAATCAGACCCTTTTAATTGTTTTAGACAACAAGCAAATCTTTATTGAAATGTGAAGCTAAAAATTTGTACTTTATTTTACTTTCTTGTTGATGAGATGGATAAAGAGAGAGAGATTGTAGAGTTGTGTTTTTGTTTTGTTTCTTTGTTGTATGGGGCCCACATTCATTCGTGTTCTCATAGAGATGTCCAAAAATAAAGGTTTCGAAACCCGGGTCGACCGGCCGGGTTAACCAGTTCGACAAAAACGGGTCAAAACAACCCGAGTTTCTAAAACCGGGTTAACCGGTTTGACCCGCCGGGTTTTGAGTAACCCGGGTCAACCCGGTTTTATTTTTTCAAAATATTTTAATAAAAACCCGGGTTGACCCGGTGGTCGACCTTGTTGACCCGGCGGTCGAACCGGTTGACCCGGTCAAAAAAATAAAAAAATAATAAATTGAAAACCGGGTTGACCCGGCAGTCCAACCGGTCGAACCGGTTGACCCGGTGCCCGGTGACTCGACCGGGTCGATTTCAAACCCGGTTTTCAAAACATTGCCAAAAATGTTTTTCCTATTTTTTTTTTCATAAATAATACTGTACTGTAATGAAGAAATGGAAAAGTGTAGAAACTAGAAAGTAAAGTTAAAGTTTGTCTACTCTAAACATCATTTTATTACTGTATTTATCTTGTTAGTGGTTTGGTAATCATAATAAAGTTATATAAAAAGTTATGGGGTTTTGAAAGTTTGTTTTATAAAAGTTAAGATCATAAATGATCAAAATTTAAATGACCATGTTGTGATAAAAGTATTTTAAAGAAATTGTCTTACATAAACTTTTTAAAATTATTGTAGATAGAAATCAAATCATCATGTTGTGTTATTGAAATACAATCTTTAGTGATCAAATGTACATTCAATTAAATGATTAATTAACTCTCTATTTCCACTACATAACTTCAAAACTCTTAAAAATGGAAATGTGGACCATTATGCATTTACGTATGCGTTTTGCTATATATCGACCACTTAGAGCATCCACTATGATAAACCTTTTACAAAGGTTTATACATTAATGTATCAATAAATTTTAGACCTTTTGATTTTATAAACCTACATTCACTATAGTATAAACCTTTGCAAGTTTATAAAGTGTCTCTTTTAACAAATGCATTAAATGTATTGAATTTATAAAGAGGTTCAAGAATTAGGACCTCTTCATGCCACATAGACATGAAATGAGTGTCCACTATGGTTGAAATAAACATAAACTTTTTCATCTTTCTTAAACCTTTACATAAACTCACCATAGTAGATGCCCTTAGCAATGTTTAAGAATCATTTATTAACTTTTTTATTTGTATATTTAAGTTGAGTTTAGACTTAAAATTTATAATTATACGAGGCATTCAGACCCGTGCGTTGCACACGGGCTGTATCTAATTGGTCATAGTGTAATGTGTGGAGTCATTCAGACCCGTGTGATGCACACGGGCTTAATCTAAATGTTCATAGTGTATTGTTCAACACTAATTTTTGTCATTACATAGGCTGTATATAAGTGTTTATAGCATAATCTTTGGCACTTATTTTCATCATTATATATCTAAGTTGTGATGGTAACACCTTTTATAAGTATGACACATATTTAAAATAGTTTATTAACATTAAAAGAGTATATGTGAAGAGACTTTTTTCAAGATGCTATATTTAAAAGAGTCTTTTCACATGTAATTTTTTAATATGTATAAGTTACATACTAAATGTCAAAGGGAGGTTAAATGCATACAATTTTTTCAAAATAAATGTAACCCTTATATAAATTCGTAACAAAGTGGATATTCTCTATATTTTGAGATCAACTTGTGACAATGAATTATCCTTTTGGTTTATCATGTCAAATATAGTAGCTCCACATTACTACGCTTAATTACTCGAACTTTATTTTATCCACAAAAACCATTTAAGTTTCAGTATTTTTTTTATTGTTGTGAAAATCGGTCCAATATTGTTAGTATCTTTAATTTTTAGCACATTGTATATATAAATATATTTGAAGACATCAATCTCACTATATAATTTTTCTACTCTTAATAACTAATATAACAATTTCATTTTGCCAAATTTGCTTGTCATTCTACGAATGAAACTAAAATCATATTTAGATAATCAATTAATCTCTATAGTGATATTACTTATTGAGTAAGATTTAAATTTAATTTACAATAGATTATGTAAATGGTATTTCTATATTGTTTAAACTACATAAATCGTCAAAATGATATTACTTATTATGTAAGATTTAAACTACAGTAAAATTATATAAATGGTAAATTCTAAAAATAACATAATCGCTTAATTGCCGATATTAATTGTGGATATGATTACCCGAATCATTACTATGTATTTGTTTTATCTTCAGTCTATTGCTTTGCACCATTTATGGATAAAGATGAAATAAATTACATTATTATAAGCGAACTATAAAAAAAAATTCTTTTTAACGAAACTATAAAAACATAAAACATTAAATTAATTAGTATATTAAAGAGTATAAATTATAATTCGTATAATAAAAAATCAGATCGAGTGACCCAAGTCCGAATCATAAACCCGCTCGAATCAATCAATAGACCCAACATTTAACTAAACACAATTAGACCTAAGGCTACTTTTTATGTACTCCGCCCCTATCTCTAAACTCACACACAAACACATCTATCACCATCATCAAATATATATTCTCCTACATACAATTACATCTCATATTCATTTAATACCATCAAATCATAAACGAATCACACATCTAAAGATTTAAATAATACAATTGGAACAAAACCCTAACATATGTCTTCGTTTGCGGTTCAAATCTAATCAAGTTCATCATAAATCCGAATCAAACAAAAACACACAACCTTATCGTGACCTTTTTCTTCTTTGATGTTCAAGATGAATCAAGGATGCGTTTAAACGAATTCAAGATCATAGGATGGGTCTCGGGTATGGTGATTTGATATTGTTTGCGTTTTTGTTTTTCAAACCGAACAAAAAGAAAGATTGTAATAGTTTTGTTATAGTCCTTTCTTGAATAAGTTCGGATATTAATGAAGCTAGGCTTCAACAAATTCGATTCTTGTAGTTGTGTGATTGTGAGGGTTCATGGTTGTGTCTAGTTTGTAGGATTGGTGTTTTTTCTTCTTCAGTTTTAAGTCATAGTTTTAGATTTGTTGTTGTTGGTTGCGAGACGTGAAGTTGTTTGTTGTTGGTTGATGTTGGTTGTTCGATTAAGGTTGTTGGATTTGAATGTGTTATTGATTGTTTCATGTTGGTGAAGATCGAGAAAAAATGATATGGTGAAAATGGTGATAGTGGCTATTTATAATCTTCAAAAAGCAATCGAAAAGATAATTTGTTGCATAAATTCTCAATTGGTTATGTTTTACTTCATCTTCCTGACATTTAATTCGTGATATGGTTGGTTTGCTTGGAGCTTGCATATTTCACTTTCAATTTGTAAGCCATTTATTATGACCACTTTACATTTATAAGGCTACTTAAGCTTTTAGTATATAAGATTGATAATTCATGATGAATGTTTTGTGTAAAAGTTAAATTGAATCAATTAAAGGAAAAGGAAAATGATATGCATGACTAAAACTTATGCCTAAAGACATGCCTAACTTTAAGATCGTGACATGTGTCTAAATCAAAAGTGAAAATTATGAGAGAGAAAATGCATGTTCCATGTGTCACATGATGAATGCTTTAGGCATGATTTTAGGCACATGAGTTAGGTCTCTCAATCACTACTCGAAGGAAAAAATATGATAAGTAACTATTTTAAATATAAAAATACTAAGTTAATAAATGATTTTTAAACAATGCCCGGTGGGCAGTGTATAACAAAACCTTTTATGTATTGCAGAAAATGTTATCACATAATTTTGTTTCTAAAATTATCAAATCGAGCAATTTTTTTTTCTTTATTTTTGCGGATTCGTCCGAATCCTCGCTCTTAATCTCGATCCAATTTCAATCCAATTTGTTAAGCTGGAACTGATATGATGTTGTTGTTATCTCAGATGATAATAAAGATACATGGCAACGTCAATTACTAAACGTTACACGAAAACTTAACCACAATATCTAAAATACAATTATTTACTACTATAAAAATCTTGTCGCTATGCACGAGCACAGGCCTAATAATTCCTAACGAGTGTTTGGGATGTTGGTTATATCACATTATATTATAAATATATTAAAACCCCGGAATCGCTGTTGGCACATGAGCGCTTCAAAGAGTTGTTCAAAACAGTTGACTAAACAGTAAACCATGCTTCACATATTGTACTATATATCTAAAAGGCGGAAATAAATCTCTCCTCCTCACAGATTATTCTAAAACCTTCCACAATCTTCTCAAACCCTCCTCCCACACAAAGTTTTCTCAAAAATTTCCATAAACCACCGAAGCAAAACCAATGTCTGAAGTAACTCTTTGATCTACAAGTACATATTTCCCACAACCCTTTTTTCCAAAACCACCATCCAAAATCGAGATTCAAAACCCATCTCCTCTCTCTCAGCTCACACGCAGATATTGAACAAACCCATTATAGAACATGAATCGGTAACATCAAATCCAAAAGCCGCATCAAACGTACCAAACTATGCTAAATTTCGGTCCAATGCTAATAATAAGCAATAACAAATTGATTCTTATTTGTAAGTATCTCACCTGTAACTTTTAAAGTTACTTTCATTGTTGGTTTCAGCAATATTTAAAGTCATTTTCTTTGTTTCATTATCTTCACTGTTTATTAACTTTATTTGATGATGTGATTTTTTATTGAATTACAGATGGCTTATTCAACTATTCTTATCAAAAAAAGTCAATGTCAAAATTGGTGAGTTCTCATTTTTCGCTAATAATATAGTCTTCAGTGGTGTTTGGTATTGCTTATCAGTTATGATTGAGGTTATTGAGTTTTTATATAGTGGATTAGTAGTCTTAGGGATTTTTAGGATTGCTTATGAGTACTGCAGTTGCTTGAAGGTAAATATATGGATAAGCATAAAATTTTACATTGGCCTATTGACTTGACATTCGGCTATTGAGATTCGAGAAAAATACCATTTAATCAGGTAACATACCCATTTCATTAGGTAACATACCCATTTCAGCATTGGGTGCGTTTGGGTCCCAGTAGCGCTTGGGGTGTTTACTGACATTTAATAAGGTAACATGGTTTGGGTGAGTTTGGGTCATGAAATGGGTGGCTTTGGGGGCTGAAATGGGTAGTTTTGGAAGATGAAATAGGCCTGACTTGAACGTGTTTGGAGGCTAAAGTGGGGCTAAAAAGAGTCATTTTGCGGACTGAAATGGGTTTGGTAATCGGGGATGAAATGGGAGGCTTTGATAGATGCATTTGAGTGCTGAAATAGGCCCTGAAGTGCACGTGTCAACTTATTAGGAGCACTTTATATTGTCCTCATGTACCCAACGAACTTGATATAATACATAGATAACAATGACTGTTAGAGTAAACAATGAATTTATTACTAATTAGAACTGCTCATTCTGGGCAGAGGTGTTTACTTCGTTCACATCCCTTAATTACAATTTCTTTTTTGTAGGAGAGTCAGTGGAAATCCAGAAACAAAGGTGATGAATGATGTAACAAATTCAAACCATGAGGAAGAACTTTTGGTAGCTCAAAAGCCAATGTTCAAGAAGTAGATCAACTATGTATGCACTTTGATTATATGCAGACTATAAGTTATTTTCTGTCGTTTTTTCACCTTACATATGACATATGGACTTTTAACTTATTTTTTGTCGGTTTTTTTGGCTTTTCTGCTTACATATGAAATATGGACTCATTTTGGCATTTTAAGATGTTTCTAATAGGTATATTATATAACCAGTAATAATAAGCATTCCCAAACAACCTGCAAATAAGCCATCTGAAAACCCGATGCCCATAATGCAGGATCATGAATTCAGCAGACGTTGTTCTCTTGGATGATGATACATATAAGAGGCCAGATGCGACTAAAGTGGTAATACAGCTTACAAAACCGTTGGAATACCAAGTAAGTGTTGTTTTTGGGTTGTCATAGGGGGATGAATTCTTACCTGCTTTTCTGATTCGAGATTAAAGGGGTGCTTGGGCTTGATTTTTTTTAGGCTTTAAGTTCATAGTTATAAGCTGCTTAAACATAATGTAGGGGTGTTTGTTTAACCTTATATGTGGACTTATGAGCTTATTTGATTTCGCCTTATTTTTCATAAGGCCTGATTTTTCGGATTATTTTCAGACTTATGGCCTTGCGTAGTTGACTTCATGGGTTACTCACATAAGCTATGAGTTGAAGATGATAAGCTTATATATTAAAAAAAAAAAAAAAAAAAAAAAAAAAAGTTACTAACTTGCTTATGGTTGCTTTCAGCTTAGCGCGTGGATGCCTATTTGCGGGTTAATTTGCTGATATTGAGCTTCCTTACACTGTACTTGCAACTTAGGTTGCCATTGCTGCTTGCATACGAGGGTGTTTTCGGTATGTTTACGTCGTGATTTCTTTTGGTTTTTGTTTGTTAAAGCATGCTTTATAATGTGTTTCTCATGTATAATTGCTTATTTGGCAAACCACTCAAAATAATTTGACCACTGGGCTGCCACTTTTTTCGCCTGTTAATGCACCGCCCCATCTACTTTTTGATCCAGTGGATCATGTTTAGTGCCAAACTATCGATTAGGAGGTTGTATGCATTTAGATGTCCAATGGGTTATAAGAAAGAGCAAGACGCCATAAAACTATTTTAGGCTACTAAGATCATCTTTTTTAATCATCTGTTTATGCAATTTATTGGATAATTGTGTTGTGTAGAAAGAAGTCGGCGAAAGCGAAAGAAATATCTGTGAAGAAATCTAAAAAGTGAGAGATCTAGGCCAGCCGGAAAGGCCACCTACCGGGTTTCAATGGCCCTAACGACAGGAATGCAGGAGTGGTACAAACATATTTTAAATATCCTTCTTACAAATAAAAATTTCAGAAACAGATTACATAAAGGGTATGTTAACATGAAACTGTTTATGCAAATCTGCGCTTAATTTAATTCAGATATTCAAAAAAAGATAGTTTGACTCAACTTTCATATTCTAATCGGTGTTTTTTACATTTTTTTTGGTGCAGACAGGGTGTTGGTTAGGACGTCAAATAACAGCTATCCAAACACCCCTTGATAACATGTTTCGCCCGCCAAATGATTGCTGAAATGGTTGCGAGTTTTATGTGTCTAACCAGGTTAGCACCTATTTGTTTTTGCACTAAAATTCAGCAATAAAAATACATTCATATGTGTTAAATACATTGTAAAAGCTGAATTCATATATTTATATGTGGTACCCAGCTACCACCAAAATTCGAAACACCCTCTTACCTTTAACAATCAGTTTTGAAGTATGTGTTCTGCATTAACGCCATCCGTGGCCATTTAATTTGTCTTATTGACAATATGCTTTTACAATTTTTTACAGATTCAGAATATACATATTTAGGAGACTGTGATGTACGTCAATTTTGGGGTGCCTGTTTTGGGTATGCATACCGCCTGAAAGAAACTCATTACAATGGAAGGACTGAATACTTTCTACTGTTTCAGTCCACAAATTTGAGCAAGTACACCGGTTTGGAAACACCCTTTAGGCATCAAAGCGAACACATGCAATTAACAACTTTTTTTTGTTTCTTAATTATCACTTTTCTTTTGTTGGTATAGGTTCCAAGTATGTCATTGTGACTCTACTAACTAGCCATGCCCCCAAAGCCAGCGACTGGGTATGCTTTCAGTTTGTTTGCTTCAAGGAATTCGGATCCAGAAATTCTTTGGAAGGACGGCTATTGTGTCCTGCAAATATTAGCAGTAGGTAGGTATGCAATTTTAAGATACGCTTTAAATATATGTCATTTGTTGCAGCTGTGACTACACCACATATTTCAACTTTAGGATAAATATGAAACTTATGGTTAAACATTTTTATAAGATAATCGGAGTGACTAAATATTTTATTTGTAGTTGGTATAATTTTTAATAACACATTGTTGCTTTTGCTTCATGTTACAACAGATGTGAAAAGAGGTGAGAAGATCATGGGGTTGAAGGTGGACTTTGTTCAGGAATTAAATTCTGTTATGATTATAGTTGGTTTCATCTCTCTGCTGGATGGCTGCAATACACTATCAAACCAATTTGTAATTTTCTACAGCACATGTCATACATTTTATTCAATCCTGACATACACTAACAAACCAATTTGTTAGACATGATTTGATCTTCTCTTTTCTCCTTAAATAACTTTCGTATCGGTATATTCTATTCCGACCTCATACACCAAGCGCTCCCGCGGCAACGCGCGGGCTACCCCACTCGTTTTTATTCATGGACCATACAATTACATACGTTGAATAGTAAAAATACAATTAGGTTTAGGACTAATTTAAACCATTTGTTATGACCAGTAAAAAAAAGATTGTTACACAATATAGTAAAATATGACAAGTTTAATACATTTAAAAAGGCAGAATTACATGTATATCTTTGAAAATTTCATAAATTACATATATATCTTTTTTACTAGTTTTTTATGTATAAAGTACAATACTTTTAATGCATCAAAAAAATATATGTGTAATTTTTAAATTTTCTAAAAATATATATGTAAATGCCCCTAAAAACAATTATCCTATTATTAAACGTGGAGAGAGTGTAAATATAAACTAGTTATAATACCCGCGCACGGGCGAGTTTTTTAAAAAATTTTGATCATATATTTTTATTTATTAAAAAATAAATAATTTAATCTTTGTTTTGTTTGATTTATTATGTTTAATTATATTTTTTTATTATTAAAAATAATTATTTAAAATTTTTAATCCTATTATTAATTGTATCTTATCTATATTTTTTGTATTTATCTTCTACTTGTGTTATGGATAAATATAAAATATTACCTAATAAGAAAATAAGTTTTTTTTTAAATAAAATTATTACTAAATAAAGTATGAATGCATTTTTTTAAAATGAAAAATTCCTAATAGGGATTTTGTTGTATTACATAAAAGATTGGGTTTTTACACTCACAAGTCACTGTACTATTGAAAAATATCCATATTGGTAACTTTTTTTTTTTTTTTTTTTTTTTTTTTTTTTTTCAATCACTCTACATTTGTTTTACTTAAAGATCATTATTATACCTTTTAATAATATACATTTAAGTCATTGTCGTAAAGTGATAAACGATCTATTGTCCACATCATCTCCATGTAAACAAGTCTCGTCCACCTCATTATGACTCATCGTTTCCATGATCCCATTTGACTTCCATGTCATTTTTAAGATAGTCTATGCTACATATAATGCACAAATGAATCTCTCTCCAAAATTTTCAGACTTACAAGAAATAAAGCATGGTTTACAACACTTTAATGCACCCAATTTTAAGAATTACAACAAAACAAGCATATGGTACAACAAAAATAAGCTTGGAGTCATTTTCAGACCACTTTTTTATCAAACAACATTAATGCTATTAAATATTAGTCATTAAAATACCCCTTTAGTGAAAAATACTACCTTATAAGCATTATTTACAAAGATTCAAAGCACACATAAAACTAAAAAAATAATACTAACCTAATACAATTAATACATTATTAAAAACACCCTTTCATCAAAAAATACATTTTTTAACCACAAAGTATAATATAATTAACACATTATTCGAGATCCAGCAGCAGCCTAAAACATGAATATGTTACTTTTGCTTTACGAGTGGCTTATGGTTTAAATTTATACAAATATCATAAAAATTACGAAACAAAAAAGCTACAATAAAAAAATGAAAAAAAATACGTCGGCTAAAAATCAACCCCGCTGCAACACGCGGTATAAATGAAAAATATTTGCTCGCCACAAAATTAGTCACCGGGTACCCACAACCGCATTGCGCGGGTACCCTGCTAGTATTTCTTAAAAGCGAGGCTTTCAGATTATTTTTTCTCCTAGTTACTTTTAGTTGCAAATGTTCTTTTCTAACATAGTTTTGTTCAACTTTTAGTGTAACTTTAGTTGTGATATAAGACTACATATTCAACTTTAATTTGTTTGTATATCCCATATGTTGTGAAGAGGTTTAACATCGTTCGACAGCGGCACGAGTTACAGATTAGAAAGACGCTAGTGGAAGGATAGTCAACGATGTTCGTTCTTACCATTGGCTTTGGTAAGGGGTAACATGAGTGAGGGTGGAGGCATTTTTCGGCGACAGTCAGAGTTAAAAGATTTCCAGTGAGGTTGATTGTGGTGATTTTCAAATACGGTAGTAACATTAGTGAGAATTGTGTTTTGGAGGGTAATGAGATAATTATGTCATTAATGTTATTTTTCAATAGTATAATGACTTGTGAGTAGGGGTGAGCATGGTCCAAAAACCGGACCGGACCGGACCGAAGACCGAGAACCGGAAAAACCATAGACCGAGACCGGACCGAATGTGGTCGGTCTGGTTCGGTCCGGTCCGGTCTTCGATCGGTCCGGTCCAATTAGGCATATTTTGGCACGTTTTTTCGGTTTTTTGGTCGGTCCGGACCGGACCGACCGGACCAAGGACCGAATTAGCCAAAAAGAATAGACCGAGGACCGGACCGAATGTGGTCGGTCCGGTCGGTTTTGTCGGTCGGTCCGGTCCATCCGGTCCGTTTGCTCACCCTTACTTGTGAGTGTAAAAACCCATATAAATTTAATGTGTTTAAGGACTCTTTTGTAGTATTAATAAACTTAAAGAGGAGTTTTGAAATACATATAATGAATGTGAAAATTTAATGAGCTTAAGGGCTATTTTGGGTTATTATAAAGTTAAAGTGTTTTATTATTATTATTATATGAGAATTAAAGTATAAATGTTACTGAATATATGGTATATTTTGTAATATCAACAAAGTTTGAGGGGTGTCTTTGACATTTACCAAATGTTTAGTCATTGTTCATCGTCGGTGATTAACATTTCGTAAATGTTAATATAGTAATTTACTTGTGCATTGAGGAATGAAGAGGTATCTACTAGAGATAGCCTTAGCAAAAATCGTCTAAGGGCTCGTTTGTTTTTTTACTAGGTTATATCTTTTATATAGAGAAAAGTTCTTTTTGTGAATCAAGTTTTTTCTACAAATTGAGTGACAAATCCCCATATTCTTCTAGTTTGATCTAATGGTGGGGATTAACCTAAGATTTCTCATGGAAACCTAAGTCCATGTTTTATTTTCTCCTTTTCCTTTGTCTTTTTTTTTTTTTTTTTTTTTTATTTACTTTTTTTCTTTTTCTTTTTCCTTTTTTTTTTGTTTTTTTAAGTCACGTGATACTTTTTTTTTTCTTCTTTTTCTTCTTTTTCTTCTTCCTTTTTTTTTCTTTTGTTTTTTTAAATAACGTATTCTAAAAATCTAGTTTTTTTTCTCTAATCACGTTTTTTTAAATTAAGTTTTTTATTATTATTATTATTTTTTAAATAAATTCATGTTTCTTTCACTTTATTACGTTTTCATCTGTTTTTGTTTGTTTTCACTTTTTTTTTTTTTTTTTTTTTTTTTTTTTGTGCAAAGGTGAAATATATTATCTCCAAATATTGTACAAAACATAAGGAATACAAACTGATTTGGACAAGTCCCAAATCAGCATCAAAGTCAATACTCAGACTCATCCGATATCATTAACAACAAGCATACTATCTCGGATGACTCTATATACTAACACATACTGAGAACAAATGAAGTAGTTCATCACAACATTCTTCCTTATCTCATACAACCTTAGATTCACCTTTTATGCACAAAACCATCTAGCTACATTTCCATTTCACTTTTCCACCATGATTACTCAACCAACATCCACAGTAACCATAGTTTTGAAGTGAATGGCTTCACTAGGCACCATAACCCCTCCAAGTCAAGGGCTCTTCCAGGTATTCTACATTTCCATCTCTATGAATGGCCTCAAATACCTGGAAACACTCACCTTGAGGGAGGACCAACCATTCCTCCTGTGGGAATACAATGAAAGGACCATGAAGCTTCATCTTTCACAACTCTCAATTCCAATCAACTTGCATTCCCCTCCTAGATCAACTACCCTACATAATGGGGAACCTACTTTATGATTACTTTACTGTCATTAGAACATGTGTTATTCATTTATAATATCAGTTACTACACACCAACTGACATTACAAAGAATCTCACAGTTTTAAGACAGAAAGGATCAAGGTACAAGGCCATCCATTATGCTGATTTGAAAAGTACTCATCAATTCAGTAGTGAGAATTGATTGTACTTGGTTAATCAACCATGAAAGAGCATGATTCAGCAATCTCAATCAAGACTTGTCTCATCAATATTCCATCTTTTATATATTTGTATGACTGCAGCAGACTTTCTCACAGTTAAACTCATAAGCTTCCATTTAATTTCTTCTGTCACAATCTTGATTAGAGTTTCTTCATCTTTATGAACATCTTGAAACAATCTCAAGTTTCTTTCATGCCACACATTATAAACACATGCTGCAGTCCCAATTTTGCTCATGACACTTTTGATATTATTGCACTTATGCATTGTCATTAGGCTCCCAACAATATCATTCCAGTCATCCCCAATTTGATCCATACAGATCATACCTCTAATGGCTGACCAAATCTTGCTTGAGTAGCTACACTGAAAGAACAAATGTGGAACTGAGTCACAATCTTGCCCACACAGAGCACACTTCAATATTGACCCAGTGTCCCATTTAGCAATAATGTCCTGAGTTAGCAGTCTTTGGTGTAGAGCTAGCCACATGATAAAAGTATGCCTTGGAATGCATTGAGAGAACCAGATAATATTGTACCATGGAACTGCTGGATAGTTTGTCCTTACATCCTTCCAAACATCACAGATTTTGAAATCAATCTTTTTGTTATCTTTGTTAATCCAAACAGTCCTGTCTTTTGAGTTACTCAGAATAGGCACCTTGATTGTTGCCAATACTGGGAACTTATTATACCATTCCATTGGCCACTTCCAAACACCATTAATAATATGATCAACAACACAATCAGAGTCCTTGAACCTTGCATCATAGATGTCTCTTTTAGAAATGAAACCAGCTAATCTGCCACATTGGTTCCATCTGTCATACCAAATAGATGTCATTTCACCACTTCCAATGACTTTATAAGTGTGTTGTTTCATTTTATCTCTCAAGGCCATAAGATTCTTCCATCCCCAGCTATCACTATCATTCACCTCAATATCCCATATGTTTCTCCCTTTTAGCTTGAAATTGTTAACCCATTTTACCCATAAGTTCTGTTTCTGATCCACAATCTTCCAAACATGTTTCATTAACAAAACTTCATTCCACTCTCTAATAGGTTTAATACCTAGTCCACCTTGATCTTTAGGCCTGCATACAACTTTCCAAGCAATTCTAGCTTTCCCTTTATTGTCTCCACCAGGATTCCATAAAAAACCTTTGAGAGCTTTGTCTATATCATTCACAACTGCTTTAGGAAGAAGGTAGACTGAAGCCCAGTAAGTATGCATGGAAGCTAGAACAGATGCAATAAGCTGAATTCTTCCAGCATAAGATAAAAATTTGTTCTTCCAGTCTCCAATCTTTGCTTTAACCTTATCAACCAAACACTTGCAGTCTGATACACTTAAGCTTTTAGCAAGAAGTGGCACTCCCAAGTATCTCATAGGCATCTTTCCAACAGAAAATGGTACAATGTTTAATAGATCCTTTTTGAGATCTTCTTTGATACTTCCAAAGAAAATTGTACACTTCTTTAGATTGGGAAATAATCCTGAATAGTTGCTGAATTCATTGATAGACTTCTTGATTATTCTGACAGAATTTGTATCACCATGACAGAAAACCATTAGATCATCTGCAAAACAGAGGTGTGTAAGTTGAATCTCTTTGCATCCAAAATGGTACTTGAATCTGCCATCCTGTTGAATATTCTTGTTAATGATCAATGTTAGGACCTCCATAACCATTGTGAATAGGTAAGGTGAAATTGGATCACCCTATCTCAAACCTTTAGCACCCTTAAAGTACCCATGAACTTGACCATTGACAATAATTGAGAATGCTGATGATGTGATGCAAGTCATTATCCACTGAATCATTTGACTGTGGAATCCAAATTTGGTGAGGGCTTGTTCAAGGAAAGACCAACTCACAGTGTCATAGGCTTTTTGCAAGTCAATTTTCAATGCACACCTCTTTGGACCATTCTTCCTGTTGTACCCTTTTAAGAGCTCCTGAGTAATGAGAATGTTGTCCTGTATATGTCTTCCAGGTATAAATGCACTTTGATTGAGCCCAACAATCTTTTCCAATCCATCTTTTATTCTATTTGTAAGAACCTTGCTTATGCATTTGTATAAAACATTGCAACAAGCAATAGGTCTAAAGTCTGAAACTTTATTAGGAGTGGGTAACTTTGGAATTAAAGAGATAACTGTGGCATTGATCTCTTTTAAAAGCTTGCCTGTTTGGAAGAATTCCTTGACAGCTTTGCACACATCCAAACCAATCGCAGACCATGCTTTTTTGAAAAAGCAAGAAGTAAAGCCATCAGGTCCTGGGGCTTTAGAGTCTTCAATGTCAAACATAGCTTTTTTAATCTCCTCATTAGTAACCTCACATACCATCTTACCAGCTTCTACTTCATTCAACTTATTAACAAACAGATTCTCTAAATCCACCATATCATGTGTATCAGATGGAGTTCCAAGAAAATTCTGAAAGTGCTTCACAAATTGACCAGGAACTTGATCTCCATTGAATCTATTTCCTTCCTCATCACAAATGGTTTCCACCCTGCTCTTGTGTTTCCTGCTTTTAAGTAACTTGTGAAAATAAGCAGTATTTTTGTCTCCTTCTTGTAACCATTCCACCCTAGCTTTTTGAGCAAGAAGTTTGTTTTCATCCAACAAAGCTTCTTTATACTCTTTGAGAATAGTGGCTTCTTCCTCTCTAAGAACAACATTGTGTGGATCATTATCAATTTTACTCTGCCATTCCTTAAGCTTATCTCTCAGTAGAATAACCTTTTCAAAAAGGTTGCCATTCTTCCAATTGAGATTGCTGAGAGGCTTTTTAAGCTTTTTCAACTTCTTAACTACTTTGTACATTTCAAAACCTTCCACATTATCTTGCCATTCATTGATAACAATCTGCAGGAATTCTGGTTTGTTGACCACATAATTTGTAAATCTGAACTTTTTTTACCTTTTTCTGAATACCATCTGGTATAGCTAATAAAGCAGGACTATGATCAGAAATGATGTATGGTAGAAACACTGCATGAGCCTAATTGTAACAATCAATGAAACTTTCATTCACCATCACTCTATCAAGCTTTTTGAGAATTCCATTAGAAAGATTCTTTGGAGATTTAGTCCATGTGAAGTGGAATCTAGAACTACAGATATCATCAATCTCATTCTTGTTGACACAATCCATAAACTCATGCATATCTTTTGTAATTGCAGAACTTCCCACAGAATGCTCATAAACATGAAGCGTAACATTGAAATCACCCATAAGAACCCAAGGATCTCCTTTAACAAACTGTTTTTGATTTTCAATTTCATTCCATAGAACAGTTCTCTCATCCCCATGATTAGCTGCATAAACAAAGCTACAAAAAAACTTTGTCTTCCTCTGAACAGTCTGAACTAAACAAAATATTACTTGCCAAGACATAAAGAGAACCTCTACATCCACCACTGTGCTATTCCACCCTACCACAATTCTGCACCCCTTTCTACATTTAGCCATATTGGTACACCATGACCAATTATTGAAGATTTTAGTACATACCCTATCAAGCTCTTTGCTTTTAGCTTGAGTTTCCAAAATAGCACAAACGGATAATTTATGATCATTAATCAACTTTTTGATTTCATTCTGTTTATCCAATGTCCCCATTCCTCTAATATTCCATGAAGCAATGTTAAACTCCATTTATACTAAACTAAAATAAGTACCTCAGACCCTCACTATATCAAGAGTGAAGAGGTGACCCACTTTCCTCCCTTCCATCCAATTCATTAGTTACCATACATTCCCCATTCATTTCTTCCCCTACATCCTCACACATATCTCCCACATTATTGACTTTCAGTTTGCTAGGAATCAAGTTCTCCCATCTGTCTTTGTAGTAGTTGAACATTGTGTGGTTCCATTTATTTTGCTCAGCAGGAGTAGGTTGAATCTTATTACTTACAAAAAGTTCTACCTCCTTGATCTGTGCATCAATTAACTCTCTGCTATTCCCAACTTCACTACATTCTGCCAATGCTGCAAACCTGTTAGAATTCTCTTTTTGTAAACTCTGAGTATTTTGAGTCTGTTTATGAGCTTGTGTTCTAACATTTGTTTCACTTTTCCCTGATTTCTGCTGTTGGTAATTCTTATTCACTTTTCTGGGTTGATACTCATACTTATTCTTTTGGAAATTGGGCCTAACTCCATTCCCTGTATTCAACCCATTCACACTATTTGGCACAGTTGACTCTTTATGTTTTTGGGCTACTTCTTCATTAGCTTTCCTATTAGTCTTAGTGTCTTTTCTGCCATTAAAGTTATTGGCCTCAACCTTATCCTTCAAACTTTGCAATTCATCCTCACTAGTCCTGGGTCTCTTGCTGCATTGTTTGGTACTATGGCCAAAAACTTTACAAAATTCATAAACAGGGGGTTTCCATGAGTATTCAACTCTAACCTTTTTCTTCCTCAGAATGCTTCCATCACCTCCCCTGTATTGAATATCTATCCATTCTTTAAACTGTTTTTTAGCATCAACTTCAACTAGAGTTCTAGCATAACCCAGTCTACCCTTGCCATATTGACACATCCTAGCAGTCATATCATCCATGACCAAAGGTTTTCCAAGGCTGCTAGCAAGCTTACTGATGCCCTCTATATTCCATGCCTCTAATGGTATGTCAAACATCTTAATCCATAATGGTATAACAGCAGGTTCAGGCTTATCAAGACACACATCAGGGCTCCATTTTTGTACTATCAGAGGTCTCCCATTAACCAACCAAGGGCTATTTTCAAGCACAAAATTCATTCCTTCTTCATGCTTGAACTTAAAACAGTACACATCATTATCGTTAGGAATTATTTCACTTAATCCATGTCTACTCCACATTCTCATCAAATTGTATCTTAGCTCATGGAAAGGCATTTTCATTCCAACAAACTGTCCACAAAGAGTCAATTTCCACCTTAAACTTCCTCTGTTAACTAGTTCTTCTTCAAAAATCACAAACTCATGCCCATCCTCTGTAATTGTAGTAGGCACAAAATCTAACTTCCTGATCAATTCCTCGTTGTTATGACTAGTAACATTAGCATATGAAGGTTTCCTAGAAGCCATATTATTTTTACTATTCTTCTCATCATCAATACTAGTTTCCTTGTTGTTATTATTACTAACAGAAAGCTTTTCTAGGCTTATATCTTCATGATCAATCAGCTTATCCTTATCACTTTCCAAAGTAACAACAACATCTTTGTCTAAACTAGTATCAATCGTACTTACAGTCTCACTCACACCAGGATTGTTTTGATTCTTCACAGACTCATCTATCTTGCTATTAACCACATCACACTTTTCATCACACTCCTTTGTTCCATCATCTCCCTTATTCCCCTCTTGTAATTCATCAATCTTCCCCTATCCTTATCACTTTGTAGTTCACTATTAGTCTCCTTATTCTTCTTACTAACAGTGCTCATAACATAATCATTGAAGCTTACCGGAATCTTAGTTTGCCTATTTGATCGTTGTTTTTTCTTATTCGTCATGCTAGAACTTAAAAAGCTCTAATTCATCAATGAAATTAACTAAATCCACAATCCGATCAATAGGATAAGGAATTCTACAAGAAATACAACTAATTACCAGCTAATTCAAAAACTCACTATTTAGGTCATTATTGGGGGTTTCTTCAATACTAAACCAAAATCAAATTCAATCCTATCATTATGTGCGCAATGATGAGACGAAGCTAATGGTGAAATCAGAATTGAAAATGGTTAAGAAATCGAAGAGAAAATGACGAATTAGTGAGTTTTTTGTTATGGAATTAGACGAGAAAAGCGGTTAGGGGAGAAGTGTGAGAGAGTTTTTTGAAATACCATGTTTAATTGTTTTCACATGTTTATATACGTTCTCAGATGTTTTGTCCGTTTTTAGACGTTTTTGTCCATTTTCAGCAGTTTTTATATGTCTTCAAACGTTTTTGTCTGTTTTCATGTGTTTTCTTCCGTTTTTATACGTTTTTGTCCGTTTTGGTACGTTTATGTCCGTTTTCGTCTGTCTTTATGTATTTTTGTCCGTTTTCATATGTTTTTGTTTGTTTTCATACGTTTTATATGTTTTTGGACAGTTTTTATACGTTTTCATCTGTTTTCATCAATTTTTCATATGTTTTCGTCCATTTTTAGGCGTGTTTTTACAGCTTCATGCGTATTTGCTCGTTTTGTTATGTTTTCGTTCGTTTTCATACGTTTCTGAATATCACAATTGATATTCTTAATATCACAAGTAATTTCCGGTGATATTGACAATATCACTTGTGATATTAAGAATGATATTCATAAACGTATGAAAACAGACGAAAATGTATGAAAACGAACGAAAACAGACAAAAACGTAAGAAAGTGGAAAAAAAATGTGAATTAAAAAAAACGTGAAAATCACTTGTGATATTATGAATATCACTTGTAATTTTGTGAATATTACTTGTGATTTTCATGTTACAAAACATTTGTTGAAAATAACTTTGATATTCTAAATATCAATATCACTTGTGATATTCAGAATATTACAAGTGATATTCTGAATATCACTTGTGATTTTCATATTACAAAATATTAGTTGAAAATCACTTGTGATATTCAGGAATATCACTTGTGATATTCAAAATATCACTTGTGATATTCAAAAACATATGAAAAATGTCTGAAAATGGCCAAAAACATTAAAAAACGGATGAAGATATAAAAAATGGACGAAAACGTAAGAAAAACGGGGAAATATGTAGAAAAATGGACGAAAACATCCGAAAACAGACGAAAATTTTTAAAAATGGACGAAAACATATGAAAACGGTCGAAAACGTATGAAAACAGACGAAAACATATGAAAACGGACGAAAACGTATACAAACGGACGAAACGTATGAAAATGGATGAAAACGGACGAAAACAGATGAAAACGTATCGGTCGTAAAACGTATAAAAACGGATGAAAATAGATGAAAAAGTAAGAAAATGGACGAATATGTATGAAGACGGACGAAAACGTATGAAAACATGCGAAAACGTAAGAAAACGGACAAATATGTATGAAAACGGATGAAAACGTATAAAAATGGATGAATATTTATGAAAACGGACGAATATATCTAAAAACGGATGAAAAAGTTAGAAAGTGAAAAAACGTGAATTAAATTAAAAAAATATGTGAATTAAAAAAATACTTGTAAATTTAAAATAAAAAGGTGTATTTTCTTTTAAAAGAAAGAAAAAAAAATTGAAATTAAAAAAAAAAGGACAAAAAAAAAGGCATGAAAAAAAAACGTGATTTTTTTTAAATAATAGAAAAAAAGACAAAAAGAAGGAAAAAAGCAAAAAAAAAATGTACAAGAAAAAAAAACGTAAATAGGAAGGGAAAAAAAAGGCATAAAAAAAGAAAAAAGAAAAATAAAAGTGAATAAAAAGAAAGACAAAAAGACAATAAAAAACATGGACTTAGGTTGTTTATTAAATTTTAAGTTAATCCTCACTATTAGATCAAACTAGATGGATGGTGGAGATTTGTCCCTCAGTTTGTAACAAAAACTTAGTATGTAAAATAACTCACCTCCTTTTATATAATAAAACAAAATCCCTATCGGGAATTTTCCATTTAAAAAAAAATTAATTCATACCTTATTTATTAATTATTGTATTTAAAAAAAATTATTTTCTTATTGGTAACATTTTATATTTATCCATAACACAAATACAAGATAAATACAAAAAATATAGATAAGATACAATTAACACAAGTAGAAGATAAGTACAAAAAATATAGATAAGATACAATTAATAATATGATTAAATTTTTTAAATAATTATCTTTAATAATAAAAAACTATAATTAAACATTATAAATCAAACAAAACAAAGATTAAATTATTTGTTTTTGATAAATCCGAAGCAATTATTGTTACTTTATTTTTTATATTGAATTAGAGCATGAGGTATGGGTGAGCCATGGCTCGCGCCGTCACCACCAGCTCAAAAAAATCGACGGCGCACCGTACCGGTGGTGGCGCCGTCGGTGCTCGCGACATACCCACGGCTCAGCGCCATCGCCTATTTTATTTATTTATTTATTTTTATTATTTGTTTTTCTGCTGATTTGAGGATCCAAAAAAGAGCCGTTTGAATATATAACGGCTATAATGCTGTTTTTTTTCCCCCAAAACACCCAATTAAACCAATTTAATTAAAAAAAACCCTTATAAATATCCCATTTTTTTTCAAACTTCACACACGCTTCCAATATATTAAATCTCTACTTCTAATAACTTTTTTCATCCGAAATGAATCCAAATCAACCATGGATCAATAACATGTTAAATGATCCGAAGAACCAAATGTCGGGATCGTCTTCGAACCCCGGTAACAATCCGGGATCGTCTTCGAATCCAGGTTACTTTCCCACCTTCCAAACCTCATTTATGAATCCCAAAGATTTAGCATTGTTTAGCCAATGGAAATTACAACAACAACAAAACCTATATCAATTTACACAAACTCAACAAACAACCCAAGACATCCTTTCACAACCGAATTCGGACCATGCTTCGTTTCATCTAGTAGACGAAGAAGATGACGAAGAAAAATCGGTTTCAAGTGAAGAAATTATTCCGACACCGACCTCAAAAAAATCGAGGGCAAAGACGATGGCGAAGAAGCCAAAATCAAAGGCGAAGAATAAGAAAAGCAACAAAGAAAAAGAAAAGGAGGTCGATGAAGATGTGGTCCCGTTCCGACAACCACGAACTTTTTGGAGCCAAGACGAAGAATATCTTTTGGCGGAGTGTTACATCCAAGTATCCGAGGATCCAAAAACGGGTGCGGATCAACAAAGAGATACATTTTGGTACAAAGTGCTCGATGCATACAACACGGAAGCAAAGAGGCTCAACTATACTATTCGTACCAAAAACATGTTGACGGGAAAGTGGACTCCAATGAATAAAGATATCAAGAAGTTTAATTCGGTGGTGGATGAAACGGTGGTTATGAGTGGGGAAGGTGATAAAGATTTTATGAATCGTTGTCACATATTGTTTAAAAAATCAACGAATTATGAATTTCGACACTTGACCGCTTGGGGCTTTTTGAAAGAAAAGCACAAGTGGAAAAATACCGACTCGACTTTGGAAAGATGTAATCGTCTTCGGCCTACGAACGAGGAGCCCCAGCATTTTGGACCTGATGATTTGCCACGGCCAGACGGCATGTACCGGGTTGCTAAGTGTCAACGTTCGTCAAACTCGACCGCTAGTTCCGGTTCAAACCCGACATTGTTTCAAGAAATGTTGCAACAACAATACGAGTTAGACCGCAAGGCAAAGATGGATGTTCTTGAGCGATAGTCACTCGCGAGAGTTACTTTATATGAATCACAAAAGATTGCCGAGGAGATGCGGGTGCTACAAATGGATACAAGCAGTATGAATCTGGTCAACGCAAGGATCGTGAGGGCACTACAAGCTCGAATCCGGGCAAAATATCCCGAAGAGGATTAAGCTTTTATTTATGTAATAGGTTTTTAATTTTATGCAATTTTTTAAATGTATTGTGTGTTTTTTTAATATGTAACGTGTGTTTTTAATATTAATGAAGTTTATTTAAGTTTATATTGTGTATATTTTAATTTAAGAAAAAGGAAAAAAATAAATAAAAATTTTGGACGACGGCACCAGAAATTCTGGTGCCAACGAATACCCCTGAAATGTGGTGCCGTAGGATTTCTGGTGCCGTGAAGCTTTTTGCTGACGTGGCAGCAAAAAAATCCCACGGCTTGGAGCCATGGCACCAACGATACCTAATGCTCTTAGTGTTTGAATAAAATAGTTATGAAATATCAACAATTTAATGTGAAAAAGGTAACATAAAATATTTAAATAAAATAGTTATGAAAATATCAACAATTTAATGTGAAAAGGTAACATCTTTACATAATTTTATTTTTTCTTCTCGTTTAAGTCAAGTTTGTGGATGAAGTTTAAACAAAAACAAATTCTTCACGACTTATTAGATTACTTAACTTTTTCAATAAAGACAAAATGAAAAGCCGCCTAAATACCTTGTTTGATTTTTTGTAACGTTTTAGTTGTAAAAAAAACCCCAAAATTCATTTGAATCTTTTATACAATACAAGAATTACATCATTTCAGAGTGTTTTTGCAAAACCCTCTCATTGAAGAAAAAAAATTGGACCAATAGGAGAGCTCGATTTTGACACATAAGCAAAATCAAGCAATATGATTGGCCAATAAAAAGTCAAAATTGAATTGATTTTAGTCAAACTTTAATAAATTTGATGGAGAATTTGATTGATAAAAAAAACACATAAAAATATAAGTGTCAAATTTATGAAAATAAAAACTTAAGAAAAGAGGAGGTAATTAATAAAACCTTAGTGGTTAAGTGTAAAATTATAAATCTTCATGTTTTTTAATAACTTTAGATAATAAACAAATAACCCCTTACACTTCATACCCCATATACTTTATAATGCTAACGTTGTCTAAAATTACATGAGTAATAGTATTAGTTTTTTTTTTTTTTTTTTTTTTTTTTTTTTTTTTTACTTTCATCTATTAAAATAAAATTGGTAAATATGCGAATTAGTTTTGTTAAATATTTTTTAAACTAATGTTAGTTTTAAACTTTCATCCATTATAATATTTTTTTTAAATAAGGACTTATGTTACTATTTAAAAGTTTAATTTATGCGTACACGGGTTTGAAATACGGTTAAATTATTAGTAACGGGAATATAAATATCAAATGGTAAGCATGAGTTACTGTGATATAAAATAAATATACGTGATTCTACTTAAAACAACGACTCATGAAATTGTTATTTAAAATTTATATATGGATATCCATAAAAATATTTTAAAAACTTTACGGAACATATTTTAAATTTATCAACGCTCATTATGTGCCACTAAACTAGCACATTTTGTACAACATGATATCAATAGTTAAAGTTAAACAACAATATTAACCTCAAACTTAACATCTCTATCAGTTAAAAATGTTATACAAAAAAAAAAAAAAAAAAAAAGAAAAAAAAAAACGTCGGCTAGATAGTCATTCTTTAATATAGAAGGTGTTTTCATTACATTATAAAAAAATGCACGCATCACAATTCTTATTTGATAAGAATCACCTCCTAAATCAAAAAAAGAAAAACTACGTAGGTGATAACCTAACTTTATTCATTGACTTGATGTTTCAAAAAAAAAAAAAAAAAATAAAAAATAATAATAATAGTTGGTTGTTGTAAAGGAATTAAAAGTATGTACATAAGAATTATTCAGCAAGAATATACAGTTTTTAATTAGGTTATTACGTTACTATACTGCGATAATGTTATTGACTTGGTAATCACGGATGTGAGATACAACCATTATTCTATACTTATGATTTATGTGTAAACCCTTTTTTGCTTCTAAATAGAATCCGAAAGAGACCTCAACAGCACTTTGGCTTATGCTTTATCTAGCTGATAGCTTTTAGTAAAATTTTTTATGGTTTAACTTTTTTGTTATAAATACCAACTTTTAGTATTTTTTTTTATTTTTTATTTTTTATTTTTTATTTTTTATGTTTTATTGAAAATTTCTACACTTAATATTTTTGTTTTTACTACAAACGCAATAAGCTATGATAGAATTAGTTGGGAGTTCAGGGTTTTTTTTACTAAGCTTCTCAAAAAAGCTTATAGTTTTATCATAAACTTATTGTGTTATGGTAATTGAATAAGCCAATAAGCACCTTTAGTAAGCATAACCAAACACCCCTTTAGTTCTAATATGAAGATTTCTGATTTGAAGTTATGACTAACTTTGTTGTTATCCTCACTATAATGCAACATGTTAGTGGTTTTTGCAGTTTTATGATCTTATCGCACACACTAAAGTGTAATGCAATTTGTTGTGTGCGCTTTTTAGATGATGATTAAGTATTAACACATGATTGTCATGGAAGGTTAATGTACCAAAGATGTGTTTTAGTGCCTATATGGGGTATTTTATGGTAGGAATTCTTTTCAGAGTGTAATTTGTCTTTGAATGAATTAATAAAACTTAGCAGGTGTTTTCCGTCATTGATAACAATATGGGTGTCAACCAACGGTCTAAAATATGGGTGTGTTTTTCCTTGATGATTTAGGCCAATTGTGAAGAAAGTTGCATTAAAGTGAAAGGTCGGTAAGGATTCAAACAATCCTAAAAGACTTGCGGATGTACCCTGTCATTTTTTATGCATTTATAATTTACTTATACAAGTAATAATAATTTCCTTATATAGTTCGGGTTTAGAGAAAAATTATTCTTATACATTATAAATAATCGTAAGATTAAATTTGAGTTCTACCAATTACATTTTTTTTTTGTTTCTCTTTATGTAATAAAGAAACTATAGTGTAAGCATCTATGTTAATTTGGTAATTTTATGATCAAACATGAGAAGTAAATAGCACAAACTTATGAAAATACAAAATTTCAAACAAAAAGGTACATTAGTAAACATGGTATGATGGTTATTCATAATCAAGGAAATGAATCAATCTTCAAAGCTATCTAAATATGCTACATATATTAACGAAAATAAAAGTAAAAGAAATACCTGAATTACAAAACACATCGTAAATTGATAGCACGGGTTTGCAAAACTAAAAGCATATATCACTAACATCTCATGCAAGTCAAGTATCATCATGTGATTTTGCTTGAATAATAAAATATAATTTTTAATCCAAAACCATTCTCCTAAAATAATAGGTAGATTATAACATATATACATATGATTTTTTATTTTTAGTTCACTAAGTAAAACTATTTGAAACCTGTTAAGTGGTTCATTTCTTAATCGATAATAATACATAATTAAAATGAAATTTTAAAAACCCTGTGCATGCACAGATATTATAACTAGTAATTTCTTACATGCATTAAATGAACATGCCTTAAATGAACTTGGCCTAGACCAAACTCAACACAATTATATTTGGGCCGATCTAAGTAAACCCAAATAATGACTCGCTAAATAAAACGTTTTACAAATCTAGTTCCCCCATTTCACCACTATTTTCATTTTTTCGCGTCATTTTGTAACAATGTTCTACTCTATCATCTTCAACTGTACATACTCATTCAAAACCCTAATTTTATACTAACTAATTCTTCAAACATTACAATGGCAGACTACCACAACATGTACAACATCTCTCTCATCGATCGTGATGACTTTGTAAGTTCACGTTTTTTTCCATTTGCATTTGCTTTCTTTCTCCAAAAATGTAACCCTTACGAACATTAATATTCTTTTTGATAATCGATCATCTATTTGTAATCTGTGTTTTCTTCGCTGTTTGTTTCGCGTTTCTCCATCTTCTATATGTTTAGGCAAGGTAACGCATTCTTGGAGAAATTAAGGATTCATTTGTTGCTTAGATGTTCTAGTTTATACTATCTTCAAATCGATAAAAAAACAAAATCTTGATGCTTTTATATGTAACATATTCATCCAATATTTGTCCATTAAACGTGAAGACCTCTTTGTACCATGGCACCATGTCATGGTATAGTCTCATATACTGAAGTATGGACACCTTTGACTTTGCTCCATGAACTCACACACAATTACAATGGTACATCGCTTTTAGATAGCACATACACTCATCCATCGAAGAGATTCAATTTAACCAAGATATCACTTTCAGTCATTCACATACGAGTGGATTCACAGCTAAATGTAATGTTGGGGTCTTTTGGGGACTCACAACCCATCGAATGCCATCTCTAGATTTTGGCTTCCGCAAGTTCATATTCAAGTTTGCATGACATAATATTTCTTGTCTACTAATTGAGTAATGAACATTCACATGTATGGCTTTGTGGTCTCATTTTCATTTGACCCTTTTGTCAAATAACAATATAGTATAATTGCCATTCAAACAGTGGCCGAACTATGTTGAGGTGGGGGGGGGGGGGGGGGTGGGGTCCCAGTCCTCCTAAACTTCAGGGTTGAAATTGTACAAAAAATAATTTCGTAGTGATAACTTATGAAATTTCTCTTACCAGCTCTTTAAAGTTATACAATGATAAGTTACAGAGTATATTTTTTAAAATCTACCAGTTTATCAAACAGCTTTTTCTTCTTGCAATTTTTGTTGCCTGTAGTTTTAATTTCAAGTGTATCATCATTTGAATTCTTTTAGCCATGTTTGATGCTATAAATACTTTTCTAGTGTTTTATCATATTATCTACCGATTTTGCATGTTTTACAATTTCAAAATTTGTAACCAACTCACTCATGTAGTTCACGTTTTAAATTATTGTATTTGTAGTGTAACTTTGTGTCCTATGGATTTAGTTCTCACATTTATCGTATATGTAACTTTTTGGATATTCTTTTTAGCAAGGATTTGTCTTCCAAACTTTCTTTCAGCTCTCCTCATATAAAATGTTCAACTCCACGACGTGCAAATGATACACTACAACAAACAAAACAGGCAACTTTTCACACTTATTAAAGCATATTTTCACACTATAAAAATTGTGGAATTGAAAAGTTCACACTTAGCTTGTGTGTGAACCATATTGGTGTAGCAAATAATTTCACATTTTTAAATGTGAAGATTTATAAAAGCTTCACACTTTAAAGTGTGATGGTTTTGAAACAATTCTTCACACTTAAAAGTGTGAGATTCTAATTCTTCGACAAGAATCAAGCATTGATAAACTTTTGAATCTATTGAGCATTAGTTTATCTTTCCCCATTTTATATCACACTACAGCAATATAAAAAATCCACCATACACATAGATTATTTCCATATTTTGGGAGCTCACTGAGTTCAATGTAACAGGCACATCCATCGCACCTCATACACATTTAACACAATCGATCTCAAAGCATCAAACACAAACAATAGCATCAGTTTAGAATTCTAAATTCAATACATTCTCCAAGGGACATTTCATCAAACACCTTTCGTGCGCACCTAATTCACATAACTAACACCTATATTTACATTCTCTAAGGGGCAATTCATCAAACACCTTTCGTGCGCACCTAATTCACATAACTAACACCTAATATTTTATATGAAAGTAGCTACATAACCATAAATCAACTAACGAATACGCGTAAATACTTGAGAGTGATGAATACGGATTTGAATCTATCGATTAAAAGCCGAATGAATTGGTGGAGACGTGGTTACTGATGATGTTAATCGCCATGGTTTCAAAGAGATGATGAATTGGTTAATGAATTGATGTACTATTGCGAATAGGTGATTGATGTCGAGACGTTAGGGTTACATACTGATGTGGAATGAATTGGTTACTGAATTTGTGGAATGAATTTGGGTTATTGGTGTAGTGATGAATTTGTGGAATGAAGTGGATATTTTGATGACAGTGAGATGAATTTTTATCCCCCTTTTTTTATAAAAAATAAGATCCTTTCACAAATTTTATAAAAGAACCTGTTAGGTATTTTTTAAATGGTCTTTTTATACACAAAGAAACATCACACTTTGTATAAGTGTGAGGTTTTTGAAGTAATAGTAATTTTACATCTTTTCACAACTTTAAGTGTGACAAAAAAAATTAGCTACTTCACACTTAAAAGTGGGAGGTTTTTTTGATAGTTATTCACATTAAAAAGTGTGAAGATATGTTAGCTCACATTTATAAGTGAGCTTTTGTTTTCACAACTAAAAGTGTGAAGATTTTTATAACACTTCATGTTTATCACACTTATTAGTGGGAATGATTTTTACACACTTATAAGTGTGAATACCTCTAAAAATAAAGTTCACTTTTCATTAAGTGTTAACAAAAAAGTGTGTACAAATGACCAATTTGTTGTAGTGGTAGTTTAACAATAGCATGTCACTATCTTTTAGTTCCACACTATTATAAAACATCTTCATACCATAAAAAGACACTTTTGTAACTTTCTTAGTTATATCTTCAACCCCATTAGTGTACGGTTGAGTAATATATGTTGAAGAACACGCCTCCTTTTTAGATATGAAATTTGTTATTTATTTATTTATTATTATTATTAAAAATGACAATTTTTTTTACAGCTATCGCACAATAATATGCCTCTAGTAAGGCTTAAACACACAACATCTAAGTTCGTGGATAATTCACATACCACTAGATCAAAGGTCTTTGGTGAGATTTATTATCGTGTGCGTGAGATATTTTTTACTTTGTTATCGAGTATGTGCGGCATGTGAATTATATTTGAATTTTTAGTTTATATGTAAATATATTTTGATTCGTTAACAATAAACCTCCTTTTTCTAAAAAAATATTTACGAAATTGTTTTAGGGTTTTTTAAACATGTGCTAAAAGTTTGTGTATTTACTTAAATCCTTCATTGATTTTTCATAAGTTTTAAACCCATAAGTGTACCGGTGGGTGATAGGTATACAAAGTGATAGGTAAGGGGCATCCGTGCTCGTGCCTCGCTAGCGTCACCCCTTGAAGAAGGAAACGAAATGATTTGTATTGCTAGAGAAAACTTTATGATAGAGATTGTAAATGAATTTAGATGTGTTGTGATGAATGTGACGATCACCTATTTATACTAATCCTAACTTCACATAAATATTCTACACTTTTTCTAGATGAGTCATTCAAGAATTTTTCTATTTCAACCTCCCAACTTTCTAGAATATTAAGAGTAAGGGGGTACGGTTAGCTGGTTGGCTCGTGCCGTTCTTCCAAACCAACCAAACCAACGGCGAATCGTACCAGGGTTGGCGCAATTGGTTCTCGCGCCGTGGTGACCAACCACTGCGGTTGGATTTTTTTTCTTGGTTATTAACATGGAAAAATCAATGTTTTGTGTGTGTTTGCACGAGGAAGAAGAAATTGCATTTTTTTAGGTTATTAGAATGTAAACATTATTGTTTTTGTGTGTGTTTGCACTAGGAAGAAGACGACACATTTTTTTAATTAATTAATTTCTTTATTTTATACTCCCTCCGTCCTAAAATAATTGTCCTCATTTGACTTTTTAAAGTCTTAATTTCTCAACTTTGATTTTTAATATTTTTGTTTGTGTTATATAATAATTGATGCAAAATATTTGAATGGATTGGTTTTGAAATGTTTTTTCATTGGTATAATTTTTCATCAAGTATTATATAACACATACAAAAATATTAAAGATCAATGTTGAGAAATTAAGACTTTAAAAAGTCAAAAGAGGACAATTATTTTGGGACGGAGGTAGTAGTTGAATTTGGTGTGTTTGGGTTATTGGACATTGAGCCAGTGAAAGAGTAACACTTTCTTATATAAGTTCAACTTCTTTTTTATAAAAATTATTATTTTGTAATTTTTTCTTATATTTTTTGTTTTATATAATTTGTATTATTATTTAATAAATGAAAATATATTTTGTTTAAATAATTGAAAAAAATATTCTAATGGCATCACATTTTCTGGTGCCAAGGTAACGGCACAAATGTGGTGCCAAATGATTTCTAGTGTCATAGAAGGTTTTGTTGATGTGGCAACATTTTCTGTCAACGGCACCAATGTATCCGGCACTCTAAGTGTTCGAGCAATACTGACTTAGTCAAGACTAAGACCACACAATGAGCATACATATAGAGAATAACATCGTGAAAATTAACTTATAAGAACATTGAAGTTATTTTCGAGTATGTAGTCACATAAAAAGAATGAAAAAATATTGGCGAAAAAAGCAAAAGAAAGTTGAATGAGAATTGGGCACTTGACCTTTACTTCACCAACTATATACATTAAACATTAGGGTTGCTTGACTTCGTGATATAACTCTTGTTCTATGTATTATACTAGTGTTAATATTTTAATACTTTCTCTTATAGTTGTGATACAGGGTTTATCGGGCTCTCTTGGGGACTCAAAAACCATTAAAAACCATTTCTTTTAGTTGCATTTCATAAAATTTCTAGTTTACTAATTGAATCATCCACCTTCACCCGTATGTGCCCATTGTTCTCCCTTTTGTCAACTACGAATATGGTAGACTTGTCATGCATGCAGATGGCAATTTAGCAAAAGCCTCTCATCATCTTCGTTTCGACTCCGTTATAAACCATGTTTAGATCGCAAACTAGGCTAAGATCATGATTGATAATCTCTTTCAAAATATTAATAATCTTTATATTGCACACAAAATTAACTTTTGATAATTAAAAAAAAAAAAGTTAATATCTAAAATTCTAATCAGTCTAAAATAGTAGTATTCTTTTGTGGGGTTTTCCCTTTTTAATAAGTGTATGGGATGTAAGTTCTATACTCAGTAACATGCTTATCATGAGTCATGACTTAGAATCACACTAATTAATATATATTCAAGAAATCAAGAGTCGAATAATGGTTTACTAATTATAGGATACAAGGTATGAGTCCGGATTCTTTGTGTTTAGAAAACCATGGCAAAATACTGTTCAAAGCAATGATCATACGATCATGTAATTCTTCGTTTTGTTAAAAGATGAAATAAGTACGGAGTAATGAATTTAAGACATTAAGACAATCAACACAAATATAGTTGCACAATTTCAATTAGATAACTTATCCAATCATAAAGCTAGAGTTTTGAGAGCAATATTCTTATCGATAAACGATCTGGTTTTCATTCCTATCTTTTTTGCTAATGGAATTTATTCGATACCAATAAGTACATACACTTTATTTGTTCTTCTTAAGACTGAAATGTTATAAATGGCACCTCCTAATCATGTCTTTTTATTCTGCAACATTTTTGTTATTGGAAGAAGTTTCAAGAATCGAATAACGAACAAGTTGAGCCCATTGCTTCAGTTTCATCTTAACCTTCTCCGAGTCATCACCTACGTACATTCAAATCAAATATAGATTATTTAGCCAAAATACGAGGGAGGTGTTAGGATTTCTTATTCAAAATGGTTATCTGCTTATTGAATTTTGATACATCAAATCAGAATAGTGTTTTTTAATTGTTTATCCAAGCTGCTTACATCTCAATCTATTTTAAGTAGACTCGAGTAAGGCCAGCCATGTACATCTAATTAAAAAAATTCGCTCCTATCAAATGAAGAACTTTGCTCGTTTACCAGTTTAAACTATTTGAAACGGAAAAAGGTATTATGTATAGAGTTTTACATTTTTCATCATTGAATTAGCATAATTGTCTTATTTTAAGAAAAATGTATCTAATGTCCTTAAGTTTTGTTACTATCTTTTCTTACTAAATACCCTTTTACTTAAGAAGAAAGAACTACAGAAAATACAAAAATTTGTTTACGTGGATCAACAATAGATGTAGCAACACTTGAAGAACTCGAACAAGAGTCAGAACTTATCGATGATGTCCGTGACAACATTCCACCACTATTATACCCTTGTTTAATTGCAGCATACATCTTGAGTGCTGGAAAAGCATCCATAAGTTTCGGATCATCAAAATCATCCAACTTATCAAACCCAAACCCTAAATCAAAACAAGCTTTTAACTCCTTAATATCGTCATCAGTGACGTCACAAATATGATCAATACTCTTGCTACGACAAAGCTTGTGAGTTTTATAACGACTTCGTTGTTGCATCCTAAGTTTCTGCCACTCTAAATCATGGTTTATGTCTGGTGACCATGTTTTTTGCTTAGATAGAAGGTGATGTGTATGCTGTGAGTCAGCCATTACACACACATAATTAAGAATGGCAAAAGGATTTATTTATATGTAGTTACATTCTTAGGGTTTTAGTTTTGTTCTTTAAATGATTTGTATATCCAACTATAAAATAGAATGTAACGAATATTAATTCATTAATTATTTATTTTATTTTCTAGTTTACGAGTTTCCAAAGCTAAGTTACTATAGTTTAGATGAAAAAATAGTTAAGTTATTATAGTGTCAGGAAATTTTGCTTACATGACAATACGATATTCTGCTATATATGGAATTTATTATAATAAAGTTACAACATTGTAAGTAGGTTATATATACTCTATGGGTTGCTAAGAAAATAAATAGAATTAGTCATACTATAATTGGGACATTTTATGAAAACTTATCGTTACGGTGAATTTGTTAAAAAAAACTTGCCAACTTTCGTTAATATTATAGCATTGGTTTCCCTAAACGGCTTAACTTGAAGGCTTAGATCAAATATTGTAATGAGAGACAGCTAACATTTGATATCTAACTCAATAATAAGAGTCTTAAATTTGTCAAGTTTAAATGTCTTATAAAAAGTACAGATGTTTGATACAGATTTAAACATAGTTAAATTTATAGTTGATTTATTGCTAATTTAAAGTTCTTATTTTTTATTATGGAAATGATAGGTTTTGTCTCATATTTTTATATCATCTTCGATCACAGTTAGTAATTACTGTGTTATAGAAGTGCGTGTGCGATGTCTCATCAAATATTTCATTATCCTAATAAATTTCTGTGAAAATGATTCTTATGCTAAAAATACATGTCTAACAACAAAATAATGTTACACTGAAAAATCCAAAGTAAATATTATGAGTGAGATAATACGTACTACCTCCGTCCCATAATAAATGTCCGCTTTAACTTTTTTTAATCTTTCTTATTAAACTTTGACAATAAATATTTATATTTGTGTTATATAATACTTGAAGAAAAATATATGAATGAATTGGGTTTTAAATGTATTTTCATTTGACATAATTTTCATGAAGTATTATATAACACAAATAAAAACATTTACGGTCAAATTTAAACAAGAAGACTTAGAAAATTCAAAGTGGACACTTATTATTGGACAGAGGGAGTATAATATATGCTCAAGGTATAAAATCAATTAGGCACAAGTTTAAGCACAAATTCTTGGTCTATCTAGTATTACATAGAATTCTATAAGTTTAACTCATTTGTGTATCCATGCCTCAAAAAAATATGCGCTAGTGAGTCTATTTAAAAAAACGTATCGATGCAATAGCACCTAGATTTAACATGTTATATCACCTAGATGCAAATTCGGATTACTTACTCTCAAATCGGAGAATAAATGATTCTTGGATTTGGAATTGGAAGAGGCAAGTCGAGGGCTCCCGTAATGAAGCTGCCTTAGATTCTCTAGTTTCGGAGTTGGGTCAGGTAAAGCTTCTTGATGAGCCTGACTCATGGAGTTGGAACCTTGACGATGATGGCAATTTTTCGGTTCATGTGGCGCGAGTTCACCTTGACTCCTGTTTGCTTCCTTCGTGTTCCCCATGCACTCAGTGGTTCAATATTCTTCCTCGAAAGGTAAACATTTTCGTTTGGCGTCTTTCTTTAGACAGGCTTCCTACTCGTCTTAATTTATCTTTGAGGGGCCTTGATATTCCGTCCATCGTTTGCCCGATGCGTAACAATGTGATGGAATCTGCGGACCATGTCTTCTTTGGCTGTGACTTGTCTTCAAATGTTTGGTGTCTTGTAAGAAGATGGATAGATATAGATATGCCCTCCTTTTCTTCTTGGTTCGAATGTCTGCAATGGTTTGAAGTTTGGGGAGCATCTAGGAGTGATAAAGATCGAGTGTACGTCATTTTTGTAGCGTTGTTATGGTGCATTTGGCTTTATCGCAACGGTGTTATTTTCTCCTCTCACTCGTTGAGGAAAAGTGACATTTTCGATTCTATTCGTACTTTTTCTTTTTCTTGGCGTAAAAGTAGAGGGCGCCGTAATGTTAATTTTTGGAACTCTTGGCTTATGAAGCCTTTGTAAGTTTGTTCTAGCTCATTGCTAGTGTGTTTTAATAAATCCGCCGTTCAAATTTTTTTTTTAAAAACGTATAGCATGTATATAGATCGAACATCAACAAGGAAGTTGTATACGTGTTTCACATATAGTCGAAGAGAACAACATATATAACACCAGTGGCGGTATGTCATCAACACCAATATGGTAGCAAAACTTTGTTATACCCACTGCTCGTAGATTATACCAGCTTAACTACAATCAAATTTGATTCAGTAACTCAACCATTTTTGATTACTGCTAGTAGATTACTAGTCATTTTGCCCGGTACGATGCACAGGTCTTGTTTCATATCAAATTAAAATCTCTTGTTTACGTCAAAAACACATTTCATAAAGGAGATATGAGTACGTGTCAAAATATACACAAAATGGGTTGATGTCAAAACTATTCAGTTTATGTTCACCAATTGGTTTCTCTGAAATATTCTGGACATATTAGTTCGGCTCAAAATATATTTACAAACGGGCCGGTTTCGTTGAAAAGTGTTCCAGTTAAGTTGACCCGTCTTTGTAAAAGTAAAAATGCACTTAAATTTCTTTAATCATTAAATTTATAAAAGTGTATACATGTCTAAATGCTTCTATTTATTAATTACGTAAAATTCATGGAATTAATGTAAGATTTTATTTCACGATCGATGTATCTCTAATTAACATTGTTGACATATAACTTACACCATTTGTCGTTTAATTTTTTTTTGAGTACATAGTTCTAAGTTGTCTTAGTATAAAGAGTTCAAATATTCATATTGTTCCTAATATGTCCTGATTGATCAAGTGATTTGCTTATTTGCTATGGAGTTTTTGTATTTAGATCAGGGCAACTTGTAGTTTTTTGGCAATTGAAATCTGCAAGTGACAAATGTTACTTTTTGGATTACAAGTTATGGCAACGTGTGTACTTTTTTTGCAACTTGTGTACTTTTGGGCAACTGGTGACCTTCATGTCAGACACTTGGCATCATATAGGTCGAGTTGCCAAGTTGCCTGGGGTAGATACGGAAACTCTGGATCTAGGGGCAAATAAGCAAATCACTTGGGCAATCGGGGCATATTACTAATTGTCCCTTAGATATAATTCTAGGGTAAGGATCTAGTGAGAAGAAAACTTAAAATGAGAAGGATGAGAAATAATTATAACCACACATTTGAGATGTATCGACTTGATTTATATGCATCTCTATTCATTTAGATGAATCTCAATTAGTTTCGAAAGTGATTTTGTAGAAAAAACGATGCAAAGTAGTACTAACAACAAATTTGACCCGCAGAGGACGAAAAATGTATATGATTCGTCTAACTTGATGAAATGCATCTAATATATGTATATGCATCTAATTTTTTGCTAGAAAATATATTATGATGCATCTAAAAGACTATGGATGCATCTAATTCAAGTCGATGCATCTCAAATATGTAGTTATAATTATTTCTCATCATTCTAATTTTTATTTTTCTTCTTATTTGATCCTTACTCATATTTGTATAACAAACTTTTAGATAAGTTTGGAATGTATTTGTATATATCTAGTCCATAGTTTCTTACTTTTTAACTAAATAACCTTACAAAAGTGTTATATGTCAAAATGTTGCTATTTATTACTTAAAATTCATGAAATTATATGTAAAATTTTATTTCAAGGTGTATATCTATACTATCTATAATGGAAAAATGGTCAAACTTGAAAAGTTGAGTCTTTAAAGTTGAGTATTGAAAGTCAAATGTTAGAGAAAATTAATGTAATTAATACTCTAATTAAAACACCCCATTACTTAAAAGTACAATAATTTATTCACATTGTACAACCAATTAAAAACATATTTATCAAATTAAATACAACCAATTAAAACACAAACCGGCTTGACCCGGCTATTTGACCCGTTTTCGACCCAACCTAGCAAGTTGACCCGGTTTAAATCGACCCATTTTTCGACCGGAGCGGTTCAACCGGTTGAACTACCCGGGTCGAACCGGTTTTCAAAACATTATCCATTACTTAAAAGTACAATGATTTATTCACATTGTACAACCAATTAAAAACATATCTACAAAATTAAATACAACCAATTAAAACACAAACCGGGTTGACCAGGTAATTTGACCCATTTTCGACCCAACCTAGCAAGTTGACCCAGTTTAAATCGACCCATTTTTTGACAGGAGCGGTTCAACCGGTTGAACTACACGGTCGAACCTGGTTTCAAAACATTATCCATTACTTAAAAGTACAATGATTTATTTACATTGTACAACCAATTAAAAACATATCTACCAAATTAAATACAACCAATTAAAACACAAACCAGGTTGACCCGGGATGCTTCAAACCCGGCGGATTGACCCGGTTTAATTTGATCCGTTTTCGACCCAACCTAGCAAGTTGACCCGGTTAAATCGACCCATTTTTCGACCGGAACGGTTCAACGGTTGAACCACCCGGGTCGAATCGGGTTTCAAAACATTATCCTTTACTTAAAAGTATAATGATTTATTCACATTGTACAACCAATTAAAAAACATATCTACCAAATTAAATACACCAATTAAAACACAAACCGAGTTGACCCGGGACGCTTCAAACCCGGCAGATTGACCCAGTTTAATTTGACCCGTTTTCGACCCAACCTAGCAAGTTGACCCGGTTTAAATCGACCTATTTTTCGACCGGAACGGTTCAACCGGTTGAACCACCCGGGTCGAACCGGGTTTCAAAACATTATTTTTCGTTTATAACCTATAAACTTTTTTTTTATCAATAAACTATTTGTCGCTATAAAATCTCGTTGCTATGCACGGGTACTCGTCTAGTCTAATTAAACATTGTTGAGATATCAGTATATCACTCATGACATACATCGTTTACATTGTTTTCATGTACATAGCTTTAAGTTGTCTTTGTGTACACAGTTTAAGTATTCATATCATTCTTTAGTTTTTCAGTTTTATGATTAAAACATAAAGTAAATTAACTTATTTTATTTTTGACATGACTCTTATTTATATATATTAAACTCAATTATATGAACTTTAATAATTATTTATAAACTAAACTCAAATATATGAAATTTAACCATTAATACTCTCGGTTAATGCATGAAACTCAAAAAATACTATTTACTTTTTTAGTTTTAAAATTAAAAGATGAAGTAAATTTACTAACTTTATTTATGACATAACTCTTATTTATATACATTATTTATAAACTAAACTCAAATATATGAATTTAATAGTTAATACACTCATTTAGTGCATCATACTCAAAAATTACACGTATAATATATAAAATATAGATATGGATATATAAAATATATGAATTTATAATTGTTGTAAATGTCTTCGCAGCATAACACAAACACTCTTTTTTTTAAGGCAACACGAACGCTCTTTGGTTGTTAAAAAAATCTAAAAAATTATTTAAACTACAATAATATGACTTAAAGTTTCTAATAATAGATTTTAAAGTTGATAATCATGCTACAATGCGACAATTTATAACTGTTGGAAATGTCTTCGCAGCATAACACAAACACACTTTTTTTAAGGCAACAAGAATGCTCTTTGGTTGTTAAAAAAATCTAAAAAATTATTTAAGAATAGAATAAGCTTTTATTTATTTATTTTGTGGTAAAGGTAGAGATGTAAACGAGCCGAGACGAGTCAAGCCTGAGCTTAACAAAGCTCGAGCTCAGCTTGTTTAGCTTAGAGAAGCTCGAGCTGAACTCGTTTCAAGCCATATTAGTAAAGCTCGAGCTTGGATCGGGAGTTATTATTTCAATTAAAGTTCAAACTCAAATGTTTAATATTTATTTTTGTATTTATAAAAGATTATATATGTTAATTGTGTTTATGATGAGCTTTAAATTACTGTATTTTTAAGAGTGATCTTATGTGATTAAACTATATATATGAATGGCTCAACTGATTTATTATTATTATTATTATTATTATTATTATTATTATTATTATTATTTATTTATTTTTTTAATTTTAAAATCCATATGATATATGTTTATACTATTATTACATATAAGAGGGCTGAGTATCGTAAAGTAGGGTTCACGCCAAGCTGATATATGCGTCATTATGACGACACCATGAGACTGCAACTCACTGGTGCCAAAACACACGACATATTCGTGGCGCACGCTACTGCGTGTAAAGCGTTTTTTACTTCTTTTTTTTTATTAAAATATATGGGTTATATGCTGTGTTTATGTAGTGTTTGTGTTTGGTGTGTGTTTTAGTGTGTGTACAGGCAGTGGTCGAGGAAAATAAAATATAACTGTTTTCGTCCATGTGTTTGGTTTTCTTTTATGTATTTGTATTTGTAACTGTGTATAATATTTAATCTTTTATGTACAAAATTTAACACCGAATTTAGTTTTTGTATTTGTAGTTTTAATTAATAAAAAAATTAATAGGTTTTAAGAAATGAAAAAGAAAATAAAATGACAGGTCTCAAAAGTAGTTGCTATGCAATAGTATGAGGGACAATGATTTTTGTGGTGCGAGTGATGTTAGGCTTAAAGCTGAGGTGACGTGACGTGACCTGATAAAATAAAAATAAAATATTGACATGTTACGAAATTGCGACACCTGGTTCTGTAACCTATTACATATGTTATATAGCATATGTAAAAGCTTGTTTAAGTTTGCGAGTCTAATCAAGAACGATATCTGAAGCACGGGTTAGAAATCCCTTATAAAGCGATCTTTATGTTAAGCTCGTGAGCTCGCTAAAACTCGGCTCATTTTGAGCTTTTATCGAGCCGGTTCTCGAATAGCTCAACTCGTAAAACATTATTGTTGCAATTCAAATTCTCATTTTCATTTACGGTAAATGATTAAAAAAATTATCATACTTGCCACTATTTTCTTTTGTCGTTAGCGAACAAATTTTTTTACTTGTGGGTACTTTTCTTTTAAATTCATTCTTTTTAAAGTATTATGTGACATTTTTACTTTTCGGGGAAAATACTTTTCTATCAGTTTAAGAAGGGAATAAATGTCCAAAAATTTAATAAAATACTTTAAAAATAAGATGAATTAAAAAAAAAAAAAAAAAAAGTAATCTTAGAAAGAAATAGTGGCAGTGTGATATTTTTTAATCATTTGCCCTCTCATTTAACAAATCTCACTCCAAAACCCTAACTAAAACCCTTTAATTTCTTCTTCAATGGCTGCCATTTTCAAGCTCCGTTCACTAAACCCATCTCACTTCCAAACCCTCCAACACTTCTCCACAACCGCACTCACGCGCCTCCCTAAACCCAGCTCACGCGCTACCCTAACCCTCTTAAAAACCGAAAAGAACCCACAAAAAATCCTCCAAATTTGCCGATAAGCTTCCCTCACGCCCGACTCACATATCGACCGTATCACATTCTCTATCGCAATCTCAAAGCTTGCTGCTTTGAAAGAATTCTCTGCCATTCGTGCATTCATTCACGAAATGCTCGAAAATCGCCCCGAGTTAAGAAACGACAAGTTTATCGCTCATGCGATTGTCTGGTATGGCCAATGTGGGTTGTTAAAAGATGCATTTGATCTTTTTCATCAAATGTCTGATCTGGGTGTTGCTCAGAATGTTAAAACATTGAATGCTTTGTTGTTTTCGTGCATGTTAGTTAAGCGTTTTGACGAGGTTAAGCGCGTTTATTTGACTTTCCCTTTGAAATATGGTGTCAAAATGAATGCTGATATTTATAATACTTTGATTAAGGCTTTTGGTGAGTCAGGTCGGTGGGATTTGGGGTTTAGGTTGATTGATGAGATGTTTAGGAGGAATGTTAAGCCGAATGCGACCACTTTTGGGAGTTTGATTGCGGGGTTGTATAAGGAGGAAAGGTTTGAGGAAGTTGGGAAGGTGTTGGAGTTGATGAAGGAGCACAAGTTTCCTATTGGGATTGGGACGTGTAATACTAGGATTCAGTGTCTTTGTAAGCTTAAGAGAACGGATGAAGCTAAGGAGCTGCTTGACGGGTTGTTGTTGAGTGGGATGAAGGCTAATTCTATTACATATCGGAATTTGGTTCATGGGTATTGTAAGGAAGGGAAGATGGATAAAGCTAAGGATATGTTTGAAGAGATGGTTAAGAATGGGTTTAAACCGGATAGTGATTGTTATTTTACGTTGGTTAGTCATATGTGTAAAGGTGGTGAGTTTGAAGAAGCGTTGAAGGTTTGTAAGCAGAGTATGGAGAAAGGTTGGGTACCGAATTTTTCGACTATGAAGATGCTTGTTGTTGGGCTAGCCAAGGGGTCGATGGTTCAAGAGGCGAGGGAGCTTGTTGGGCAGATGAAGGAAAGGTTTCCGGAAAATGCTCATATGTGGGAAGAAGTCGAAGAGATTTTGTCCAAATCAGAGGATGCTTGAGATGGTATGCTGACAATATTTGCTTCATGTTTACGGTGTTAATAACTGTTGGCAAATTGATATTAGTAGGGATATTGGTTCAAGGTACGTAGTTTTTAGTGTCTAGCTGTTTTCTGGGCAGTCTTTAGAGATTGAGGGAGCCTTCAGCCTTTGGGATGACTGGGACTCGTTAACTTATAGGAGCTCAAAACTTCAAATGGTAGCTGAAGGACGAGACCTCAATGACTCGTTTTTACCACAATGTTTTGGAAGGTTGCCTAGTGGGTAGTTCTTTATAAATAGAATGTTGATTTGCTTAGCAGTTTCTTTACCAACCTTGTTTTTAGCCTGATTTTTATGATTTTTTTTTTAAGGGAAATTATTTGTTTGGCTGGATTGATACTACTTGTTTGATGATTCCTATACAAATGTTCTTCATGCATTCACAGTTTCACAAACCGAGTTTCAATAACCGACATGCTGGAAGCACCATAATTTATAAAACGATAAGGATGTAATCCTCATGTGATAAATAACTTAAACCTGCAAACACCTAAGAACACCAAATTCTGTAAGGAACTTAGTGATAGGAAACTCAAAAATCATCTTTTTGACAGCATTGAAAGAGGATTAAATGTCATTGCAATATAAAGAGATTAAAAATTATGAAACATGAAACTAAGCACAATTGAAACAAAGATATATACTTGTTGACTTTAGATGTCAGTAGTGCTAATCTTTAACCAATACAATTGTTGACTAAATACTTAAAATTAAGAAGAGTTTAAGCTATTTTAATGTTCTGAAGGATAAAATGGACAAATACACTTGCTAGGATACTGTTAGTAACCTTTTAAGGAGTCTGAATGGTTGAACTGGTCATTAGTGAGTCATTACCACTATTGCAAGTGTATTTTTTTCCAGTTCTATTGAAATGGTCTCTTCTGCATTTTTTTCCACAAATTATTACAGTTCTCACTTGTGCAAAATTTTCAATTCTACCACTATATCTTAAGTCTATATATCTTGACTTACCATTGGCCATTGACTACTTGACTATTACAGAGTAATTGACAAGTTATGAGGTTGGACCATGCCTTAAAGAAATATAGTCCAGTCAAGATTGTCTATCCCGTAATTCAACCTCTCACTGCGTGGAACGAAAATAGGACCATTGCCTGAACTTGAAGATGGGGTGGCTCGATATAGAGATGTCATGTTTGAAGAGTACATGAACAACTTCTTTAGTAAAGCTCATGATGGGAAGAAGTCTCTTGATTTTGCACTACTACATGATTATATGCTGCCACCAATTCAAACAAGTAGGAGATGAGTAAGTAGAGGTGGCAATTTGAGAACCATTGATTAAACATGGTCTAGTTGGGTAAATATAAAGTAGGAGATGAGTCTAGTTGGGTCTTCCTAAATATTATAGATGGGTCTAATTGGGTATTTGATATAAAGTGTAATTATATAATAATTACCCAACGGGTCTAGCGGGTCAAATTTATTTTATTTTTCACCTTTTTTTAACTCAACAAAGAAAGAAAAAAAAAATTCTTGTCGACCGGACCAAAACCCATCCAGACCCGACCAAAGCCATCTAAACTCGGACCCAATTAGACCCATGCTTCAAGAATACGTACCCATATAGACCCGGATCCATATAGACCCAAACCCATCTAGAGCCATCTATTTTGCCACCTTTAATACGTACCCATATAAACCCGGATTCAAGAATACTGTTTGCAAGTTGTAAATAGAGAAGGTAGAAGTAACTATTGTCCTAATTTAATGATATTGAAGTTTAAGAAATATGAAACTAAGCACCAATGAAGCAAAGGGACTTGTTGACTTTAGAAGGAAGAAGTGATTCATGCCATAAAGTTGGTGATAGACCTTGACCTTCATAATGGAATATTTGGGCCTAACTTTGAGCATCATGGATACATTTTGACTTTCTAACACCAACCTCATTTGTACATCACACACGTATGTGTGTAACAATATTTCAAATTATAACATACATATAGTTTAACCATATGTATATGAAATAATCTAATATTATTATAATTGTATTACATTTAATGTTATATGTAATTTTATAGATGTAATATTTCTATGTAATAATAATAAATTTTGCTAAATATGATTATAAATACCAGTATGAACCTAGAAGCATTTGCATTACACACACACACCTAAACAAGCAGTTGACAACGTTCTTCCTTTATCCGGTGAAACTAGTAAGTCACTTTTGAAGAAAGTTTGATAGTGTATATATAATGTTATAAGGTTTATTAGCATAGTGTTTTGCAGCTTGTGTAGATCATGTTTCACATGTAGCATTCAATTTTCGATGTGGGTGTGTATTAGGGGATGAAGGCCAAACACATCGAAATTTGGATGCTACAAAGGAATAGACTCTTATTTGCTGTGCAGGAGTTTTGTGGGTTGGTGGGATTAGTATCGATTGTTCTTCTTAAAAAAAATAGTCACAATTTGACTTCTTTCTGTTTGTCTTATTTTTTTATTTTTTATTTTTTTTTATTTTTGTGTTATTTAAAAAAACAAATCTTTAATTGAAAGAATATAAAATATGATACTATACTAGTTCAGACTGATAAATGTGGAAATACTCTGTACATGATTAGTTTGAAGGAGAGTATAATAATTGTCAACTAATGAGACCAGGACCATGCCTTAAACAAATATAGCATGCAAAAGTTAGATAATTCTTGACCCTATAACACTATATATTGGCATGCCATAGATACTCAAGCAAGTACAAAGACAAACACATTTGCATAAATTACCAAGACAAACACATTTTCAGGTTTTAAATGGCTCCAAGTTTCAACGATGAAAATTCCCTCTTCAACTTTGTTGTAAAAGACGGAAATGGTGTCAAAGGTCTAGTGGACTCGGGCCTCACACAGGTACCAGGTCAATACATCCAACCACCCAACCACAGGATCAACAAGCAAAACGCAACCGTGTCACTTGAAAACATGACCATTGATCTATCACAGCTTGACGGTCCTAACCATGACCAAGTGGTCAAGTCCATTGCCCATGCGGCTGAAACACTCGGCTTCTTCCAGGTGGTGAACCATGGTGTCCCATTGGAGCTCTTGGAGTCACTTAAAGTGTCAGCCCACCAGTTTTTCAACCAACCATCTGAAAAGAAGGCTGTGTATCTCAAGGGAGTGAGTCCGAGTCCTATGGTCAAGTATGGGACTAGCTTTGTTCCTGAGAAAGAGAAGGCTTTGGAGTGGAAAGACTACATTAGCATGATATACAGCAATGATGCTGATGCTCTCAAGTTTTGGCCAAATGAATGCAAGTAAGAATCATAAACTACTTACAAAATCTATACTTAATTGGTGATACAATATTGTTGTTTACAGGGGTGGACCGAGGGGGTTTCCGGGGGTGCATGGGGAACTCATGGATTTTTCTTGCGTAGTGTAAAATTATGTCAAATATATAGAGTTTTCTAAAATGAACCCGGTCTTTAATTTTTTGGTTACGATTTTCGGTACTTTTCATTAAATGAACATAATGGCTCTTGGTCTTAGGTCCGCCACGGGTTGTTTATCCGTTGCCTCATCCATTAAACTTTTGAAGATGACCAGCTTACCCATTTGCTTATCACGTTTTTATGTTTGTATTTTTATAGGGAAGTAGCACTTGAGTACATAAAGACATCAACAGAGATGGTGAAAAGGCTATTGCATGCACTCACGGGTAACCTAGGAGTTAAACTAGACGATTCAAGGCTTGATGCACTTATGGGTTTAAGGATGGTCAACATGAACTTTTACCCAACCTGTCCTAACCCTGAACTGACAGTTGGTGTCGGGAGGCACTCAGATATGGGCACGCTAACGGTGCTTCTTCAAGATGGGATTGGTGGACTGTACGTGAAAAAAGGTGAAGACCCGTCATCAGGAAAAGAAGACTGGATTGAAATTCCACCTGTCCATGGTGCTTTGGTCATCAACATTGGTGATGCACTACAGGTTAATCAAAATTCATGCTTTAATTACTAAACTTGGCAAACACATTGGCTGCCTTTTGACTATTAAAAGTGCCTAACATAATTGATTAAATTTTTTTGTTTTGGTGTTTATTTTATAGATCATTAGCAATGGGAGGTACAAAAGTGCAGAACACAGAGTGCGGACAACCAGTGTTGAGTCAAGAGTGTCGGTCCCAATATTCAATGCCCCGCTGCCTATGGTGAAAATTGGACCATTGCCTGAAGTGGTGGCTCGAGACGGAGTGGCTCGTTACAGAGAAGTCATATTTGAAGAGTACATGAACAATTTCTTTGGGAAATCTCATGATGGAAAGAAGTCCCTTGATTTTGTGGCTATTTAATGAAACAGACGAGTGATTCTTACATATGATTTCAAGTTTACCGTTTTCCCCTCCATTAAAGGAGTTTTTTGATTGTAATAGACTTCTGCAATAATAAAATCGACTGGTTAATTTCTTGAACATCATTTTATTTTAATTTTATACAATTAAGACCAAAATACAAAATATACTCCCAAACATGGGCACTGCAATTATTGTTGATTAACAAATATAATACATTAAATCTTATAAAAGTTTTTAAATATCTATCAGCGGGAGTAATATGGTTTAAGAAATTGGTGTAGTTATTAAGTACGTAGTCACTGCTATAATTTCAAAGACATGTTTTTCTCTCATTGTAGTAGGCTACACAAGTTTTTTCAATCTTGTCCAAAGTTAACTGTAAAAAGATTTAGCGTTGTTCAAGTTAAGTTGTTTTTAGCACGTTTTCTGGACAGTCTCTTGAGATTAAAGGAGCCTTCAGTCTTTTTGATGACTGAGACTCGTTCGCCCATAGGAGCTCAATACCTAAATAGTAGCTGAAAGTTGAGACCTTGATTTTTTTACCACAAGCTAGCAAGGCTGAGCTTAGTCGAGACTAAGTGCCGCACGGAAGACCTTGTTGAGACAAGTCCATGACATAAGGTTCAACATGGCCACCGTGGCTAGCTTATTCACATGTCTTGGATAGTTGATTGCTTTGCTGGATTAGAGAGGTTAGTTCTAATACATTTTAGTATGATACTGCTTATTAGGCCATGCTTATTCAAATGTTTTGTATCCTTTCAGAGAACCACACAATGACATGCTACAAGAGAACTGATTCCTATTATCTGATTAGGATGCACACTCATGTGATGATCAGTAACTTAAACCTGCAGCACCCGAGAACCTCCTGCACAAAGGTTCTAAATAGAGAAATTAGAAGTAAATTTCATCCTAATTTGAAGAAATTGTAAATTAAGAAATATGCATAATGAAGGCAGCAAAGGGCCTTGTTGACTTTAAAAAGCAGTATGGACTATTGGATTCGAGGTTTTGACTTCTTACGATAAACATGTTTTGAAAATTTAATTATGATCAATGAATTTTTATGTATATATTCAACATGCTAACGCAAATTTCAGAGACTTTACGGCTTGGCATTTTAATCTCAACTCGTACGTTAAAATCAAATTGTTAAATATGTTAAGGTCTATGATGCCAAGTTAATTTGGATGATGTAATTTATAGATGTCCTTATTTTCTAGTTTCTAGCATACTAATGTCAAAGGATTATAAAAGCCTTTGAATAGTAAAAAACCCTAAAATTCTCTCTCCCCTAGGGAGAAATCCGACAGCCACCCTCCTTCTTTTTTCCAGCCAGTATTACCACCAAACTCGTCCTCTCTATCCTTATTCGAAGGGTATGCAATACGCTTTGGTTAATACTATTCTTTTGAGGGTGGCTGGTAACGATTTTTCATATTATATTTGATCGGATTTCTCTTTATTTTGGCGATTTTCACCCTAATCCAATCGGTTTTACCAGATCCTTGGTGAAATCGTTTTTTTTAGGGTTTTTTTAAACCGCCTCTTGATTACTATCGATTCCTTTAATCCTTGATTCTTTAGTCGGTTTTTGTAAATCGATTTTCTATTTAATAGGATCGATCTCCTAATTGCTGCTCATAGTTTAATCGTGGTTTGGTTAAACGTGTTTTTCATTCCATTCGATTCTCTTTTAGGGTTACGTTTTTAATGGGCAGTAAGGGTTTGTTACCGAAACCCTACATTAATATTGCAATCGATTTGCCTTTTTTAAGGGTTATTGATTTCTTTTAGGGTTCGGTTTTTGCTGGTTTGATATACCCCTCAGCATGCTTGGGGGTATGATTTTGATGCTCGTTATTGGTAAGAAACCCTTTTTTAGGGTTTCGATTATTAAGTATTTACGTGATGTTGGATCTGGTTGTTTAATGCATGTGAAGCTGGTATGGGTGGTGATGCCTGGACGTTTTCTTCATGCTGATGGGATTACTTGTTCGTGGGTTTATAGAGGGAGAGATGTTTAATGTCTTGCTCTGGTTGGAAGTATTGCATGTTCCTATTTTCTTACCCAACAGTTCGAGACGTTGGTTATGGTATTGATTAGAGTTCGTGTTACCCTATTGTTTGCATATTGTGATCAGTTCTATATGATCTTTGTTGCATTTATTGCTTATATTAGGACTGATTTGATGTGTTTATCGACTTTGGCTGCTGATTTGCATGGAAGGGTTCTTTAAACCTAGCTTTTATTTAGCTGCTGATTGATAATTATTGCTGCAAGTCAAGGGTTAGCATTTGCTATGGAAATTTGCATTGACTTGATCATGGTTGTCTTCTTGTGTGTCACTCGGATTTGTTGGAAGATTGGTTCAAGCTCGGATATGCTGGAGGTTGGGTCGCTTAGACCATGTTTATGCTTCAAATTTATTTGCTACGGAAGTCACTCTTATTAGGTTATTAGATTATGCTTTGCATAATACTAATAGAAGACGCAATTTGTTGAAGCTGGAAGTTCGCATGTTTATGATCTGGATCGCTAGGATGACTAAGAAGACTTCAATTTTAGTTGAGTTGTGATGTATTGTATTTTTATTGCTAGTCATCGTTAGTTGTATTTAGATCTGGTAGTTATAAGAATGGTCTGTCATTCTTATATAGTGGTAGTGGTAGTGTCCTTAGGGACTTCGATGAGAGACTCACTCTCTTCCATTGTACTTAAACGTTTTTGATTAATGTATTTTACCGGGTGCAGGATTACTCCCCTTTACCCAAAAAATAATGTCAAAGGATTATTGGATAATAAGCGATATATGAGAGGGACTCTATTATGCTCATGTAAGAAAGTTAAATAGATGGCTTTAAAAGATAGAAAACAAAGGATTGTATATCTAATAACCACTACTCCATATAATCCCATAGAAAATCTATTTTTATGACAACCTTGAAATTTATAAACAGCGAAAGATGAAGTAACTGTCACCCTAATTAAAAAAGATTGAAAATTAAGAAAGATAAACCAAGCTTACATGAAGCAAAGGAACGTGTTGACTTTAGAAGGTGCACTGGGTTTTAATTCTTAATTACATCATGCCTGCTGCAACAAGTAGGCAGCTTGAATTTAAGTCGCTGATACATGTTTCCCCTGATCTCCTTCTTTATTACAAAGGAAAGCAGGCTGCTTGCTTGTTGCAGCAGGCATGTTTTCTTATTTTAACGTTTAAACTACATAAATAGTTCACAACAATAAAATGGACGAATACATGATTATTTAGGTGAGTGTTATATAATTGCTAAGTTATTAGGACAAAACCATGCATTAAACATAGATAGCACGAAAAAGTAGATATATCAAGATCCATGCATAACACTATTTATTGGCATGCTAGACATACTAAGGCAAGTAAGAACAGGAAAAAGACATTTTCTGTTCTCAAATGGCTCAAGACTTTAATGATGAAAATTCACTCTACAACTTTGTCGTGAAAGACGGAAATGGTGTCAAAGGTTGATGACGTATAGTCTATACTAGTTATAATGCCCGCGCACGCGCGGTTTTTTTTTTTAATTTTTTGAACAATATATTTTTATTTATTAAAAAAAATAATTTAATATTTGTTTTGTTTGATTTATGATGTTTAATTATAGTTTTTTTATTATTAAAGATAATTATTTAAAAATTTTAATCCTATTGTTAATTGCATCTTATATATTTTTTGTATTTATCTTTCGAAGTAGGTTTTTCTCAATTATCTATTAATCTCGATTTAAAAAGAAATAATATAACTTGTGGTAAATGATATTTACTTGTTTGGACTAAAATAAGAGTTGTTTTGTATATATGTTTAAAAATTAACCTAATATCATATGAAGATTTAGACATAATCAAATTTAGTTTATCATCTTATTATTATTATTATTATTATTATTATTATTATTATTATTATTATTATTATTATTATTATTATTTTTGTAAAAAAACAGGTTATACCAATCTTTTATATAATACAACAAAACCCTTAGTGGGGACTTTCGTATTTCAAAAAAAAAGATTATTTCTTTATTAAGTAATATTTTAATTAATTATTATTTTTTTAATTTATAAATTTCTAAATTCGTTTTGTTGATATATATACTACACAAGTTGTAGATAAATACAAAAAAATATAGATAAGATGCAAAATTTTTAAATAATTATCTTTAATAATAAAAAACTATAATTTTAAAAAATATAATTATTTATTTTAAAAACTATAATCATAAATCAAACAAAACAAAGATTAAATTATTTATTTTTTAATAAATAAAAATATGTTACTAAAAAAACTTTAAAAAAATTATAACTAGTTTTTATATGTGATATTTTTTGGTTTATTTAATCTACGAACGTATTTGTGAAATGTGTTGATAACTATTGGGTTGATTATGTTTAAATTTTCATCTTATCGTGTTTGTGAAATAAGTAGAGTCTACATACTTACCTAGTAATTTTCAAATGGATAAGCAATTTAGTTTCTGAACCGAGACCCGACCGGGAAACAATTTTCCATCATACCATGGACCGTACATAGCTAAATATAAGTAAAATTGACACAACGGAAGTATGATATAACTACAATAAACCTGAAATTTACTCTACTGTTACCTCACAACAGCTATTATCATTGTGTCTTTGTTCCAAGTAGTTAGTAGTTATAGCTCAAGTTGCAGTCACAAATTCGTGTATTGAACCGCATTATAAAGTGAATAATGAATCTAATGAATGAACAACTTCGAAGAGATTAATGGTCCAATAATTTTGTCTCTTGCTTCTATCATTCAAAAAACACCTCTCCAACTGAGAAAATTTTGAACTTTTCATTCATAAATTACAACATGCAGTAAGATCTATGCCTAAATATGTGTATGAGCTCTGCTAACAAATAATGTGTTAATTAAAAGCCAGTTACCATAAGCTGAGAGTTATCTATACATGTCCGGGCTTATCAATGGCTGATCCTCTTCCATCTTTCTCGTTAGCTGGATTTTTTGAGCTTGTTTTATAGTATCCTATTTGATTTCCTCATCTTTAATTTTTAAGTTGGTCGCTTTGCAATTTGACACTTAGTGTTGCTTGGGCGAGGCTCATCATTTTCTTCCTTATTGGCTTCCTCGTGCTCTGGTTGAGACTTTATAAGTTGACATTTTTGTTCAACAATAGTTTATCCTTGAAACATATTGTGGTAGAACACTCTGCCCGAATTGATATTGACACACCTGCTGTAATTTGCAACAAAAAAAAAAAGATATCAATGTTACATAATTTTTGTAGCCCATTACTCGAATAACGGATGTAGTTATACAAACCCCGTATTCCTATAATCATTGTTTATTGCCCTGGGTTAGCATCATTACTAATTTACTATCATATTTGTCACATCTCATCTCATAAGTAGTATTTTACAATCATTTTTTCAATGTTTACATGATCTGAGCACATTGTTGTGAGAGATTTTTAAAGTTTCGAAGACCAATTGTTGCAAGTTATAAAGATATTTGTAATGTAATGGTAAACTATAATTCATTAACATGTTACAGAGTGTTGACCGTGGAGAATCCGAGCAGCTTCATTATCGAACAATCCATAAGCATCATTATACCTACTTACATTTTGTGTGTGGAACGTAATGTTCCAGTAATTGGAATCTGCAAACACGGCTACCCCTTAAAGTTGTTTATGTCCAAACAACCCCTTAAAATGTTTATGACTTTTGTCCAAAGACCTCCTAAAACTATTTTGCACATACAACCCCTAAAATTCTAAAACTGAATCTCTCCAAATAGCCCCTAAAACATAACATGTCCAGACAACCCCTATAAACGTTTATGACTGATTAAGTCTAAATACCCATTTTCGGTTGAGATTCTGTCTAGAATTTCGTATCAAAAAAATATGAAACATACCTATGCCGAACTCATTTCTGTGTATTGAGTTTTATGCATGTTAGAGATCCATGAAGTGATTAAAACAGAAGAGCCCCAAGGCTTTTGAATCAATCTACTTCTTGCTGTGAGGCAAACACCTGTATAAAAACCAATAAGCCAATAAATACTTAAACTACAAATAGTTAAATATTGTCTATAATTACCTAATTGATATATGTACATGATTCTTTTTTTTTTTTTTTTTTTTTTTTTTTTTTTTTTTTTTTTTTAACATGGGTTTCCGACTCGACATTGCGAGCCGACTAATCCCACGACGACTACCCTTTTGGATAGCCCAGAGTCGGTGCAGGTGAACCTCCGTGGCCACAAGGGGATTCTTTAGTGAAACTTCATATACACTCACGATCATACAACCCAATTAAAACTTAACTAATACTAATAGGATGCTTCACATACTCCCTTCAAAAACTAAAGCTAAAATTTTAGCTCATAATATTCTTCTAAAAATCGAATGCCAAACATACAAACCTGAGCAATATCCAGTTAGGAGCGTAATAGTCATACCTAACACATTTCCGAATAAATTTGTCTTTTCCTAGTTTTGCAGACGTAATGATCATTTTTTAGCAATCTTAGGTTCAATATTCAGTTTACCTATCTCGGTTGTAGAAAACACTATTTCAATAAATCGTGAATGGTTAATGCCACAATTACACGGAGTGGTACCACATCTACAAACACACATGAAACAAAGAACAAATATATACCTGTGCCCGTTTCTGCTCATCCAAATTTGTTTTGGGGGGGGGGGGGGGGGGGTGGGAATTGGTTCGAGCAGATAGCTATAAAAAAAATCATAAAAGCATGAGGCTTATAAACAGGTCATGAAACTATATACATATATAGTAAAGATATATAGACCCATTACCAATAAAGTTATTACTGGATTGACTTAGCTTGTGTTTTATTTTGTATAGATCAGTATGATTAAACTAAAGAGAACGGGTCAAAATTGTTATAAAGTCACCCATAGTTTAGATTTTAATACATACAACCTCCTAACTCATTTTATTCAGGGATTTTGATTATTTGTAAAAAACCAATTTTCTAATCATTGATTAGTAAAATCTTATATTTTACAATTAAAGTGTTTGTGGATAAATCCATCCCGTACCCAAACCCACTATGACCTGTTACCCGACCCGCACCCTCTTGCCACCATTGGTATATAATCAGTGCAATTCAATAGAGTTCCATTTGCACATAGCTAGGCAAATACCAGCATGGCATTCATAACACCGGGACTAAAACCCAAATTGAAGAGAAATGTCTTATAAGCATCACCTGAAACTAAAAATGAAGAAAAACGAAATAACAAACAGCTTGTAAGTACTCTTAATGAAATCCTAGTTTTCATTCCAGGTTTAAAAATTAGCTTTTAACTCGGAAAAATAGCAAATATAGTACCATTGACAGGATTGCAGGCCTATGGCACTGCTACTCAAGAAGTGGTGCTTTATCTAGACTGGTTTAAAACACGTTGTGATATAAACATACTAAAGATGCCTTTTTTTTTTTTTTTTTTTTTTTTTTTTTTTGTGTCAGGTTAAAACACATATAACTTAGTACCTGATGCATACATAAAACTAACTACATGTCCCATAAGGCCCTAACATAAATTAACTTGAGTGCATTTGAAATTAAGTTCTGGATAGGTACTGATTAGCGCCTTTTATCTGATTAGTTTTCCGTTACAATACATAAATTATGGCAATAATTTGACGCTCAAACAAACATCTTATCAAAGCTTAATATGCAAAGGCATGTCCAAAACTCGAAACGCTATCCTGTGCGGTAACGCACCCACTGTCTTGTAGCTGACTACTTCTTATCCGATTATCGCCTTAAGTATACAAAACCAAACACCATATTATACTTTACTCAATTATTATTTGATTATGATTATTCACAATAATCAGTTTTAGAACAAACATCCAAACACACCCCTACATAACTCATAAAGATACCCTAAATCTAAAAAATTACACAAACCCACCTAAAGAAAATAATCAAAACAGTGCATAAAAATAATAAAATTTATCACAATTTAAAACAAAAATTATCAAAGGCATAATATTGAACACCTTTAGTACAATTCAAAACTAACCTTTTATTCTCCGCTCACATGTTTCACTTTTTGTTTTTCCTATGCAACCAACATCAATAGTCTACCTGATTTGATACAAAATACTAAGCTTAATTAAACACATTGATATGATATATCAAATTGCTAAATAAATTTATTTATACTATTAAAAGCTTAATACCCAATTACTAAATAAAATCGTGGATAAAATAGAAAACCATACCTTGTAACATTCGTGTTGCCCTTTTATATCATAGTCTTATGGCTAAAAGTACTCCAATTGTGACATGAGATTCATGTCCATGAATTGTTTTTATCGGGAATATAGGTACGAAGGTTTTCTTTATCTTTTGGGAGGAATGATTTTTCTGGGACTCGTTATTTGTGAAGGGGGAGGATTTACTCCGGGCTTTTTTTTTTAAATTACATTTTCCACCCACAATTATGAAAAATACCATTGAAGCCCACGTGAATTTTCAAGTTTTTTGTACATATGAGTATAAAAACGATTTTAAACTTTTTTAGGCAAATTAGGAAATAATTAGGTTTAATTATTTTTCAAATTTCTTGAAAAAAATTCAATTTAAAAAAAATATTACCAAATAAGGTATGAATTGATTTTTTTGAAATGGAAAAATTCCAATAGGGGTTTTATTTTATTATATAAAAGATATGGGCCACGAGCCCAAATGATAAACATTACTAAGGCCCAAAACCACCATGCGTGGGCTATTGTAACTTGGGCCGCATCAATAATGGAAACAGGCTCACGTAAGCCCAAACCCATATAAACTATACACGGTATAGATAAGGATCATTTATCTATGGAATAGATATCCTTACCCGGATAAGCACCATGGGTGCGAAACGTAAGGAGCACGAACCCTACAAGGATTCTGCGCTTATATAAGGAATGACATAACTCTCATTCAAGGTACGATTGACAAACCCTAAAACTCTTTACGAGAACCTTAAATCGATTACTTACTCTCACGCCGGAGTCTAATCGTGGGAGACAATCCCACGATAAGCCTAACGGTGTTGTTTATTTTCTTAGTGCGCAGGTTACAAGTACCAAGAAGCTGATTGGTACGAGAGCAAGAATCCCTAATCAGGAACACCCAACTTTTGTATCAACAAGTGGCGCCATCCGTGGGACCCTACTAAGAACTAGAATGACAAAGAATAAGAATTCAAGCCAGCGGACTCCGCAGTCAGAAAAACGTGACCCCCAGAGGAAGAATCAACAAGATTCGACCCCTAGGCAGGTTGCTGGGACAACCAGCGCACCTGGTCTCCAAGAGGCAGGGACAACCCAACCTCTTCCAGTGGTAGAACTACCTGTAAGGACTACCCAAATCACCCCAGTGGTCTCAAGCGTTGAGGAACTCCAGCGCACCCTCTTCACTACTCCTCACCAAACTGTACCCACAGTGAACAACACTGTACCTCCAGGCGCGCCTAACCGAGATAGGGTGCCTAATACTGAGGCAGACATTCTTGCAGCAACTGAGGACACACCCAATCTAACGTTGGGAAATTTTGTATCCCAAAATTATGAAACCTTAACCGCCCTCGTGCAAGAAGAAGCAAGGAGAAGGGCAAGCACGAGCCTACAAGCTCGACTCAATTTCGGTCCTGAACGCGAACCATCACCACTGCGCCACCCACGAGGAAGACGCGCAGATCCATGATAGGCTGGGTACGACACCTGATTCACAGTACTCAGAAGACAGCGAGAGGCGCACTAATGTTCATTCCAGACTTGGCAGTCGAGGGATACAAGACCGATTAGGACCTCAACATTCGCCAAGCCAAGGATCCTCCAAACCTGGGAGTAAGAGGATTCACGACAGATTGGGGAAAAGAAGATCCCCAAGTGAAAGTCCCTCAAGCTCTTCTTCTGAAAGAAGCCGGCGCAAGCGCCGAAAAAGAGACTACCCTTCCTCTAGTGACTCCTCGGACAACGAGGATAAAGAAACAGGACACTGGAAGTCAAGAGGAAGACGTCGCAAAGAAGAGAATGAAGATATGTCTCTTCCATGGCGTCGCCAGAAAGTTGACGCGTTTACACGACGCATCAGCGATTACTCAGACCGCAAACGCAGGCGCATGCCCATTAATGTGAAAACATATGATGGAACAGGTGATCCGGATGATCATCTAAAAGATTTTGAATCAGCCGCCACTATCGAAAACTGGCCACAGCCTGTGTGGTGCCACATGTTTAATTCTACGTTAGTAGGGAACGCGCGCACATGGTTTAGCAAACTCCCACGTAGGAGCATCAGTGGGTTCGAGGAATTACGGAAAGCATTCCGTCTCAACTTTACCCAGAAAAAGAAGTGCGCTAAAAACCCTGTTGAGCTAGCAAGAGTGAAACAGCGCCAAGGGGAATTAACCAGCGCTTTTATGGAACGCTTCAAGGATGAGTGCATACAAGTCAAAGCATGTCCTGAAATCCTAAAAATTTCAGGGTTCATGAATGGGATTAATAACCCAGAACTCATCCGAAAGCTAAATGACAAAGTTCCCCAGACTTTCGATGAGCTAACAAAGTGCACCAGATCCTTTATACAAGGAGAAGCAGCTGCTGCGGACAGCAAAAAGGGTTATTCGAACTATAGGCAGCAAGAGCAGCCTAGGAGACAATCCAACGATCAGAATAACAACCGCAGCAGGAATTACTGCAGCGGAAGAGACAATGACAGGTATACCCCTCTCACAAAAACTCCGAGGGAAATATTTGTAACAGAAGGTGCAAACTTCCTAAAACCGCCACCAATGCGCACCGCAGAGGAAAAGCGCATAGGGAATGGATACTGCGAATACCATGGTCAAAAAGGCCATACAACTAACGAGTGCGTCCAGCTAAGACAACTAATTGAAAAGTTAGTAAGAAAAGGCAGAATGGACCACCTTGTAAAAAACATCAAAGAGGGAAAAGACAAACAAAGGAACGGGGGTAAGAAAGAGCCCCCTAAAGAAAAAGCTGATACCATATATATGATACAGTCATGGCAGCGCAAGATAAAGCAAAAAGTCAGCCAAAAATTCTCTTCAGAAAAAGAGATATCTTTCCCTACTCTAGCTGCGGACAACGCAGTTGTAGAACCTCTAACTATTGAAATACATACGGGAGGACATGATATCCACCGCATGTACATTGACGGAGGAGCATCCGCAGACATCCTGTACGATCATTGTTTCAAAAGACTGCGACCTGAAATCCAAAGTCAATTGATACCAGCAACAACGTCATTGACTGGATTCACAGGAGAAAAGATCTGGCCCATGGGGCAGTTACGCTTGCTGGTGGTCGTAGGAGATGAACAACACTCAACCGCAACATGGATAAATTTCATGGTAATAAAGTCTCCCTCACCATACAATGGTATCATTGGGAGACCTGGAATATCATCCATGCGCACTGTACCATCCATAGCGCACAGAATGCTTAAGTTTCCAGTGGAAGGAGGAGTCGTCACCCTCTATAACACAACAGTACCACCAAGAGAATGCAACGCGGTAACAACTGAAGTAGAGACTATTCCAGGACGGTGCACAGAAAAAACACCAAACCTAAAAGTCGCTATTCATCCCGATTACCCGGACCAACAAGTTTCGATTGGTGGATCTTTATCTGACAAACGTAAAGCAGCCGTATGCGCACTCTTGCAGAAGAACCTAGACATCTTCGCATGGGAACCAAAACACATGACAGGAGTGCCACGCTCTATCACAGAGCATAAGCTACAAATCCGACAAGGATATCCCCCAATACGACAAAAGAAGCGCGGCCAGGCCCCAGATCGTGCAAAGGCTATTCTGGAAGAAGTACATAAGCTCGTAGACGCAGGCATCATGCGCGAAGTGTACTACCACGACTGGCTCTCTAACCCAGTTCTGGTAAAGAAGAGCGATGGCAGTTGGAGAATGTGCGTGGACTTCACGGACCTTAACAAAGCATGTCCACAGGACTGCTATCCACTGCCAGAAATAGACTGGAAGGTAGAATCCCTGTGCGGATACCCTTTCAAATGCTTCCTAGACACATACAAAGGATATCATCAAATTCAGATGGCAGTCAAAGATGAAGAAAAAACAGCTTTCCACACCAGTCAAGGAGTGTACTGCTACACAAAAATGCCTTTTGGCTTAAAAAACGCAGGCGCAACATACCAACGGTTGGTGGACACAGCTTTCAAAAAACAAGTAGGCCGCAACTTGGAGGTCTACGTCGAAGACCTTGTCATCAAAAGCCACACAGAGGATGAGTTGGTGCGCAACATCGAGGAAACGTTCAGAACATTGGGACGAATAAACATGAAGTTAAACCCCAAGAAGTGCACCTTTGGCGCAACCGAAGGCATGTTCCTTGGATACTTAATAGAACCTGATGGAATCAAGCCTTGTCCAGAAAAAACAAAGGCTGTTATTGATCTCCCCTCACCGCGCACACTCAAAGAAGTCCATTCATTGAATGGAAAGTTAGCAGGGCTAAACCGTTTCTTATCTAAATCAGCAGACAAGTCGCTTCCTCTCTTTAAAACACTCACGAAGTGCACAAAAAAGGGAGATTTTCGCTGGACCGAAGAAGCGAAGGAAGCTTTCCAACAACTTAAAAACCATCTGGCATCTCTTCCCAAACTTGTCGCACCGCGACCAGGGGAAGAGCTAATCATGTACTTATCGACAACTCATGGAGTAGTTAGCGCAGTACTATTGACAGATAGGAACTCCGTCCAGACACCCATATACTTTGTAAGCAAAGCCCTGAAGAAGACAGAGACTAACTACAGCGCTATGGAAAAGCTGGTCTTAGCTCTAGTATTCGCATCCAAAAGGCTGCGCAGATACTTTCAAGCGCATCCAATAGCTGTAATCACCGATAAGCCAATCAAACAAGTTATCTCTAAACCTGACGCATCAGGACGATTACAAAAATGGAGTGTACTGTTAAGTGAATATAACATCTCATATAGACCGCGCACTGCAATGAAAGGACAAATCTTAGCCGATTTCATCGTGGAGAAGCCAGATACCGACAGTCAAACATCTGCAACCAAAACAGATCTACAGGAACCCTGGATTCTGTTCACAGACGGGTCTTCATGTGTAGATGGATCAGGCGCAGGCCTTATTCTCACAAATCCAGAAGGTATGGAATTCACCTATGCGCTGCGCTTTGAATTCACAGCCACAAACAATGAGGCAGAATACGAAGCCCTACTAGCCGGATTACGCATCGCAATCCAAATGGGCGTACGCAACTTGGAAGCAAATGTAGATTCTCGGCTAGTCGCTAACCATGTCCTAGGTGAATATGAAGCTAAGGATTAACACATGATCCAATACCTGAAAAAGACCAAGTCCTTAATTAAAAACTTTGACAGGTTCACAATAAAACAGGTGCCTAGAGGAGATAATAGGAAGGCGGATGCGCTCAGCAAGATCGCATCCACAAGCTTCGCGCACCTCTCAAAACAGGTATTGGTAGAAACCCTAAAAAACAAGTCAATCTTGGAAATGGAGATATCCACAGTGATAGATGAACAAGATCCTACATGGATGACGCCTATCATTGAATTTATCAGCAAGTGAATCTTACCATAAGACCATAAGGACGCTCGAAGAGTGAGGCGCACAGCGCAACGATTTGAACTACGAGACAACATACTCTATCGACGCTCTTTCTTACAACCCTGGCTCAGATGTGTTGGACCTCTTCAAGCAGACTACGTACTCCAAGAAATCCATGCTGGATCATGTAGCATGCACTCAGGGCCGCGATCTGTGGTGGCAAGCGCTCTACGGTCAGGGTATTATTAGCCAACCATGCACCGCAACGCACGCGATCTGATAAAGAAATGCAGCAATTGTCAAGTACATAGGCCAATCCTGCGCCGACCACAACAAGAGCTAACACCCATTACCTCACCATGGCCATTTTACAAATGGAGCATTGACATCGCAGGACCCTTTCCAGTAGCAGGAGGAGGAGTAAAGTTCCTCATCGTAGCCATAGACTACTTTACGAAGTGGATTGAAGCAAAGACAGTGGTGAGCATCATAGGAAACCTAGTCAAACGCTTTGTCTGGGACAACATTGTCTGTCGCTTCTGATTACCGGGAGAGATTATATCAGACAACGGAAAACAATTATGTGATAACCCATTCAAAGATTGGTGTGTGCAATTGAACATCACGTAACACTTCGCTTCAGTAAAACACCCACAAACCAATGGCCTAGTTGACCGTGCAAACCGCAGTCTAGGGGAAGGAATAAAAGCTCGCCTTGATAGACACAAAGGAAGGTGGGTGGATGAGCTCTCGCATGTCTTGTGGGCGCATCGCACAACAATCAAAACAAGTACTGGCGACACGCCATTCTCCCTCGTCTACAGAGCAGAAGTCGTCATACCAGCTGAGATAGGAATGCCAACTATACGAACAGCAGAGGTCAACGTCACAACAAATGACGAGGAGCGGTGCATAGACTTGGACTTACTGGAAGAAAGGCGTGAACGCGCAGCTATACGCGAAGCAAAGGCTAAGGCAAAAATGAAAAAGTATTATGATGCAAAGGTCAAACACACTTCATTCAGGCCAAGAGACTTTGTATACCGCGCCAACGATGCGAGCCACGCAGAAGACACAGGCAAGCTCATACCAAAATGGGAAGGACCTTACGAGGTCACAGATGCACTCGGCAACGGTGCATACAGACTGCGCGATATGGAAGGTCACGACCTAGCGCGCACTTGGAACATCTGCAATCTTAAAAGATGTTACTTTTAGGCTACGGCCATTACACAGACACCTTTGCATCCTAAGAGGTGCCCAATAAGTGTTTGTTTTTTCTTTTCTTTCCTAGGAATTGTATTTTTATTTTTTCAAAAAACTTGCAAGTATCAATAAAATGTTATGGTTTCTAGCTAACTCCATAGCGTATTTCACTTTATTGCGTACATACTTATATATGTCAATATTGTTATCTTATATCTTTGCCTACATGGAGTGCATGCACTAATTAAGACCCACGAAGGCATAAAGGATGAGTAAACCTACTAATTCACTCGTTGAGTAAGAGGGTTGCAAACCCATCAACATTGGATCACGCATCCTTGCTAAGCGCCTTACTTTTGAGACGTTGAGGTAAGTTTATCGTGCGCATCCCACGACGGGTGAGCAAATATTAAGTACACCGTACAAGCTTAGCAAATAACGAGCCAAGACACTTGGTCAAATAATAAAACTTAGCAAATAATGCAAGTATATTTCTTAAAGTCACGCACTTAACGAGCCAAGACACTTGGTCAGACAATAAAATTTATCAAACAATGCAAGTATATTTCTTAAAGTAACGCACTTAACGAGCCAAGACACTTAGTCAGACAATAAAACTTAACAAACAATGCAAGTATATTTCTTAAGTCACGCACTTAATTAACAAAAAGGTATCTTACTCGACATTTTTACACAAAATTACAAGGAAAGATACACTTCATTATTTACACAATACATATACAAAAATAGCCTACACGCTATGGCGATGCTCAGGGCTATCATCCGGAGCAGCAGAACTCCCCGCCTCCTGAAGCTTTCTCATAATCAAAGCGTCCTTGGGAGATACGGTAGGAACACTCACAGGAACCCCATCAGACCTGGGGATGTGTGTAGCACCCACGCCACACAACACTGCCTTGCCCTGAATGCCCCTCTTCTGGGCAGCCCTCTGCGCGTGGCGCTCTAGAACTTCTTTCAAGGGAATCTCCCTTTCAAGAGCAAATGGGTTGAGGATGTGGCGAGGCTGCGCGAATACGGGGACCTGCAGCTGCGACACATCAGGCTTCAAGAAGTAATCTGGTTGCGCCTCTGCATCCTCCAAAAGGTGACGCTCCAAAGTCAACCCCGCCATAATTACATCTATGGGGTTGTCTTGGTCGCGCTCCAACCTTCCAATGTGCGGCAACTCGAGGACCTTCAACCCCGCCATAGCCTGCATCAACTCATCGTATGCAGCCGCATTATAACCAGGGACTTCTGCCAAGTCCTTGCTCAGAAGCTTGGCCTCATAGAGATCCTCCATAGCCTGCGACTTCCCACGCGCCACCGCACAGTGAACCACCTTCCCAAAGGCGTCCAACACCTCTTGGGCCTCCAGAGTGCCCATAGCTGCCAGGCGCAGCCCGTGACTAATCAACCACCTACATCAACAAAGACAATTTGTGTTAAGGGAAAGCATAGCAACAAAATATTATAAAGAAGAAGACTAAAAAAGGAAGTACCTGCGCTCAACAATGGTCGACATCAAATGAGGGTATAACTCCTCATCGTACTCGATGCTCAGGCCGCGCAGCTTGTTCTCCTGAACCTGGATGATCTTCTCTATACTCTCCTTGAACTTGGTGATACTAGCATAGTGCTCCACCTTCTTCTCCTCCAAGAACCTCACAGCCCAGGTCATGTCAGACTTATAATGATGAAGCTGCCCGCGCGCCTGCTCCACCTTAGCCAGTGCGGACAACTTCTCATGGGTGACCTTCTCAGTGTACACCCTGGAGGACTCCAACTCCGCCTGCGCTTCCGCCAGCTGCGCACGGAGCTTAGCTATCTCCTCATCCTTCTGGGCAAGAGTACTGCTCTCCCCGACATACCTCATCCATCAGTTGCTACGCCTCTACACCCTCATCAACCTTAGTTTTCCCCTCCTTGTTTTCATTTTGCGGAGAGGAAACCACATCCACGAAAACTCCATCATTCTTCGTGGCATCATCCCTACAATACATGAAGAAGATAGTTAGCACATATTACGACAAGTAATATACAAGCAACATAATAGAAACGTAGATACTTACAGAAATGGAGAGGCCTCTGCAGCCTTCTTATCCGCGCCAGGAGCGGGTGTCTCCTCCTCCGCGGACGACTCCGCATCCCCAATAAGGTAGCGTCGTCTCTTCTTGGTGCCACTGCTCCCAGCCTCCCCTTTGCGCTTAAGATTCTGCGCCACCTCCTTCTTCAGCACCTCCTCAGGCTTCAGGATCTCCACGCTGTCAGATGATTCAGCGCGCGCCTCCTCCTCCTGCGCCATCTCCACATCTGGCGCCATGCTCTGAACAGGCGTCACTTGGAGCGGCGGCGTATTTTCCGGGCCAACATCCGGCAGCACTGTCAAACGACCCTCGGTCGCCTCTAGAAGTGGCTGCTCACCCTCCCTCAGAGGGCGCACTCCCACAGTCACCTGCTTCGGTCTCTCCAACTTAACAACGGCGAACAAATCCATCTCTGCGCACATAAACAAATAACAAAAAAGAAAGGATTAGTTATTAAAGGTGCGCATATAAGAAGACTTACATATTTGAAGTAAAAGGGACGAACACCCACCCCGGCCTTCCTCATTTATAAAGGTTGGCACCTCGTCAGCAGCGCCAAAGTAATTGCGACTCAACCCCATGTGCACCAAAAACTCCTCCGGATAAGGGTTAATGGGTATGCGGTTGGCATCAAGAGTCTGCGCATCGGTCAGCCTATAGGAACCGGGTGCGGGGCGCCCATCCCTTGGCAAAGTATCTTGAGTATAAAACTCAAAGGGCGATGGAAAAACCACGTCATCAACCCAGAAAAAATGCTCCCTCCAATGTCTAAGGGAGTCTACCTTCTCAGTGTAACACTGAAGTGCCCCCGGGCGCTTCGCGAAAGACACCCATCCATTTGACCACGTTGTGTGGTAGAAGACACGGAACAAGGCTATGGTCGGCTCTATCGCAAGTAAACGGCAGTTTACTTCAAAATTCGACACCTTAGCCGCACCTATACAGTGCAGCTGTGAGATGTGGAGGTGATAGTGGTTGAGCAAATCGCTCAGAAAGATAGATATCGGTACGCGGTAATTCGCGTACTCGAAGAATTTTGTGTATAATCCTATTTTCCCTTCGGGGAAATCGGCTATACACGCGTCAACATCTGGAGCCTCTGGACGCACATCCAGAGGAATGAAGTAGTCAGATGTAAACTGGGTAACATCATTCTCCGTCATCGCAGAGCGAAAGTCCTCTAACTGGGCAACCATTTTCATTAATTCACTGAGACACGCACACAAAAATTACCTAATGAAATGATTACTTTCCTTGCAAAAATACGCTTTTAAAAGAAGTGAGCAAGGGTGAGTGTGTGTTTTTACTGTGTGTTTTTGTAACAATGGGGGTGGTGACTATTATATAGGGAGTAAAAAACCCTAGATGATGTCCACGTGGATCCCACTAACAAAAACGTGTGGCTAGAACCGAAACGGTACATGCACTTTTTCCCGATTTACGAGGGACACGTGGACACAACCCCCGATTTTCGAGGTATTTCTTTGAAATATCTATGATTAGGTGCATTGCACTCCAAAATGGGCGGCAATATTTCAATGTTCTCCCGCCACGCTTACCGCTGTTAAGATTAGTCTAGCATCCGCGGCTACGAGCCGCGCACACTAGACTGAGGGGACATGATGACGTATAGTCTATATATGGGCCACGAGCCCAAATGATAAACATTACTAAGGCCCAAAACCACCATGCGTGGGCTATTGTAACTTGGGCCGCATCAATAATGGAAACAGGCTCACGTAAGCCCAAACCCATATAAACTATACACGGTATAGATAAGGATCATTTATCTATGGAATAGATATCCTTACCCGGATAAGCACCATGGGTGCGAAACGTAAGGAGCACGAACCCTACAAGGATTCTGCGCCTATATAAGGAATGACATAACTCTCATTCAAGGTACGATTGACAAACCCTAAAACTCTTTACGAGAACCTTAAATCGATTACTTACTCTCACGCCGGAGTCTAATCGTGGGAGACAATCCCACGATAAGCCTAACGGTGTTGTTTATTTTCTTAGTGCGCAGGTTACAAGTACCAAGAAGCTGATTGGTACGAGAGCAAGAATCCCTAATCAGGAACGCCCAACTTTTGTATCAACAAAGGTCTGGTAGACTCAGGCCTCACAGAGGTACCAGATGAGTACATCCAACCGCTCCACAAGCGAATCAACGAGCAACACATATCCACATCACTGGAAAACATGACCATTGATCTATCAGAGCTTGACGGTACTAACCATGACCAAGTGGTCAAGTCCATTGCCCATGCTGCTGAAACTCTACGGTTTTTCCAGTGGTGAACCATGGTGTCCCATTGACCAAGTGTTGAGTTCACATAAGACCGAATCAAAGTTTTAAAAAAAAGTTTTTATAATAAATTAAAAAGGCGTAAAACTATTCAACCCCCCCCCCCCTTTCTAGTTTTCCGCATTGTACTTTTAGCTTAAAAAATTGTAATGCTGAATTTTATATATATATATATATATATATATATATATATATATATATATATATATATATATATATATATATATATATATATATATATATATATATATATATTTTTTTTTTTTTTGAATGCCACAATGCTTTATAAGATAGTATGATATGATAATGAGATAATCTAATACCTTTCAAAAATATATAATCTAATATTGTCATAATTATATTACATACACTGTAATTATGTATATGCAATTTTGTATGTAATAATACTATATTAATTAAAAAGATATATGATAATAATTAATTAATTATATTCCAGTATGAACCAAGAAGCATTTATATTAGCCACACTAAATTAAACAGGCTGTTGACGACGTCCTTTAATTTCCTTATCCGTTGCAACAAGTATGTCTTTTTTAAAGAAAGTTTGGTTGTGTTACACTGTTATACGGTTTTCTTAGCATAGCTTATTGCATTTTCTGTGTATATCATATTATCATGTATAATGTGTAGCATCCAAACATCGCTGTGAGTATTTATTAGCAGATGAAAGCCACAGATCGAAATTTGGATGCTACACAATAACGGACTCTTTTGTTTGTTGTGTAGGAGTGCATGTGGGGCTTGGTGGGTTGGTATTGATTGTTTACAATTGTTTTATTCTTGGTATGACTTCCTTCTCTTTTTATTTTATTGTTGTGCTATGCCAAAAGAATCAAAAAAATATAAAGTCTTTGACACTATATGATAGTACAGGACAAAATGCACAGATACATGATTAGTTGGGAGGTATTATAATTGCCAACTTATGAGGCTGGCCATGCCTTAAAGTCTTAAACAAATATAGCCTGAAAAAGTTAGATGTATTCATGAACCATAACACTATATATTGGTATACTAGGGAAGTAGAATAGATACTCAAGCAAGTACAAAGACAAAAACACACAGTTGCAGAAATTACAAAGACGGAAACACATCTGAAGTTTTAAAATGGCTCCAAGCTTCAAAGATGAAAATTCACTTTTCAACTTTGTCGTGAAAGATGGAAATGGTGTTAAAGGTCTAGTGGACTCAGGCCTCACACAGGTACCAGGTCAATACATCCAACCACCCAACCACCGCATCAATAAGCAAAACGCAACCGTGTCACTTGAAAACATGATCATTGATCTATCAGAGCTTGACGGTCCTAACCATGACCAAGTGGTCAAGTCCATTACCCACGCGGCTGAAACTCTTGGCTTCTTCCAGGTGGTGAACCATGGTGTCCCAGTAGAGCTTCTGGAGTCGCTTAAAGTTTCAGCCCACCAGTTTTTCAACCAACCTTCTGAAAAGAAGGCTGTGTATCTCAAGGGAGTGAGTCCGAGTCCTATGGTCAAGTATGGGACTAGCTTTGTTCCTGAGAAAGAGAAGGCTTTGGAGTGGAAAGACTATATTAGCATGATATATACCAATGATGTTGATGCTCTCGACTTTTGGCCTAATGAATGCAAGTAAGAATTATAAACTATTTACAAAATCTATACTTGGTGTTACAATATTGGTGTTTTCCCCTTATCCATTAAAATTTTGAAAATGACCAATTTACCCATTTGCTTATCACGTTTTTATGTTTGTATTTTTATAGGGAAGTAGCACTTGAGTACATAAAGACATCGACTGAGATGGTTAAAAAGCTATTGCACGCACTCATGGGTAACCTAGGAGTTAAACTAGATGACTCAAGGCTTGATGCGCTTGTGGGTTTAAGGATGGTCAACATGAACTTCTACCCAACCTGTCCTAATCCTGATCTCACAGTTGGTGTCGGGAGGCACTCAGATATGGGCACGCTAATGGTGCTTCTTCAAGATGGGATTGGTGGACTGTACGTGAAAAAAGGTGAAGACTCGTCATCAGGAAAAGAAGACTGGATTGAGATTCCACCCATCCATGGTGCTTTGGTCATCAACATTGGTGATACTCTACAGGTTAATTAAATTTCAAGCTTTAACTAAACTTCCCACACACGTGGGCTGCATAATAACTTTTAAAGTTCAAACATAAGTTGCTGAAATTTTTTGCTTTCGGTGTTTATGTTATAGATTATTAGCAACGGGAGGTACAAAAGTGCAGAACACCGAGTGCGGACCACCAGTGTCGAGTCAAGAGTGTCCGTCCCAATATTCAACGCCCCACTGCCTATGGTGAAAATTGGACCATTGCCTGAGGTGGTAGCTCGAGATGGGGTGGCTCATTACAGAGAAGTCATATTTGAGGAGTACATGAACAATTTCTTTGGGAAATCTCATGATGGAAAGAAGTCCCTTGATTTTGTGGCTATTTAATGAGACAGATGTGTGAATAATATACCATATGATTCAAGTTTACCGTTTTTCCCTCCATTAACGGAGTTTCTTAATTGTAATAGACTTCTGCAATAATAAAATCGACTGGTTAAGTTCTTGAACATCATTTTATTTTTATTTTTGTTATTCTATGCCTTCGATCAAACTTGTTTAGCCTTTTGTATGGTGCGTTTGGAACAGCAATTTGGGAAAGAAAAGTATGAATAATCGAATATATATAACTAACTGAATAATTGTATTGATTGAATAATTGTTACAGATTCCTAACCGATTTATACTACATGAATCGGTGCCATTGATACATCATGACTGTTAGACAAAGAGGCATACCGATTCAATCCCTATAAAAGTGGTGACCGTCTAAGAAACGGTTTATACCGATATCTTATTGGCCCAGCCTAAACTAACTTCGGTTTATACCGAAACTTACAGATACATAATATAAATATAAATATAAACACTAAACTACCCGTAACATTTTCTTCTATAACATTAAGGTCCAACAATTTTTTACAACTAAGACCAAAATACAAAATACACTCCCAAACATGGGCACCGTAAAATTGTTGATTAACGAATATAATACATTAAATCTTATAAATGTTTTTAAATATCTATATCAGTGGGAGAAATATGGTTTAAAAAATTAGTGTTGTTATGATGTACGTAGTTACTGCTATAGTGCTATGATTACAAAATACATGTTTTTCTCACTGTAGTAGGATACTCAAGTTTTTTCAGTCTTGTCTAAAGTAAACTGTAAAAAGATTGAGTGTAGTTCAAGTTAAGTTGTTTTTAGCGCGTTTTCTGGACAGTCTCTAGAGATTAAAGAAGCCTTCAGTCTTTTTGATGACTGAGATTCGTTCGCCCATAGGAGCTCAATACCTCAAATAGTAGCTTAAAGATGAGACCTTGATTTTATTACCACAAGCTAAGGTTCAACTTGGCCGCAATGGCTAGCTTATTCACATGTTTTGGATTGTTGATTGCTTTGCTGGATTAGAGAGGTTAGTATGTTCTAACACATTTTGATACGATACTGCTTATTTTGCCATGCTTATTCAAATTTTTTGCATACTTTCAGAGATCGAACCACACAATGACATATGCTGCAAGAGACCTGATTCCTATTACTGTATCTTATTAGGATGCTCACTCGACACTCATGTGATGATCACTAACTTAACCCGTAACATCCAAAACCTCCTTACAGCATAAAGGTTCCAAATAGAGAAATTAGAAGTAACTTTTATCCTAGTTTGAAGAAATTGTAAATTAAGAAATATGCATAATGAAGGCAGCAAAGGGCCTTGTTGACTTTAAAAGGCAGTATGGACTATTGGCTTCGAGATTTTGACTTCTTACAACCAACTTGTTTTGTAAATTTAATTATGATCAATGAATATTTATGTATATGCTGAACATGCTAACACAAATTTCAGAGACTTTACGGCTTGGCATTTTAATCTCAATGCTTACGTTGAAATCAATTTGTCAAATATGTTAAGGTCTATGATGCCGATTTAATTTGAACGGTGTGATTTATAGATGTCCTTATTTCTAGTTTCTAGCATACTAATTTCAAAGGATTATCGAATAAGAAGCCATATATGAGAGGGACTCTATTATACTCATGTAAGAAAGTCAAGTAGATGTCTTTTAAAGATAGAAAATAAAGGATTGTATATCTAATAACCACTACTCCATATAATCCCATTCATTAACGAATATATATACCACCTTCACCAAAATGCCTTCCAACTGCGTACCTCACACAACTAATCGTTTCGGTGGTTGGCTAAACATCCGTGATCACTACTTAACTTAAGGTTTGTTGGACGTTTCTAATGTCTAACATGCCAAAGAAATCAAGATGGGTCAAAGAATAAAAGCCTGTAGATAGTTTTCTGGTTTGGGCCAACAAACCCAATAAAGGAAACGGTTATTTAGTAAGATTGTTTAGGATTGTAACGTTTAGTTTTAGGGTTGTGTCGGTTAGGCATCAAACGATGCAGTAGGTCTTTGAAACGTTGTGTTGCTTCATACACATCGATTCATCTATTATATATAGGTCTAGGATTTCTGTAAACAAAGCAACCCATTCGATTATTTCATTATCAATATAAAGGGGTTCAACCCATATTCTTGGTTTCTTATTTATTGATTCTGTTTTGCATTATTTATACATGATGTTGTTTGATAATTTCGATCCTGGAAATCCACACAACCTGTGTAATAATTGGCATCAGAGCTTCAAGGGATCTAACAACACAAATCAGAGATTATCATTAGCGAGGCAGGTTTGATCAAGAACTAGAGGACCAAAGAAAGAAAGAAAGGAAAATGGTTACCACCAACCGGAGTTAACCAAAAGAAGAGAAACAACAAGTTTGCCCGGGAATCAGAAAACCAAAGAACTGCTAAGACAGTTGGTTGATTCGCCCCGCAAACAAGGAAGAAAGTTTTGCCCGGTGAAAAAAGAACCAGGTGGTTTGATTCGCTCCGCAAACAAGAAGAAAATTTGGAAAAAGAAGATTGATTAATTTCATCCGAAACTATTTAGAGTTGATATCAAATTAATCATAGTTGAAGGTTGATATCGTTTTGATCCGATACTAGTAAAGTTGAAATCAAAATCGATCCGAAACCAGGTGGAATACAAAGTCAGATGGTTAGATTAAAGAATGAAGATATCAAGATTAAAGTTTGAAGATCAAGTTTTAAAGAATGAAGGAGGCTGTGACAAAAAAGATGAAAGATTGCAGGTTTGAAGATTGAAGAATACTTTGGCATATCGACATTAGGGGGGAGCTGTTGGACGTTTCTAATGTCTAACATGCCAAAGAAATCAAGATGGGTCAAAGAATAAAAGCCTGTAGATAGTTTTCTGGTTTGGGCCAACAAACCCAATAAAGGAAACGGTTATTTAGTAAGATTGTTTAGGATTGTAACGTTTAGTTTTAGGGTTGTGTCGGTTAGGCATCAAACGATGCAATAGGTCTTTGAAACGTTGTGTTGCTTCATACACATCGATTCATCTATTATATATAGGTCTAGGATTTCTGTAAACAAAGCAACCCATTCGATTATTTCATTATCAATATAAAGGGGTTCAACCCATATTCTTGGTTTCTTATTTATTGATTCTGTTTTGCATTATTTATACATGATGTTGTTTGATAATTTCGATCCTGGAAATCCACACAACCTGTGTAATAAGGTTTGCGTATTTAAGTTATCTCTTTACGATTCTCCAGTGTGTAAGCCATGAATACTGGTTTATGTTAAATGATAAATACATTATTATGTGTTTTCTATTCGTCGTTTACTTAAACTTTTTATGGATATTTGAGAGGCTAGGTTTAATCCATATATTTTAGTATGATACATTGATACTACTACTTCTCTGCCCATTAATTTTTAAATGTTTCTTATGCATTGATCACAAATTCACTTACTTGATATCTCAGAAAGAAATCACTTTCTTCAAGAAACCTGGTGACAAAATCTATTTTTATGACAACCTTGAAATTTATAAACAATGAAAGAAGAAGTAACTGTCACCCTAATTAAAAAAGACTGGAAATTAAGAAATATAAACTAAGCTTAAATGAAGCAAAGGAACATGTTGAGTTTAGAAGGGGCTCTGGGTTTTAATTCTTAATTACATGAATTTTATTTTAACGTTTAAACTACATAAATAGTTCACAACGATAAAATGGACGAATACTTGATTATTTAGGCAAATGTTATATAATTGTCAAGTTATTAGGCCAAAACCATGCAATAAGCATACATAGCACGAAAAGGTAGATATATCATGATCCATGCGTAACACTATTTATTGGCACGCTAGACATACTAAGGCAAGTAAGAACAGGAAAAGACATTTTCAGTTCTCAAATGGCTCAAGGCTTTAATGATGAAAATTCACTCTTCAACTTTGTCGTGAAAGACGGAAATGGTGTCAAAGGTCTGGTAGACTCAGGCCTCACAGAGGTACCAGATCGGTACATCCAACCACCCCACAACCGAATCAACAAGCAACACATATCCACATAACTGGAAAACATGACCATTGATCTATCAAAGCTTGACGGTCCTAACCATGACCAAGTGGTCAAGTCCATTGCCCATGCTGCTGAAACTTTAGGGTTTCCAGGTGGTGAACCATGGTGTCCCATTGGAGCTCCTCGAGTCACTTAAAGTTTCAGCCCACCGATTTTTCAACCTACCATCTGAAAAGAAGGCTGTGTATCCCAAGGGGTCAAGTCCTAGTCCCGTGGTCATGTATGCGACAAGCTTTGTTCCTAAGAAAGAAAAGACTTTGGAGTGGAAAGATTATGTGAGCATGATGTACACCAATGATGCCGATGCTCTTAAGTTTTGGCCTAATGAATGCAAGTAAGAATCATAAACTAGTTACAGAAATCAAAAAATTAGTGTCTGCAAATGTTAAATATATATATATATATATATATATATATATATATATATATATATATATATATATATATATATATATATATATATATATATATATATATATAGTAAGGATCTAATAAGAATATTAGTTAAAATAAGAATAATAAGAAGTAATCTCAACCATTAAATTAAAGATCAATGGCTAGAAACTTGTGGCAAAAATGTAATTAATAAGCAAAATTGTGACTCCTTTATTTGACACATAAGGATACAAATGTAAAATCAAATTATCGTGTCCCATTTTAACAGCAGATAATTAGAATTATTCCTTCTTTCATTGACCTGTACCCGATCAAATTTCAAATTTGTGATGCGTGTAAAATTAATAAATAGGTGCAATTGCATCTAATATTCATGCATCTTTTTGCAAATACATGCATAGATATATTTTGAGTTAACGTAAGCATAATAGCCCAATATAATCTTTTAGATGCATAGATCTTTTAGATGCATTGAATTAATAAATTAGATGTGTTTATTGTGTCTTGAATTTATTAGATGCAACAGAATTTGCTAGATGCATTTACAATTCTGATCATAAAACCTGCTAGCAAAGATGCTTTACAAAAAAATAGATGCATTCCATTAAAGTAATAATTAAAACACATGCATCTATATGTTTGACGCATGCATCTATATGATGTTGAATTCGTATGACGCATCTATTAAAAATGTATACTAAAACTGATTGCTTCTTAAATGATTTCTCAAGCTCGGTGGCTTTAAATTATTATATAGGGATGATAAATTTTATAAAAAAGGTTAAATGCAAGTTTACCGTGATTGTAGGATACAATGAAAACTGCCGATGGTTATAACTAGTAGGACAAAATTACCCCTAAAGCTCCATTTAAAATGATTGGTTGAGATCTCTTCTTATTCTTCTTATTATAATTAATCTTCTCATTTGATCCTTACTATATATATATATATATATATATATATATATATATATATATATATATATATATATATATATATATATATTTTGAGTAAATTACATAAATGGTCCAACTGGTCACCTCCCGATTAAATTTGTTTCGAAAATGACAATTTTACCCATTTGCGTATCAGGCTTTAAGTATCTTGAGTTTGTATATTTGTAGGGATGTGGTACTCAAGTACATAAAGACCTCGAGGGAGATGGTGAAAAGGCTATTACAAGCACTCATGGAGAACCTTGGACTTAAACTAGATGACTCAAAGCTCGATGCACTTATGTTGGACATTTTAATGTCTAACATGCCAAAAGAAATCAAGAATGGATTATATCCATATTAATAATGATTGATGGGTCGAAAATGAAGACTGCATACTTCTCTGGTTTGGGCCAACAGGCCAACAAACCCAGTGGCGAAGCTAGAAAATTTTCAGTGGGGGGTCTGGATCTAAATTTTTTTTTCCTAACACTATTTTTCGGGTAATATGTTTGGGTCGGTGATTCGATTCGGGTCGATCGGGTCAAAAAATAAATACTATTATTATAAAAAAAAAGTTTCAATCACTAAAAAACTAAGCATTTGTCCAAGACAACTAAACATTAAAAAGGAGACAAACGGTTGGTACCTGGTTCGATTCATTGAAGAAATGAGAGTTCAGCCTTTCGACCTTTAAGATCCTTGAATTATTCAATTATGGACTCCGCATCAAACTTGTTAGCAATTTCTTTTTCTATGTAAATCACCATACTGTTTGCTAGATTCTGACGGTCGAAGGAGGAGGGTTTGGGATTTGGTTAATTGGTTTGTTAATTGTTATGGATTGTTTTTTTTTCTTTTTTTTTTTTTTTTTTTCAATGGGCTAAGTAATTGATTTTAGTTTGGGATTTGATTTGTTAATGGATTTTAGTAAAATGTAAAATGTAATGGATCAATTTTATTGCTTAATGTATAAAAAAAAAATTCACAATTAAAATGGGGGGTCGAAACCGAATATACCGAAATTTTTCTACACAAAAACTATATACCCCCTACATCGCAAAAAAAATTTCAGGGGGTCGGGCGCCCGCCCCTCCCCGCCCCTAAATAGTTGCGCCAATGAACAAACCCACTCGACATAAAGATGAAGGCAGTTAGATTTATATAACAGATTTTTTCATTGTAACGTTGTATTTTTAGGGTTGCAACACTTGATGAAACGTTGTGACTTTACATAAAACAACGCTTCATACCTTATAAATAGATTAGGAATTCTTGTAATTCATTAACCCCATTCGATTATTCATTATCAATATAAAGGGTTCAACCCATCTTTTCATCTCTATATTCGACTCTGATTTTTGCATGATTACATGATTGTTGTTTGATTATTTCGATCCTGGAAAACCCACACAACCTGTGTAATAACTTATGAGTTCTAGGCTGGTCAACATGAACTTCTATCCAACCTGTCCTAACCCTGATCTAACCGTTGGTGTCGGGAGGCACTCAGATATCAGCACACTAACGGTGCTTTTACAAGATGGCATTGGTGGATTATATGTGAAAAAAGATGAAGACTCGTCAACAGGAAACGAAGATTGGGTTGAGATTCCACCTGTCTATGGTGCTTTGGTCAACAACATTGGTGATGCACTGCAGGTTAGTCAAATTGAAAAACTGACACATGCATGTTAGCTTCATAAGTAACTTTAAAAGCGCAAACAAACTTTGTGTAAATTTTGTTGTTTTTGGTGTCTATGCTAGATTATTAGCAATGGGAGGTATAAAAGTGCTGAACATATAGTGCGGACCACAAGTGTCCAGTCAAGAGTGTCAGTCCCAATATTCAACAGCCCACTGCCTGTGGCAAAAATCGGACCATTGGCTGAGCTGGTCGCGCGAGATGGGATGGCTCGATATAGAGAAGTCATATTTGAAGACTACATGAAAAATTTCTTTGCGAAATCTCATGATGGAAAAAAGTCCCTTGATTTTGTGACTATCTAAATGAGAAATACAAGTTTTACAATTTTCCAATAAAACTTCCCCTCTCTTTAATGAAGTTTCTCATGTGTAATAAAAGATATCTGCAATAGTAAAATGGAATTGTTAAGTTATTGATCATCACGTACAACTTATGTACTTTATTGTTTTTTACAATATATCTATGACTAAACACAAAATGTAATCTCACACGGCGTTTAATGGAGCCTTCAGTATTTTATTTGGTTGAGATTCGTTTGCATATAGGATCTTAGTTATTATCTCAATTAGTAGCCGAAATAGGAGACCTCGATCGATGATTAATTGGCTGTTATTACCACAAGGTTTAATAGGCTCCCTAATGACTAGCTTTTAAAACAGCTAGAATATGTATTTTGCTTGAGCAATTTCTTCACCACCCTTATTTACAGAAACCTCCCTGACATATATCAAAATAATTTTTGTTTGGGCGAATACTTCACATTTTTAATATTGGAAAGTTTGATTGCTTTAGAGAGGTCATTTCTAATTCATTTTGGTATGATGTTCGACCAATATATTCATATGTTTTCTTTCAAAGAATCACACAATGACACGCTGAAAGAATAACTTGATAGGTTCTTTTAGAAGTCACTAATGAAATGAAGAAGAACTTAATTCAACTAAAAGGAAATTCAAATTAACAATGAATGTCGAATTATTGGAACCAAGGATTTGTTATTGAAAGATGAAGGAATGATTTCAATTAACGAGCTTACTGAAAATGACAACTGAATGATCAGTTTGTAACTTTGTATACAGGAAAAAGGAAGAAAAGTATTTAGGTATCTTGGGCGGGAAAAGCCATTAGATATCAATGTTTGACAGCAATCACAGCATTGCAAGTTGTAATAGAGAAAGTAGAAGTAACTATTGTCCTAATTTAAAGATATTCAAGTTTAAGAAATACGAAACTAAGCACCAACGAAGCAAAGGGACTTGTTGACTTTAGAAGGAAGTAGTGATTCATGCCACAAAGTTGGTGATAGACCTTGACCTTCATAATGGAATGTTTGGGCCTAACTTTGAGCATCATGAATATATTTTGACTTTCTAACACCAACCTCATTTGTACATCACACACATGTGTAAATAATATTTCAAATTATAACATACATATACGTAATATATAATGTTATATGTAATTTTATTTATTGATGTAATAATCTATGTGATTATTATATTAAATAGAATTCAGTATGATGATGATTCCGGTATGAACCAGGACGCATTTACATTACCCTCACGAAACCAAACAGGCTGTTGACGAGGTCCTTCTCTTATCCGGAAAAACTAGTAAGTGATTTTTGAAGAAAGTTTGATAGAGTTATAATGTTATACTCTTTAATTAGCATAGTGTTTTACAGCTTGTGTAGATCATGCGTATCACACGTAGCATCCAAATTTTGATGTGGGTGTGTATTTGGGGATGAAGGCCACTCACATCAAAATTTGGATGCTACACAGGAATACTATCTGGTAGGGTTGGTGGGATTGGTATTGATTTTTTATTTTTTTATTTTTTAATATTCTTAATTTGACTTCCTTCTGTTTTTTTTTTTTTTTTTTTTATTGTGTTATTTAAAAGAATATATGTTAAATTCAAATAATTTAAAACTATGTGATACTAGTTCAAAAGGATAAATGTTGAAGTACTCCGTACATGATTAGTTTGAAGGAGAGTATAATAATTGCCAACTTATGAGGCCAGGACCATGCCTTAAATAAATATAGCATGCAAAAGTTAGATAATTTATGACCCATAACACTATATATTGTAGGGAAGTAGAGTAGATACTCAAGCAAGTACAAAGACAGAAACACGTATTTGCATAAATTAACAAGACAAACACATTTTCAGGTTTTAAATGGCTCCAAGTTTCAACGATGAAAATTCACTCTTCAACTTCGTTGTAAAAGACGGAAATGGTGTCAAAGGTCTAGTGGACTCGGGCCTCACACAGGTACCAGGTCAATACATCCAACCACCCAACCACAGGATCAACAAGCAAAACGCAACCGTGTCACTTGAAAACATGACCATTGATCTATCACAGCTTGACGGTCCTAACCATGACCAAGTGGTCAAGTCCATTGCCCATGCGGCTGAAACACTCGGCTTCTTCCAGGTGGTGAACCATGGTGTCCCATTGGAGCTCTTGGAGTCACTTAAAGTGTCAGCCCACCAGTTTTTCAACCAACCATCTGAAAAGAAGGCTGTGTATCTCAAGGGAGTGAGTCCGAGTCCTATGGTCAAGTATGGGACTAGCTTTGTTCCTGAGAAAGAGAAGGCTTTGGAGTGGAAAGACTATATTAGCATGATATACACCAATGATGCTGATGCTCTCGACTTTTAGCCTAATGAATGCAAGTAAGAATTATAAACTAGGGTTAATGGCATGTAATAGCAACGAACTTTTTCATTTGTCCCATTATCAGATACGAACTCAAAAAATTACAATTATCATATACGAACTTTCAAATTTTGTTTTATCTATGTAAAAATCTCATCTCGTTTCGTACGATAATGAAAAAAAATTTCAAAGTTGGATGGTTATTGTGGTATTTTTTTAAAGTTTGTATCTGATAATGAAAAAAAATTTGAAAGTTTGATGGGTATTGTTGTAATTTTTTGGGTTCGTATATGATAATGGAACAAATGAAAAAGTTTGTTGCTATTATATGCCATTAACCCTATAAACAACTACTTACAAAATCTATACTTGGTGTTACAATAGTGGTGTTTTCCCCTCATCCATTAAAATTTTGAAAATGACCAATTTACCCATTTGCTTATCACGTTTTTATATTTGTATTTTTATAGGGAAGTAGCACTTGAGTACATATAAAGACATCGACTGAGATGGTTAAAAAGCTATTGCACGCACTCATGGGTAACCTAGGACTTAAACTAGACGACTCAAGGCTTGATGCGCTTATGGGTTTAAGGATGGTCAACATGAACTTCTACCCAACCTGTCCTAACCTTGATCTGACAGTTGGTGTCGGGAGGCACTCAGATATGGGCACGCTAACGGTGCTTCTTCAAGATGGGATTGGTGGACTGTACGTGAAAAAAGGTGAAGACTCATCATCAGGAAAAGAAGATTGGATTGAGATTCCACCCGTCCATGGTGCTTTGGTCATCAACATTGGTGATACTCTACAGGTTAATTAAATTTCATGCATTTACTATACTTCGCACACACGTGGGCTGCATAATAACTTTTAAAGTTCAAACATAAGTTGCTGAAATTTTTTTGCTTTCGGTGTTTATGTTATATATTATTAGCAACGGGAGGTACAAAAGTGCAGAACACCGAGTGCGGACCACCAGTGTCGAGTCAAGAGTGTCCGTCCCAATATTCAACGCCCCACTGCCTATGGTGAAAATTGGACCATTGCCTGAGGTGGTAGCTCGAGATGGGGTGGCTCATTACAGAGAAGTCATATTTGAGGAGTACATGAACAAATTCTTTGGGAAATCTCATGATGGAAAGAAGTCCCTTGATTTTGTGGCTATTTAATGAGATAGATGTGTGAATAATATACCATATGATTCAAGTTTACCGTTTTTCCCTCCATTAACGGAGTTTCTGTGGGAAACGGTGTACACTTTATTTATAAAATCAGATTAAGATAAATAATATAATTAACAGAATGTAAATAACAAAAAATAAATACAGACAGAATGGAGTAGAAGCAGAAGACAGACACTATTTTAACGTAAATTAAATGAAAGCAGTAGATGCACGAGGCTCGTGTTAGACACGATTCCCTTAAAACAGATTCGCCGTCAAACTGAATGAACAAACGTTTATTATATATAGCCAAAACCTATCTTGGGCTCCAAGATAAAATATTTGACTGATAATAAAAAATTTGCAAATCTGTTAAAACAATAACATTCGTGTCCTCAGGTCGCGCGGGCTCGCATGAGTTCAGTAGCTTCGAACTCATTTTGGTCCAGAAATCCCACAATCTGCACCCCCATGCGCGCGCGCACGTAGGAGTGGGAGCATAGCTCACCTAAAGGAATTTGGAAGCAAATACCAACTATTCCTTATAAACAAGCATTCACTTCTTGTTTTGGGCGATGTGGGACTTTTCCAATTTTGTGTTTCACGTGCCTCACTTTGAGACACGATATCTCATTCATCTTAGCTCTATTTTGGACATACTTTAGCTTGTTACGAAGCTCTCTTGGAGGAGAACACAACGCCCCCAATAAACACTAATATATATATAACATATACATATATTAAATTATGTCCAAACTTTGCAAAAACTCATTTTGCAAAACCACTTTTTCAACAGTTTCTTGATTGTAATAGACTTCTGCAATAATAAAATCGACTGGTTAAGTTCTTGAACATCATTTTATTTTTATTTTTGTTATTCTATGCCTTCGATCAAACTTGTTTAGCCTTCTGTATGGTGCGTTTGGAACAGCAATTTGGGACAGAAAAGTATGAATAATCGAATATATATAACTAACTGAATAATTGTATTGATTGAATAATTGTTTACAGATTCCTAACCGATTTATACTACATGAATCGGTGCCATTGACACATCATGACTGTTAGACAAAGAGGCATACCGATTCAATCCCTATAAAAGTGGTGACCCGCTAAGAAACGGTTTATACCGATATCTTATTGGCCCAGCCTAAACTAACTTCGGTTAATTTTTCTTCTATAGAGATTAAAGGAGCCTTCAGTCTTTTTGATGACTGAGACTCGTTCGCCCATAGGAGCTCAATACCTCAAATAGTAGCTGAAAGATGAGACCTTGATTTTATTACCACAAGCTAAGGTTCAACTTGGCCGCAGTGGCTAGCTTGTTCACATGTTTTGGATAGTTGATTGCTTTGCTGTATTAGATAGGTTAGTACGTTCTAACACATTTTGATACGATACTGCTTATGTCACCATATGTATAAACAGCAAAATCATCATCTTTTCATAAACCAATAAACCATTGTAATGTTAGCTTGGAGACAAAAATAATTATCTCCAAATTATTTCTCTTATTAATGGCTCCATTGATTTAGCATACACATCTACCAAATCGAGATGGACACATTAACAGTTTATAACACAATCACACACACACCTAAAGATTAACTAACTAGAGATCAATAATGATTGCGATACTAATCATATAAGATCGATTTCTATTCAAAATTTAAACATATAGTATAGACTTTTACATGATCAAAATACTATTCATTACTAGTTTCCATAACTTTTTTTTCTTCCAAATAAAAGCCTCAATTTCAGTTTCAAACTCTTCATTACTCGACTCTTCAAACTCATGATCATTGGATGACTTCATCTTTGTGATGTCATCACCATTTAAATTCTGACTGCGTTCGTTTAAACTTGTCAGTTCGCTTCACCACCTGTTTGATAACCTTCAGACTTCAGTTCCTCTGTCACCGGTGACCTTTACTGGTAAATCAGTCGTTAGGTGATTGCGCTGTTTGAATAAACTTTCTTGCCTCCGAATACAAGCATACGCAGTAATTTTCAACTCTTCATTGTATGACTTCATCTTTGCCGACTGCGTTCGTTTTCGCTTCACTGCCTGTTTGATAACCTTCAGCTCCTCTGGCACCGGTGACTACTTTACTGGTAAATCAGTCGTTAGGTGATTGCGCTGTTTGAATAAACTTTCTTGCCTCCGAATACAAGCATACGCGATAATTTTCAACTCTTCATTACTGATCAACTCATCAAAGTCATGATCATTGTATGACTTCATCTTTGCGATGTCATCACCGTTTAAATTCTCCGAGTGCGTTCGTTTAAACTTGTCAGTTCGCTTCACCGCCTGTTTGATAACCTTCGGTGCTTCCAGTGACAACTTTAGAGGTGAATCAGTCATTAAGTGAATGGATGGTTGCTTTGGGTTTTTACTTAATTTGAAAAGTTTTGATAAAGAACAACTATCTATTGCTTGTCTTTTTTCTTTTATTTGTCCCGTATTTATACAATCCATATATCTTGCGCAACAAGATTTTACGTTCTAGAATGACCTAATTGAATTAAGGCAATTATAATATATGATAGCTAAAAAAGACGCCAACTTAATAATAGAGAGAAACAATGGCGGTGGGCCGCATATAATGTTGCATGGGTGCCTAGTACGTTAAAGAAATATTTTGTTTCCATGCAAAAGAATAAAATAAATAAACACTGAGTAGGATCGCTTATATGTTTATAAGGTAAGGTATATCTTCTTTCTCTACTATATGCCGAAAACAGATTATTTTTAGAAACTTAAAACGTGATTTTCAAATAATATCTTTAATATTTATGATTTACTCACGCAATTTTGTTTTAAAAGCACAAATTATTTAGTAATGCTTATGTTTATGTTTATATTTTTATAATGTAAAATTTGTTTCTTTTGTTCAAATTTACTCTTTACACTCTCTCATATAATAATTTTCACTAGTTATAATAATTGTGCATTCACGATTTTTTTTTCAATGTTTTGAAAAATCGGGTTTGAAATCGACCCGGTCGAGTCACTGGGCACCGGGTCAACCCGGTTTTCAATTTTTTATTTTTTTAACCGGGTCAACCGGTTCGATCGCCGGGTCAACCTGGGTTTTTATTAACAAATTTTGAAAAAATGAAACCTGGCCGGGTTTCGAGAACCGGGTTGACCCGGGTCACTTAAAACCCGGCGGGTCTAACTGGTTAACCCGATTTTAGAAACCCGGGTTTTTTTTACCCGTTTTTTCGGCCGGAACCGGTCGAACCGGTTAACCCGGCCGGGTCAACCCGGGTTTCAAAACACTGGTTTTTTTACCAACTTTTACTAATATGTTTAGGATGTTTAGTTCACTTATTACTATAACTTTTACCATCTATATGTCTATGTTAGCCACACCCGTTCAAAATCAACAATCCTTTTATGCTTACCACAACTCAAATCACTACGCCATTTTGGACTTTTCGCAATGATTTTTTTTAGCGACAACACTTTTTTATTTTGCGACAACATGTTGTCGCAAATGAATCATTACACGACAAAATAGAGGTATTCCGGGTTCAATCTTTTGACCAGATTTTTTTGCGACAACATTTTGATGTGTCGCTAAAGAAACACTACGCTGATATTTATAATACTTTGATTAAGGCTTTTGGTGAGTCGGGTCGGTGGGATTTGGGGTTTAGGTAGATTGATGAGATGTTTAGGAGGAATCTTAAGCCGAATGCGACCACTTTTGGGAGTTTGATTGCGGGGTTGTATAAGGAGGAAAGGTTTGAGGAAGTTGGGAAGGTGTTGGAGTTGATGAAGGAGCACAAGTTTCCTATTGGGATTGGGACGTGCAATACTAGGATTCAGTGTCTTTGTAAGCTTAAGAGAACGGATGAAGCTAAGGATCTGTTTGACGGATTGTTGTCAAGTGGGATGAAGGTTAATTCTATTACGTATCGGAATTTGGTTCATGGGTATTGTGATACGACCCTGTTAGGGGTTGTATCGGGATAAGGCACCACTTTTAGCGTGTGCGAGCTCCTTAAGAAATAGAAGAGAAGAACTAGAGAATTATTGACCTTAAAACTTTGATTGATTCATTCATAATAATGATTCGGTATATATAACCGAATAACCCTAGCTTGTAAAACAAGCCAAACATAAAGACATATCTAAACAATGATAGTTTCCTAATATGACACAAAGACATATCCTAAATAAATATAATATGGCATAAAGCCCGAGGCGTATCATTCCCCACTCCTTCGAAATCACCTTGTCCTCAAGGTGTTGTCTTGAAAAATTCTCTTAATTCCGGGATCCCATATCCTAATCCCAATCTTAGTCCTATCTTCCACTCCCGTAGTTCTCATGCCTTCCGCTACCACAACCAACACCTTTTTCCTCTTCCGCCTTCCACTACCTTGGACATAACACAACACCATTCTTCCGTCTTCCGCTACCCATGCCATAACACTCCCCACTCCTTCAAAAATCACCTTGCCCTCAAGGTGATATGAAGAATATGCAGATTGAGAGTCCGCTAATTCCTCGCTTAAATTCAAATTTATTTCATCCAAACGACTATCAAATTCACCACCTCCATCCTTAAGTGTCGATATCATTCTACTCAACTCATCCTCAACAACCTTAAGCACTTCGCCACCACCCACAACCTCTTCAACTCCAATATACTCATCATTATTCAATGACTCTTCAGCCGCCTTAGGTGAAGCAAATTCACCCTCTAATTGTAGAATGACGTCTATTTTCTTTTCAACGATATGCTCTTTCTCTTCCCTTGCAGTTGTCTCAAAACGAACCTCGGTGATACGAGCTTTGAAGAAGTCTTCTCCCAAAGTTAAAGGATTGGACCTCAAAAATTCCGAAATATCTAAGTTCGCGAAGCGTGTTTCCGCCGCACGGGTCAATGAAAAAGCTTCGTCTAAAGTTTTGGGATTTGACCGTAAGAGTAAACATTGTAGATCCAGTTTAAGTCCGGAGATATAAAACGATGTAAGTAATGATTCAGAGATCCCTGTTACTCTATTTGCAAGTACCACAAACTCACTCTCATATTCGGCCACCGTACCCATTTGCAAGAGTTTAGAGAGTACGTATTTCGCGTCCTGATCGCTGTCGTCTGATGCCATGAATAATACTCAAGCGATTAATAACAAATTTTTTTTTCCTGATGAACAGTACCCCTCGATGAACAGTATTTTTGATGAACAGTAACATCTGATGAACAGTAGCGTCTAATGAACAGTGGTGCTTGATGAACAGTAGCGTTCAATGAACAGTTTTTTTTTTTTTTTTTTTTTTTTTTTGGAACCCTAATCGGAAGCCCTCTCAACGAGAGCTCTCAATGAAAGCACCAATTGATACGACCCTGTTAGGGGTTGTATCGGGATAAGGCACCACTTTTAGCGTGTGCGAGCTCCTTAAGAAATAGAAGAGAAGAACTAGAGAATTATTGACCTTAAAACTTTGATTGATTCATTCATAATAATGATTCGGTATATATAACCGAATAACCCTAGCTTGTAAAACAAGCCAAACATAAAGACATATCTAAACAATGATAGTTTCCTAATATGACACAAAGACATATCCTAAATAAATATAATATGACATAAAGCCCGAGGCGTATCATATTGTAAGGAGGGGAAGATGGATAAAGCTAAGGATATGTTTGAAGAGATGGTTAAGAATGGGTTTAAACCGGATAGTGATTGTTATTTTACATTGGTCAGTCATATGTGTAAAGGTGGTGAGTTTGAAGAAGCGATGAAGGTTTGTAAGCAGAGTATGGAGAAATGTTGGGTACCGAATTTTTCGACTATGAAGATGCTTGTTGTTGGGCTAGCCAAAGAGTCGATGGTTCAAGAGGCGAAGGAGCTTGTTGGGCAGATGAAGGAAAGGTTTTTGGAAAATGCTCATATGTGCAATGAAGTCGAAGAGATTGTGTCCAAATCAGAGGATGCTTGAGATGGTTGTTAGTTTGTGGATATATTTAATATACGTATGACTAGATTTGAACACGAGACTCCGAGATTGCACACTTTACGTATGAGAACCGATGTTAATAATTAATTTATAATTGTTATATTTAATTATTAATTCACAATAAATACTTAACTGACGTTAGTACTTAACAGTTATAGATTAACGGTCGTTAAATGTTAAGGAATACGAAGAAAAGGAAACAAGCCAACATTGGTGATACTCTACAAGTTAATCAACATTCATGCTTTAACCAAACTTGACAAACACATTGGTCATCAACATTAGTAACTTTTAAAAGTGCCTAACATAATTTATTAATCTTTTATGTTTTTGGTGTTTATGTTATAGATCATTAGCAATGGGAGGTACAAAACTGCAGAACACAGAGTGCGGACCACTAGGGTTGAGTCAAGAGTGTCGGTCCCAATATTCAATGCCCCGCTGCCTATGGTGAAAATTGGACTATTGCCTGAAGTGGTGGCTCGAGACGGATATTTGAAGAGTACACGAACAATTTCTTTGGAAAATCTCATGATGGAAAGAAGTCCCTTGATTTTGTGGCTATTTAATGAGACAGACGAGTGATTCTTACATATGATTTCAAGTATACCGTTTTCCCCTCCATTGAAGGAGTTTCTTGAGTGTAATAGACTTCTGCGATAATAAAATTGACTGGTTAAGTTCTTGAACATCATTTTTTTTTTTTTTTTTTTTTTTTTTTTTACAATTAAGACCAAAATACAAAATATACTCCCAAACATGGGCACCGTAATTTTTGTTGATTAACGAATATAATACATTAAATCTTATAAAAAAATTTAAATATCTATCAATGGGAGAAATATGGTTTAAAAAATTGGTGTGCTTAACTTATGATGTACGTAGTTACTGCTATAATTGCAAATGCATGTTTTTCTCTCATTGTAGTAGGCTACACAAGTTTTTTCAATCTTTTCTAAAGTTAACAGTAAAAAGATTGAACGTTGTTCAAGTTAAGTTGTTTTTAGCACTTTTTCTGGACACGGTCTCTACAGATTAAAGGAGCCTTCAGTATTTCTGATGACTGAGACTCGTTCGCCCATAGGAGCTCAATACCTCAAATAGTAGCTGAAAGATGAGAACTTGATTTTATTACCACAAGCTAAGGTTCAACTAGGCCGCCATGTCTGGCTTATTCACATGTTTTTGGATAGTTGATTGCTTTGCTGGATTAGAGATGTTAGTTCTAATACATTTTGATACGATACTGCTAATTATTTGGCCATGCATACTAAAATATTTTGCATCCTTTCAGAGAACCACACAATGACATGCTGCAAGAGACCTGAATCCTGTTATCTGATTAGGATGATCACTAACTTAAACCGGTAACACCCGAGAACCTCTTGTTAGAATTATATATCATGACATTCATATTGAAACAATAACATCGAGTACATAAAGCGGGAGCAATTAAAGGATCATATAATGCATAAATTAATTAACCAAATAATAAAGTTAACGTACCTTTGATTCTAGCAAGAAAAAGAATCAATCTTTAATTATTCTTCAATTGGGATCAAGAACCCTAATTAGGGTTTATGCTTGGATTAAAGAATAGCCCCTTACCGTTTTGTTATTCAATCCATGAATACTAACAATAGTGTGTTAGTATCACGTTTTTGTACACACGTACTAATACCAAGTAAAAGATTATGCAAGTAATTGAAACACAAAACGTTTTTGTTTTGAAAACAAAAGTAATCGACCCAAAGGGTTGTTTGGTCGATCGGTTTGAAAACAAGAAAAGATGAGAGAAAACTTTAGGGTATTGTGTATGCACAAAAGCTTGAAAACAAAGACCCTTGAGTTTGATCCGTGATCACGACTGCACGTAAGGTTTGCGTATGTAACTTACTTCTTTATGGTATATGTACGTGTTAAAAAAGTAGATTATGTCTTTTCTACTCGTTGTCTCACTTAACTTGTACGAATATTTGAGATGTCAAATCTGATCCATTTCAGATGACACTACTTGTTTCAGCATTCTTTTTCAAATGTTTTTCATGCAAGCATTCATAACGTCGATCACACACCGATTAACATGCTGAAAGAACCTTAAGTCCTAATGGCTAGCTCGTCGAATAAATCGATCACTTGGACCTAGATCACCTAAGAACTCCCTTACTTGATATATTCCGGGTATCTGTAAGGAAATTGACGATAAATTTTATTTTTATGACAGAGTTTAAGTTGTAATATGGAGAAAGTAGAGTAATTGTCATCCTAATTTAAAGACATTGAGAATTAAGAAATGTGAATTGAAACTAAGCTCAAGTGAAGCAATGTGATTGGTTTACATGACCAATCATGTTAAACTCAACTTCGGAGGATCCTAATCTTTAATTAAGAGAGTATTATTATTTCCAACTCATGGGACCAAGACCATGCCTTAATTAGACCAATATTGCATGAAAACTTTAATTTATCATGACCCATATATAACACTATTCATTGGCGTCCTAGAGATACTAGCTCAGGCAAGTGCTAACAGAACAAGACATTTGCAGTTCTCAAATGACTCGGGCCTCACACAGGTACCAGAGCGGTACATCCAACCACCCAACCACCGAATCAACAAGCAACAAGCATCCACATCACTTAAAAACTAGATCATCGATCTATCAGAGCTTGATGGTCCTAACCATGACCAAGTGGTCAAGTCCAATGCCCATGCTGCTGAAACTCTAGGCTTCTTCCAAGTGGTGAACCATGATATCCCATTGGAGCTCCTCGAGCCACTTAAAGTTTCAGCCCACCAATTTTCAACCAGCCATCTGAAAAGAAGGCTGCGTATCTCAAGGGGTCAAGTCCTAGCTAGTCCGGTTGTCACGTATGGAACAAGCTTTGTTCCTAAAAAGAAATGGCTTTGAAGTGGAAAGACTATGTGAGCATGATGTACACCAATGATGCCGATGCTCTTAACTTCTGGCCAGATCATTGCAAGTAAGAATTATAAACTAGTTACGAAAATATTTTGAGTAAATTACATAAATGGCCCCGCTGGTCTACTGTCTAAAGCATATAATGGATTCAGTCAGTTCCTCGTAGAAATCTTTCACGGAATCAGTTCCCTACTAATTTTTATTAGCGGATCTAGTCACTCCCCGTTCATTCATTTTGTAAATGACCATTACCCTTTTGCGTATCAGGTTTTAGTATCTGAAGTTTGTATATTTGTAGGAAAGTGGCACTCAGCTACATAAAGAAAACTCAAAGGAGATGGTGAAAAGACTATTACAATTAAGCACTCATCAGGAACCTTGGAGTTAAACTAGATGACTCAAAACTGGATGCACTTATAGGTGAATGAAGTGTCAACATGAACTTCTACACAATGTGTCCTAATCCTGATCTAACTGTTGATGTCGGGAGGCATTCAGATGTCAGCACGCTAACGGTGCTTCTACAAGATAATATTGGTGGATTATAAGTGAAAAAAGGTGAAGATCGACTTGTTACAAGGAAATAAAGAGTGGGTTGAAATTCCACCCGTCCATGGCGCTTTGGTCATCAACGTTGGTGATGCACTACAGCTCATCTAAATTTCATGCGTAACTACACGTTGTCCAGAATAATAACTTCAAAAGTCTGAACAAAATTTACATAATTTTTGCTTTTTTTATGTTTATGTTTAATTAGATAATTAGCAATGGGAGGTGCAAAAGTGCTGAACACAGAGTGCGGACCACAAGTGTTGAGTCAGGAGTGTCAGTCCCAATATTCAACACCCCACTGCCTGTGGTGGAAATCGGCCCGTTGCATGAGGTGGTGGCTCGAGAAGGGGTGACTCGATATAGAGAAGTCATATATGAAGAGTACGTGAGCAATTTCTTTGCAAAATCTCACGACGGGAAGAAATCCCTTGATTTTTGACCATTTGCTGAGATGAACGCACTGCCATATGATTACAAGTTCCCCTCGATACTTTTCCTCTACAGGGATGGAGTGCTTCATGAGTAATAAAGATTTCTGCAATAATGAAATGGAATGGTTACGTTCCATCTTGAACACTAAAATTACATGTTTGATCAATATTTCTATCATACAATTAATAAACCGATACCTAAACTAAGTACGATATGTAACCTTTTAGATGTTTTAAAAATATTGATCCGTGGGACAAGTATTTATAAAACTTTGTGCAGTTACTACTGTAAAAGTGTAAATATCAGTACACCTTAAATTCTGAGCATGTATGGCTTAAAACAGAAATATTACACCTTAACATAAAAGTTTGTATATATGGACATGCTTTCATACTTACGAGGAGAGAGAGAGAAAAAAATAATAATAATAAAATTAAAAAAAAAAAAAAAAAAAAAAAAAAAAAATGATGAAAAAGCATTATTCAACTTCGTCTAGAGAAAGAAATGGTGTCAAAGGTCTGGTAGACTCGGGCCTCTCCGAGGTACCAAGTCTGTACATCAATTTACCACAAAAGCGAGTCAACAAGAAACATGAAACATGACCATTGATCTATCAGGGCTTGACGGTCCATTGCCCGTGCGGCTGAAACTCTGGGCTTCTTCATAATATTTAATGGAGAGTAGGATGCCATCAATTACTTCTGCTTTCTTGTGTGATAGTTTTCCAAAGTGACATACGTAAAATAGTAAAAAGTATTATTGATTGGATGTGTTTGTGATTAACATTGGTGAAATTATTAACATCTCACAAATCCATGGCGTTATGCGATTGCGGGCCCCAAAATTCTTAGTTTACACAACTTCTACTTTTTTCTTAGTTTACACAACTTCTAAGAGTTTCTAAAAAGTATTAGTGGATAATTAGGCCCAAGCCCGGTTTGTGGGTTTTGGGTATTAGAGTTTCACTATCTATACTACATTATAAAGTATTTGGGACATTCTTGAAATGGAAGGCTTAAAAAATTAAGATTCAACACTTACTTATAATGGCAAATTTTAATAAGTACATCTATAATAGCATTGGTTGCAACTCTTTAAAGCACTTTTTGTAGACAAGTTTTTTTTTTAAAATATAAAAAGAAAATACAAAGTAATTTAATGTAAGAAAAAAAAACGTCTACAACAATAATTACCTAATAAATGTTATTTTTAAAACACCCCTAATATGAAGAATACTTGTTATTATGCATATAGTACAACATGATAAAACACACAAAGCTTCATACAATGTATATGTAAAAACAAGTTAATGGTACATATGGTTTTAAAATACAGACCGGACTAACGGGTTCACCCGGGAACCGGAGTCACCACCGGTTCGGTCAGCCCACAAAAATCGTCCGAAAACGATATTATTAAATCAATAGAGTTTCAAAATGCATACTAATTTACAATATTCAAAAAAATATTATTAAATCGCAAAAGTGCCTCGAGAAAATAACATATACACCTTTTTGAATTGTTTTGATAAAACTTACCGTAAAAACTAAAAACTTTGTTTTATAAAAATCGAACGATTTTTTCAAAGCAAAGTATGCAAAGGTGCTAAGTGCTAAGTATATATTTTATAATTATTATATATATTTATATAATACTAATTATACTAATTAAATAATCCACATGACTTCTTGAATATGTAATTTTCTTTCTTTCTTTATAAGTAGTCTTTTACTTGTGCCATCCTTCTATTTGGGATAAATATAACTATAATGTAAGTGATTTTTAAAATTTTTCATGGTGTTATTATTTAATGATAACTTGTGACTACGGGTTATTGTCAACTAATTTAACCTCATACATTTACAATATAACAGCTACCGACTCAGTATTATCACAATATCACGTGGATAATCTACAGGTTTTATATGAAAATTATTCTTATTATATAAAATGATTCAAAACTAAAATTGTCGTCATCCGTATATTTATGTATCGTAAAATATAGAATTAAAATAAATTTTTGCTAAATATTAAAATTACATGGTACCTGCCGCTGCAACACGCGGGTACCTTGCTAGTTATATGTAACACCCCAAAAATTTGGTACAGCGAAAGACTCATCAAGCTTTCGAGGTGCTACGGGGATTGATATCCATTCAAAGTCATGAAAGAACGAGATAAAGTAAACATAAGAAAAACACTACCAAAACGGGTTTTAAAGTTTACATTTATCCCAAGAATTTTCCAAAGTAAGGCCCAAAAGAAATAAACATAGGTCCACAATTATTTATCAGAGTTTTAGAAAATAGATCCATAACCTTACAAATGAGAGAAAAAGAGTATAAAGATATCGTAAATAATTATTTATCAACTTTAACACAAATATAAGCATCATAAAGAACATCATAATATGTTTTGGGTTTATACTTGTAGGACCTTAGATATATCAACTTTAACACAAATATAAGCACTAGAAGAAAGAAAGATGGTGACTTGATGCAATATGTGTGGCGTTAATATGAGAGAAAAAGAGTATAAAGATAAAGAGAGCTTTTATTAAAAACACACACAATACACACACAAGCACACCTTACAAATGAGAGGTAAGGTGCCTTTTATAGTTCCATACATAGGCTTTCAATGGGCTTGGGCTTGGACTTGGTTTACATGAATTATAAAGGCTTATGAAACATAACTAATAACATATTAGGTTACCAAGACCAAGGCCCAATGACTAAACTATTATTAATCTTATCAAACGACACAAAGTTACAATATGAGAATGACTATCACTTCTATATATATATTTTAATGCTAACAATCTCCCCCTAAGGGGTGGTCATTCGAATGATGCTCCACGTGAGTGGGTCTTCCGTGTTCTTTGTCTTTAACTTTGTGTGTCGTTGTAGAATAGTCTTTAGTCTTTGTTCCTTCATGCTTTGTGATCTTTGATAACTGATTTTTCATCGTTCTTTGTTCTTTTGTGATGTGGAGTTATCTGCCTTTCGTCACTTCTGCGTCTGTGGTGGTTGTTTGCCATTCCAACATGCTCATACATCTTCAGTAGTTGTAATACATGCATTTGTAGTTCCCGTTCTTACACACAGATCATTATCACTTAAATTTTGTAGATTCTTTCACATTGCGTAGAATCTTTCTTTGAACCTTTCTTTGCTTTGATCTTTGTGAGAACTTTCCTTTGACTTCGAGATGCATGTATGAGCATGTGGAATCCTTCGCCATGGAGATGATGTATAGCTGCAGGTAAACAGTTAGCAATAAATCAACCGGTACTTACAGATAAGAATTAGAGATCGTCAACAGCATAGTGTGAAGACTCCTTCTAACCCATACCAAGGCCGTTCCCATGTCAGATACTCTCGAGAGAGCTTACAAGACCTACTTAGTAGCTCAATGACTGGGTGAGTCGCTGGGGATCACTCCACGACTGTAGACCGTTTGAACCACCGCGAACACTAAGCGTAACCCATAAGGAATACCTAAGTGACCTGCTGTCAGGGCTGTTTGATGTCGACCCTGGCAGGAATTTCCATTCAATCATTGAGAATCACAAATGTGAATCATCTCATAAATGTTCTGGCAGATTGCTAAGATCTGCGTAGGACTCTAAAGTTTACATCTGGCATCCTTATTCTTGGACAACCAGTGTAGAAATATCATGTGTTCCTATGAGATCTTTTGATGAATCTCGGGGCTCTAGACTCGATAAGTGCACATTTGGTTTCCTATGCGGAGATTAGGGACAGGTCTCCTGCTTCAATATCAACTATCTCTAAGAGACAGGTCGATAGATTATGCCGGTTCCCCGTGAGAATGAAACAAGCTCTTTTAAGAGAACTTGAGTGGTTAAGAAGGTTTAGTGCAGTGCTTCACTGGGTCCATGACGTCTTGTCTTCAATACCGGTGTCACCTTAGTAACAACCAGTAGCATATGAGTTGAACCCGGTGTCTGCCCTAAGGTTGAACATTTGGAGGGCTATTTCTTTTCACCCTTTTTCATAACTTTTCATTTTAATTCTTCAACCCCTTCTTTCTCCTTTCTCATTTTCTCCTTTTTTCAATCATACCTGAGGACTTCTAACTCTAATCTATTGGATTTGTCCTTGGGTAGATCCCTCCGGCTCTGGCGGATCATAGGACGGTTTTCCCTATCCTTAGTCACCTTATAACTCCATGACTATCCTTAATTGCCATGAAACCATTTTATTGAAAATCTCTCAAAGTGTTTATGATAATAAAACACATTGTTGTTACCACTTTGAGAGTTTTGCAATTTTTTGAAGGACTCCCCCTTCACATGTGCTCATGTAATTTTTAAGAAATTTGCACATGCGGGAGGAGTTTACACTTTTTGAATTGATCCACTTTCATCGAACATGACCGATTCGAGACACGCTTACATCACTAGTTAGACTAGCTTGAAGTTATTACCCGTCCTGGTCAAGTACAAAGAAAGTCTCTCGATACGGTACACTCTACTCAGACAAGTCCTATTCGAGACATGCTTACATCACTAGTTAGACTAGCTTGAAATTATTACCCGTCCAGGACAAGTCCTTTCGATTACTGACATTTTAAGCTTCGTCAATTCATTGGTACTATCTGAGTCAAGCTCTTTCGAGATTCAGTCACAATCTTTAAACATCTTTGATAACATTTTAATCATGTCTTCTCCCCCTCAAAAATAGCATATCGTGATATTTTTGATATCAACTGATTAATAAAAAGCTTTTTGGAGAGATAGACAGATTTGATTTTGCATGAAATCGGAACATTTTAGTTTTAATACTCCCCCTTAAATGATAGATCATTTAAAATCAATTTAAGGGTTTAGAGGGAGTTTTCTTGAGCACTAATTTTGAGAGATTTTGAAAAATCTTTTGAACAATCTTGAAAAAGTGCTCAAGAATTTTGTTTGAAAACGAGTTTATGCTTGAAATCTTTTTCGTTTGTTTAGACTCGAACTTTTTGAAAAAGAGTTCGTCATTGAACGTACGAGTCCTTGATTTGAAAATAATCAGAAGTCATCATTGATGTCCGGGTTTCGTACTGAAGTATACGAAAGCCATTGTGAAGAAACTTTTGAGAAACGACATGTTTTAGAAAAAAACATTTAAAAGAACTCCCACTCAAGCATCTGTACATGTCCGTATCATTGTTGAATGACATTTCTAGAAACGTACAGAATATTGATTTATACGAGACATGTCGTGAGAAGAATATTTTTGGATTTTTTTTTTTGATTTTATATTGTTTTTGTATTTTTTGAAAATTTTATATTTTTGTATTTTGTTTTTGTTGGTTTTTCAAATTTTGTATTTTGTTTTTCAAAAAATATTTACAGCGAAGCGATTTTGAAAACTTTTTCAAGAAGATTCGAGAAGACATTCTAGCTCTTCAAGAGTTAGGCTTCGCATGCCAATTCGTCGAACTAAATAGTCAAACCGTTCTTTTGGAAGGGCTTTAGTAAAAAGATCGGCGAGTTGGTAATCAGTCTTAACGAAAAATAATTCAACAGTACCCTCTTCCACGTGTTCTTTGATGAAATGGTAGCGGACTTTGATATGCTTCGTCTTAGAGTGATGTACGGGATTGCACGAGATGGCTATGGCACTTTTTGAGTCACAATACATAGGTATTCTGTCAAAAGTAAAGCCATAATCTGTGAGCTGTGTCCGCATCCAAAGAACTTAGGCACAACACGTAGATAGAGACACATACTCGGCTTCGGCGGTTGATAGTGCAGTACAATCCTGTTTCTTTGACGACCAGCTTACTAGCTTTTCACCCAAAAATTGTGCTCCACCTGATGTACTCTTTGCTGTAACTTGATCACCAGCATGGTCTGCATATGAAAATGCTGTTAGATTAAACCTCGAATCCTTCGGATACCAAAGTCCCATGTTAATGGTGCTTCGTAGGTACCGAAATATCCGTTTAACCTCTTTGAGGTGAAGTTCAGTAGGCTTTGCCTGAAACCGTGCTAACAAACAAATAGCAAATTGAATATCGGGTCGGCTAGCAGTTAGGTACATGAGAGAACCGATCATGCTCCGATATTTTTTCGAATCGATGGGTTTTCCAAACAAATCAGCACCTATTTTTGGTGAAGTGACCATTGGTGTACCAACAGAATCACAATTTTCCATTCCATGTTTTTTCAAAATCTCTATTGTATATTTAGCTTGATTGATAAAAATACCACGTGGGGATTGATGTATTTGTAAACCAAGAAAGAATTTTAGTTCCCCCAGCATGGACATTTCAAATTTGCTTTTCATGAGATTTTCAAAATGTTTTGAATGGTTAGGATTGGTTGATCCAAAAATTATGTCGTCCACGTAAATTTGAACGATCAAAATGTCATCTTTGATTTTTTTGATAAACAAGGTGTCATCAACCGTTCCTTTTGTGAAATTGTTTTTCAGCAAGAAAGATGATAGTTTGTCATACCACGCTCTTGGAGCTTGTTTTAAACCATAAATTGCTTTCTTTAGCTTGTAGACGTAGTCTGGATGATCTTTGTCGATGAATCTCTCTGGCTGACTCACATACACTTCTTCTTTCAGAGTTCCATTTAAGAAAGCTGTCTTAATGTCCATCTGATAGACTGTGATGTTTTTGTGAGCGGCATAGGCTAAGAAAATCCGGACTGCTTTAAGTCTAGCTACAGGCGCGAATGATTCCTCGAAATCTATCCCTTCTTCTTGTGGATAACCTTTAGCCACGAGACAAGCTTTGTTGCGAATTACAGTCATTTCCTCATCCAGTTTGTTCTTCCACAACCACTTGAGATCAAGAACACGTTTATCAAGTGGTCGTTCAACAAGTTCCCAACTATCATGTAACAGGTATTGAAGAAATTCCTCCTGCATTGCTTCAATCCAAGGGTTTTCTGCCATTGCTTCCCAAATGTTCTTTGGTTCTTTGAGGCTGATTGAGCAAACGTAGATGCACAATTCAAGATCGGTGGCTAGTTGTCTCCTTGTCTGAACTGGCTTTGAAGGTTCACCAATAACGTGTTCTATTGGATGGTCTTTTGTCCATTGAAACGTAGAAGGGTACCTTGGGTTTAACGAATGTGTGTTAGATGGTTCTTGTAACCTTGAAGAAGATTCAGCAAAGTCTGTTGCAAACGGGTTTACAAATACTTCTTCTTCTTCTAACGCAACATCGTTTGAATTATTTGTAGGTTCTTCTTGAAAATTTGTGTTTTGATTTTGCTCATCAACTCTTGGTAGATCAGTTTCAATAACTGGAGTTGCTGGAGTAGATGTTGATGATGTTGAAGTAGTTGGTGCTTCAGCTTCGATTGTAGTAGATGCATCCTGTGGTGGTGGTGGTGGTTGATGGTTTTGAGCGGAATGTTGTGGAGATGCATTTGTCGAAGTTCCACCATAATATTCATCAAACATTAACTCAAAGAAATTTTCCAGTTCTTGTTCTGAAGGTTTATCCGTGTTTGTTGACTGAGCTCCTTGAGACACGAGGCCTGAACTGATGTGTCCAGAAGTCTGCTGGTTTGGTGCGGGTCCTAATCCGTTTTGATTAGAAGCCATTGGATTAAGCGCGGGTTCTAGAGCGTATCTCTCAGAAGCCATTTGTGAAATCTCGTCAAACTTCACATTCATCGTCTCCATTATCTTTTTCGTTCTTCTATTATACACCCTGAATGCCCTCGAGTTTTCTGAATATCCAATGAAGATTCCAATATCACCCTTAGCTTTTAACTTTTCTAGATTTTCTATGTCGTTCGTCGGATAGCACAAAGCGCCAAACACGTGAAGGTAAGAGATGTCAGGTTTACGGTTGTTCACTAGCTCATATGGGGTTATATTGAATCTCGGATGGACTAGGGATCGGTTTTGAGTAAAACAAGCAGTGGCTACAGCATCAGCCCATAAGAATAGTGGTGCACTAGAAAAAATCAGCATTGTGCGAGCAGCTTCCACAAGAGTTCTATTTCTTCTTTCAACTACCCCATTTTGCTGTAGAGTTCTAACAACTGATGTTTGATGTGTAATTCCAACATCTTCGAGGTAAGTTCTTAACTCCTGATTTTTGAATTCTGTGCCATTATCTGTTCTTATAATCCTTACTGGAGCTTGAAGTAGAACTTGAATACACTTCAGAAAGGTGATGATGATGCCTGGTGCTTCGTCTTTTGATCTCAAAAACTTTACCCAAGTATATCTTGAATAATCATCAACAATAACAAGAATATACTTCTTCCCATTAATGCTTTCAACTCTCATTGGGCCACATAAGTCCATGTGCAACATATGTAACCTTGCTTCCGAACTAGGTACGGTTTTGGGTTTATATGATGCTCTTTTACTTTTTCCTTGTTCGCATGATGGACATAGGTGTTCCTTGGTGTATTTGAACTTAGGAAGACCGGTGACGATGTTGTCTTTGGCTAACTTGTTGATCGTGTCGAAATTGAGATGGGATAATCTTCTATGCCACAGCCAGGACTTAGTTTCGGTTGCCCTTGTCATAAGACAAATTGGTGATGTAGAAGCCATTTGGTTGATGTCGATAGCATACAAGTTTGTACCACGATTACCAGTTAAGAGATCATCACCAACCAAATTTCTAATAAAAACCGTGTTTCTCCTGAATGCAACTTCTAAATCAGCATCACAAAACTGCCCAACTGAAAACAAATTGTGTCCCAACCCTTCGACGTAGTAAACTCGAGTGATTAAAAAATTCCCAAATTGAAGATCTCCATAACCCTGAATAGCTGCTACATGATCATTTCCAAAGCGTACAGTTCCCATGAATTTCCAGACGAAATTGATCAGCAGCTTTAAATTCCCGGTCATGTGCTTGGAGCAACCCGAGTCGACGATCCAAAGACATATTTCGATAACCTGCCAAGAACAGAAGAGTTTGTATTTGGAAACCGTTTTGAATTTGGTTCCATTGGGTTAGGAGTAAGATCTAAATCACACTCATAGATAGTTGCTACTTGTTTAGCTTGAGCTATTTCTAATTTGCCGTTCTGAAGAGTGAACTCTCTACCCGTTGGAATCCACATACAAAACTTAAGGTAGTTCCTAGGCATTCGACTAATAGTGTTAGTCCTAAATCGTGCAACTAATCGTTCTATAGATCTGGATCTAGCACTAGGTCATTTTGGAACATTCTGCTGTTCAGGCGTAACATTCACATTCTTAGAAACACATTCATCATGAACATCATTAATTAAACATTTCTTGCATATTAAACAAACAGAGTCATTACATGCATTAAAACCAGTACTTTTGACATTACATTCAGATGAATCATGTTTCTTATTACAAAGCGATAAATTCCTAGGGTGTTCTTCTACTTCTTCAACTTTATTCTTGCAACTACTCGTAGAAACAGGCGAGACTCTATTGTTCCTTGTATTGCTCCTAGGCTTTAGTCTGCTGCTCCTAGAGGTGCTTTCTAATCCTGTAGAAGGTAAGGCACACACATTAGGATTTATATTGTTGTCCTTTTTAGCATCCCTAGATTCTTTAGAATTAGCCTTTATGCACTTGTTATTTGTCTTAGATGTTGAGGCAGACGCACTAGTGGGACTAATCCTAAAAAGGCCAGGTGCTATCACTTTTGGTGTTTCGAAAACGCTTTTCCTTTATCAACAATCTTTTCATTTTCACTTTTCTTGGGCATGGGTGTTGGAGTGACTGGTTTCGTCAAATCCTTTTTCTCATCGACTTTTGGAGCAAACCGTGAAATTGACATTTTTGGTTTTTGAACCGTGTTTGAAACATTTGGTTTCTCCGAAGTCAATGGTTTTGCAAACTTAGTTTCCTCACCCTTTCCTTTTTGACTTTCAAGCTGAGCCCTCAAAAGATTATTTTGCTCTTTCATGTTCTTTAAGGCACGCTCATACTACAATTTGTCATACTTGCATTCTTCCTTTTTTCGATCAAGTTGTTTAAAATATGACACATTTTCTTTTTCAAGCTTTATAAGAGCATTTTCATATTTTGAAACAATTGCGGAGGTCTCAGCTCTTAGTCTTTCATCGTCTTGAACAGAATATGTTTGTAAAATGATGGACATAATGTCAGTGGTCATAACAGCTTCGAAGAGAGAATCATTTAGGTTTTCCAAAACATTCATGTTTTCACGAGTATCATTAGCTTCGTTTACCAGGGATTTGTGGTCCTTGACAAAGTCGGCCGTTTCTTTTAAGAAAGCTTGTTCAAAATGGATTACCCTCGCACTGATGTTATTCAGTGGGATAGTAATTTCGTTTTCAAAAACTTTTTTCTGCTCAATATGAAAACTGGAATGCCAGTTGTTAATATTGATTGTAGTTTTAGAAGCAACGATATTTTGAAGTTCTTGAATTCTCTTTTTAACGTCATCCAGAATGTCTCTAGCCTCACTTGTATTAAAAGTGTTGTTAGAAGACAGTTGTTCTATTTTTGAAAGATATTTGGAAGCAATTACTTTCTTAGAAAACATTTGTGAGAATGGTCATTTTATGGAAAACACAGATGGTTCTTTTTGTGGAACAAAAGTAATTCCCGAAAGTTTGTTCAATTTGTTGTAATCAATGGGTTTCAAATCCTTTTGTTTCATTTTATTTATGCTCTCTTCGACATGTTCTATCGTTTGCACAGAATCCCTAACAACGGGAGGATCATGTTTAGTGTAAATCACATTACCATTATACAAAACATTCTGTTCTTGCTGAGCTTTCTTGAGATTACAGGGGGTGTTGTTACCAAGAGCCACTTTATGTTTCGTATGGTAAATCGGATTAGTTTGATTTGAAATCATTTTCATTGTTTGACTTGACTGACCCGACTTAACCACTAATTCTTCTAAATGTGCAATCATGTGTTCTGACTCTACGATTTCGGCCAAAAGTTTGTCTTCTTTCTTTGCAAAGTCCTTTTTCAACTCATCCCTTTCTTTTTCAAGATTGGTATAAGCTGATTTTTGTTTAGAAAGTTGGTTTTGTAAATCTGAAATTTCCGCGTTTAAAGATTTTATCTTTTTGAAAGAATTAACATCAAGTGTATCAAACTTGAGTTGCAATTGTTTTTCCCTTGAAACGGAATTTTGATAACCAGTTTCTAATTCAGACAATCTTTTGTTATGAAATTCAAAAGCTTTGACGTTTTCCTTGTAACTCTCAAGCTCAGTGGTCAATTTAACATTCGCGGCCTTAACATCGCGATTGACCTTTTTCACATTCTCAATTTCGTTATTCAATAATGATTCAAACAAAGCACGTGTTTCCTCATCATTCTCAGCATGCTGAGAAATGAAGCCTCCATTATGATTCACATCTGGAGTTGCTGAAGGAGTATTGCTACTACTTGGCGTGTCCAGGAATGTATCATAAGTGGGTGCTTGCTTCTCAAAATGCTGTTCCTCATGAGGAGACATATCAAATATATCATTATTGTGACATGTGTTGAAGTTAGATACCTCAGATGGTGCATTGGTGTCATAAACAGGAAGTGTGTCAGAATCCGTGTCATACTTAGCTTCCTGAAGATTCGCCATGAATATGCAGTTCGCATCGATATCTTCTCTATCTTCCATGTCATCCATAAGAGCCATAAAGTCATTCTCCTCTGCATTCAACTGGAATCCTGCCTCTGCCTTTTGTGCCAACATCACTGCTTTCTGCAAGTACGCTAGATCTTTCTTGTTCGGCTTAGTAGGACAGTTCCTTGCCATATGACCTACACCCTGACAGTTGAAACACTTTACCGGATTACCTTGATTCACATTTTCCAAATTCCCAACTACTGGAGCTGCAACATTTCTATTCTGATTACCCATTGCCTGATTACCAACATTCTGACCCCTCTGATTTCCAACAAACTGACCCAACTGATTCCCTGCATACTGACCATACTGATTTCCTGCATTCTGATTCCCTGCATTCAGCATATTCTGATTCCCCATGTTAATTCCAGTAGCATATCCTTGTTGATTCCCATAAACTCCAACCATTTGGCCTCCGTTGCCCATATTGAAACTCGACTGAGCAATCTGCTTGTTGCGAGTGTTCGATGAAATCCTTTGGTTGTTGTTAGTTGGTGTAGAATAGCGTCCTTGGAATGCCTTTGACAGAAAAGCAAACGCTTGGGTAGAATAGCGTTTGCTTTTCTGTCAAAGGCATTCCAAGGACGCTATTCTACACCAACTAACAACAACCAAAGGATTTCATCGAACACTCGCAACAAGCAGATTGCTCAGCCGAGTTTCAATATGGGCAACGGAGGCCAAATGGTTGGAGTTTATGGGAATCAACAAGGATATGCTACTGGAATTAACATGGGGAATCAGAATATGCTGAATGCAGGGAATCAGAATGCAGGAAATCAGTATGGTCAGTATGCAGGGAATCAGTTGGGTCAGTTTGTTGGAAATCAGAGGGGTCAGAATGTTGGTAATCAGGCAATGGGTAATTAGAATAGAAATGTTGCAGCTCCAGTAGTTGGGAATTTGGGAAATGTGAATCAAGGTAATCCGGTAAAGTGTTTCAACTGTCAGGGTGTAGGTCATATGGCAAGGAACTGTCCTACTAAGCCGAACAAGAAAGATCTAGCATACTTGCAGAAAGCAGTGATGTTGGCACAAAAGGCAGAGGCAGGATTCCAGTTGAACGCAGAGGAGAATGATTTTATGGCCCTTATGGATGACATGGAAGATAGAGAGGATATCGATGCGAACTGCATATTCATGGCGAATCTTCAGGAAGCTAAGTATGACACGGATTCTGACACACTTCCTGTTTATAACACCAATGCACCATCTGAGGTACCAAATTTCAACACATGTCATAATAATGATATATTTGATATGTCTCCTCATGAGGAACAGCATTCTGAGAAGCTAGCACCCACTTATGATACATACCTGGACACGCCAAGTAGTAGCAATACTCCTTCAGCAACTCCAGATGTGAATCATAATGGAGGCTTCGTTTCACAGCGTGCTGAGAATGATGAGGAAACACGTGCTTTATTTGAATCATTATTGAATAATTGTCGTATTGAAATTGAGAATGTGAAAAAGGTCAATCGCGATGTTAAGGCCGCGAAGGTTAAATTGACCACTGAGCTTGAGAGTTACATGGAAAACGTTAAAGTTTTTGAATTTCATAACAAAAGATTGTCTGAATTAGAAACTGGTTATCAAAATTCCGTTTCAAGGGAAAAACAATTGCAACTCAAGTTTGATACACTTGATGTTAATTCTTTCAAAAAGATAAAATCTTTAAACGCGGAAATTTCTGATTTACAAAACCAACTTTCTAAACAAAAATCAGCTTATACCAATCTTGAAAAAGAAAGGGACGAGCTGAAAAAGGACTTTGCAAAGAAAGAAGACAAACTTTTGGCTGAAATCGTAGAGTCAGAACACATGATTGCTCATTTCGAAGAATTGGTGGTTAAGTCGGGTCAGTCAAGTCAAACAATAAAAATGATTTCAAATCAAACTAATCCGATTTACCATACGAAACATAAAGTGGCTCTTGGTAACAACACCCCCTGTAATCTCAAGAAAGCTCAGCAAGAACAGAATGTTTTGTACAATGGTAATGTGATTTACACCAAACATGATCCTCCCGTCGTTCGGGATTCTGTGCTAACGATTGAACATGTCAAAGAGAGCATAAATAAAATGAAACAAAAGGATTTGAAACCCATTGATTACAACAAATTGAACAAACTTTCGGGAATCACTTTTGTTCCACAAACAGAACCATCTGCGTTTTCCATAAAACGACCATTTGCGAAATTCTTGTCTAAAAAGAAAGTTGTTTCCAAATCTCTTTCAAAAATGGAACAAATGTCCTCTAACAACACTTTTAATACAAGTGAGGCTAGAGAAATTCTTGATGACGTTAAAAAGAGAATTCAAGAACTTCAAAATATTGTTACATCGAAAACTACCATCAATATTAACAACTGGCATTCTAGTTTTCATATCGAACAGAAAAAGGTGTTTAAAAACGAAATTACTATCCCACTGAATAACATCAGTGCAAGGGTAATCCATTTTGAACAAGCTTTCTTAAAAGAAACGGCCGACTTTGTCAAGGACCACAAATCCCTGGTAAACGAAGCTAATGATACTCGTGAAAACATGAATGTTTTGGAAAACCTAAATGATTCTCTCTTCGAAGCTGTTATGACCACCGACATTATGTCCATCATTTTACAAACATATTCTGTTCAAGACGATGAACGACTAAGAGCTGAGACCTCCGCAATTGTTTCAAAATATGAAAATGCTCTTATAAAGCTTGAAAAAGAAAATGTGTCATATTTTAAACAACTTGATCGGAAAAAGGAAGAATGCAAGTATGACAAATTGTCGTATGAGCATGACTTAAAGAACATGAAAGAGCAAAATGATCTTTTGAGGAATCAGCTTGAAAGTCAAAAAGGAAAGGGTGAGGAAACTAAGTTTGCAAAACCATTGACTTCGGAGAAACCAAATGTTTCAAACACAGTTCAAAAACCAAAAATGTCAATTTCACGGTTTGCTCCAAAAGTCGATGAGAAACAGGATTTGACAAAACTAGTCACTCCAACACCCTTGCCAAAGAAAAGTGAAAATGTAAAGATTGTTGATAAAGGAAAAGCGGTTGTCGAAACACCAAAAGTGATAGCACCTGGCCTTTTTAGGATTAGTCCCACTAGTGCGTCTGCCTCAACATCTAAGACAAATGACAAGTTCATAAAGGCTAATTCTAAAGAATCTAGGGATGCTAAAAAGGACAACAATATAAATCCTAATGTGTGTGCCTTACCTTCTACAGGATTAGAAAGCACCTCTAGGAGCAGCAGACTAAAGCCTAGGAGCAATACAAGGAACAATAGAGTCTCGCCTATTTCTACAAGTAGTAGCAAGAATAAAGTTGAAGAAGTAGAATGTAACAATTCGCAATTTCAGGTTAATTACTATTCCCGGAAAATTTACTATTCATTTTTCCCGAAATTTTCCCGAAAGTTGATTTTTATTTCATATTCTCGAGTGATAAATCATTTCCATGGCAAATTAAATGTTTGACATTCGTCAGATCATTTTCGTGAAAGTTATTAAGGAATTACACGTTTTAGGGTAAAACGTCATTCAGAAATTCTACGCACAACGAAATTCGACCCCGTCAGGTGACCCCACATCAGAAAAATGTTTGACACACTCATGATTTATTTGAGAATAAATCATGACTGAGAAAAATATGACCAAAATAAACCTCGGCCGTGAAAAACTGGAATTTTCAGTTTTAAGCGTTTTTACTCAGCCGTAACCTTAGCCTATACCTGCACCACGTTTCTAAGATGATTTGAGTTTTCAACTTATTAAAATAAGTCAACATATTTTTCCCTCCTCCATTGACCAAAAATCATCTCTTGATTTTATAAGTCATTCCTTGATTTTTAGGCTTACGGTTTGATGTCTAAAAGACATTTAATACCAACCGACACTAGACTGAGCCCAGTCTAGACATTATAAGTCATTTTAAATCATTTATAACCTATTAGAAAAGTAACATTTTACTTTTCTCAATTTTACGCAATATTCGTACATTATACGTATTACGCGTTTTAGACCCGTGTTTCCAGTTTTAGCAAGGTTTTACCACCCAAATGGAACCTACCACTCATTTTATATTTTATTATGGAACATATGGACATGTTTAACAATACTTTCAAGTTCCATAATTTTACGACACCCGGTTTTACGTTTTGAGGCTTAATCATTTACGATTGGCATTTCCCGGAGTCAAAACTAACCAAATATCTTAGATATTATCATCCAATGCACACCTCACCTCCCCTAGCTCTTGCAAACCGCCATTAGGGGGGGGGGGAGTCACACCCTCATGTGGCTTGATCTCACTCTTGTTTCCTTAGGATGATTACATGTGTTTAGCTTGCAAATAATATCCTAAAATTGTAACCTCCTCAAAGACCTATAAAAGCCCCCCCTCCCCCTTTGTTGCCGTCCACACCACACACCAAAACCACACACACTTAGCTTTAATTCCTCTAATTTCTAGCAAGGATCAAGTGCTTCTTCAAGATAGAAACTCTAGTTAGGTTATCATTCATCAAACACTTCCATAACCTCATATACTTGGTGATTTCTCTTGAGTTTGAATCCACTCAAGTCACCTCAACCTTCATCATCCATCTTTCAAGATTACAAGGGTAGAAAGATTGCATGAAGTGAAGTGGGTTGAAGCAAGTCTATCAAAGTCCTATCCTTACTAGTTACTTCCTTTCTTTATTTGAAAGCCAAAAGTTGTAAGCCAAAACCTAACATGCTTCTTGTTAATTAATCATGTTCATATCATTTACATGTTATTCTTGCTATATTATGTCTTGTATGCATGTCCATGATGTATAAAAATGAGTAAAACATGTTGTTGTAATTGATTGTTAAGATAAGTTACTAAAACAAGTAAACTAGTGACTTTCTTGGTAAGACCTGATCAAAATGGTAAAAATATGATATTGGAATATTACATATTGTAGTAGAGGACCTAACAAGGAAACCGTAGCAACTTGAACCACCTAAAATGAGTATACGAGTCAAAAGTTATGGCGATTTGAAGTTACCAAAACTTTCCGGCAAAACTGCCAAAATAGTTTTTGTGACAGAACCTAAAACACGCAAAAAGAGGTCTTTCTGGTCTGTTTCATGAAAAAGTTAAAGCACGAAAGTTGTCCGGAATCACGTTTTCTTCAAAAACTCAGGAGCACGTCTCCAGAAAATCAATTACGAATGAGATATTTCTCAGTTTCTTAACAGCTATTTACATATATATAAGTCACTATATTATGGTTATACTTTAAAAGGAACAAGAGGTCTTATGACCAATAATCAAGACCACCACCATGGCTAGAGCCAAGGTTGAGTCTCATGACCTTGGAACAAGGACCAAAGGTCATGGCTAGGCCATGACTAAATGACCATACAAACATACTTAGGCGAAAACATGAAACAAGGAATTGGCGATAACTTGAACAAGCAATTTGGATCTACTTCACTTAAAAAGAACCATGAGATAATACAAAGAAAAATGGTCATACAAGACTTATGAAACTTACCCTAATAACAATCTTCATGTACTAATAAACTTTCCTAAGTTTATTCAAATATCGGACATGTAACTTTTCGGATCAAAACTTATATCTATATATTTTATCAACTACTACAATAGTAGGGAGCCTCATGTGAGGAGTTCATTATGTAAGCCGTCGAGATAAGTTGTGGATTTACGAATTAAAGTGTCCTAGCTCCTCGAACGCTTACTAACATGACTTCTGAATTATGTCGGCCCGAACGGTAGTAAACGATATATCAAAACATACATGTTTCATGAATCTTTTCTTTCAAAGACTTACAATATACATCATACCACATCATGGACTAAATGCAAGATATTTATATAGGCACTTATTTATATTCTTTACTCAAATCCTAAGTCGCAACATTCTATTATAGGTTGCTCGTAGAAACATACACGATCCAACCATCACCTTCATTACTTGCTATATTACTTAAGGTGAGTTCATAGCCCCACTTTACATTACTTCAATGTTTTACAAACCCTTGGGGGGAATACATGCTACTTTTAAACCGAACACAATGCTTTGAAACTGTATGCTGCCTGATTGTTTTATTATTACTAAGTACCTACCTTGCCAATCCTAGGCCCTTATCATGAACCATTTAATCACTAGTATTAGTGAGCGCGAGTATTGTGAATAGGCCTATTGGGATTGACGAATCCCATTTGTTTGAGCAGATTAGTTCAAACGAATGCATTATATTTGAACATTAAGTATGACGGCAAAGTACTTACCGGGGCAACAAAACCGCCGATTGATATTGGTACCCGTTAACGTATTGGTTGCATGAGCTTAGTATATAATAATAACTGTTTTGTTTTCCAACATAAGTATGAGTCTAATTAACTCTTACTACCAACATATTGTGTTCAACCGTTAAACAAACTCTATGAATTTCACTCAACCTTTGTGTTGACCTCTTAAGCATGTATTTCAGGTCCATGATAATCAAGAATGGAGCGGAAGGGCACGTACTAAAGGAAGAAGGCTATAAACTACTATGTCATTCGATAAAAACATCAAAGACTTTATATTGATGTATTTTGAAACATGGAACCTTTTTGGGACCTTACTATGTAAACTCTAATATATTTGAATAAATATGAATGACAACTCTTTTTAATACGACTCGGTTAGAGATCGTTTTCTATTATTATGACTGTTGTGCCGTCGAGTAACACCCAAGTTGAATTCTACTGCATCATGAATTGGGGGTGTTACAGATTGGTACCAGAGCCATGGTTATAGAGAAACGGGTCTAAGTGAGACCTAAACTATAACTACAATTACAAGCAAAAACATTTTATAGCCTTCCGCTCTTCGTGCCTTCCATCCTCCAGAAGATTATGGACTTATTACACATGTTATGCTACATGAACATATTTGTATATTGTCATATGCACATTTCCATAGTTTGAGCATTTTCCATAAACATTTGATTTATTTTTGACGTCATTATACTAATTGTAGACATCATGTCCGCACCTCCATCTCCCGATCATCTTCCTGCTATGCCTGAATATTTACCAATTCTTCCCGGACCCGATGATCCTTACTTTGAAGCAATTGACTACGACGATGAGGAAGAACCTTATGAGGATCTAGACAATGAAGTAGATTCGGACGAAGATCCTGAAATGGATATGGACATAAACATCGATGATTACGAAGAGGATCCTGAAATGGATATTGACATCAAAGGCATCGATGACATTGAGGAAGCAGAGGAACAAATAGTGGTGCCACATCTATCACCATTAACATCCCCACCTCCTGTTTCACCAATTTCATCCGAATCTAACCGTACCACTCCAGCTCAAGTTCCGAAGTCTAATTACCAAGTCGGCGGAACATCTACATCTACACATATGTTCGTGAACTCAGCTCAATATGAAATCTACTCTTTGAAACAAGCCCTCAACCTAACCCAACTCAAAGTTCAAAGTATGGCAAGTCAAATGAACGACTATATATCCAAGGTAAATTCTGCCAAAATGGATGCCATGAATGCTCGAGACGACCTATATTGGTTTAAGCTCGACATGAGCTACGTGAAGAGTGACTCGACTCATGTTGGGGAAATAGTCTTAAATCCTTTGACTGGCTGGGATAACGTCAAGGATAGACTCACATTGGTTGAGAGGGCCCAAGAACAGGATGCGGTACAAATTCAGAAACTACTTAACCGCCTAAATACCGCATAAATCCGGTTAGATGTTGCAAACTTTGACAGGTATCAACTTAAGAATGATTTGTGTGGAATGCAAACTCAAATGAGTGCCATACAACAAAGGCTATACCAAAAGGATGCCAAAGAATACCGTCCAAATGAAAGTGTAGATGTGTTAGCAACACACGGAAATAATAATCCGTCCGGACTACAACAACCTCCCAACCGACATTAGACTAGTGTTATAGTACTAGTTATCTTTAGTACAACGTTGTAATTACTAACTGAAAGTATCAGTTAGTAAGTTTTGAAGGAACTTGTAATAGGTTCTATTTTGTAAATCAATCAATGTTATATGAATAAAACTCTTGTTTTATATACTATCATGTGTTATGCTTTTAAGTTTCAAACATTATTATCCTATCATTCTTATCAAAAATTGTGCTCATTTCACAACTCTCTAATTACAACGTATCTTTTGAACAATAGAATCATGGAGCCAAAGAAGAAGACACCACCAGCAATGACTCAAGCTGCCATTCGCAAGCTAGTTAAGGACAGTGTCAACGCAGCACTCACCACGGAACGAGCAGCCGTAGCTGCAGCAGCTGCCACAGCTGCTGGTGCTGCAGATGCTACAGCTGCTGATGCTGCAGCAGCCGCTGATGCTGCAGTAGCTGCTGATGCTGCAGCAGCCGCTGAAGCCGCCACTGCTGCGGAAGCTGCTATAGCTGCAGAAGCTGCCCGAATTGCCAGCCTTAACATTGGAGGACCAAACCCAACTATCCCTCCGGTGACAAATGTTGCGGCAGTACCAAAGGGTTGCTCATTCATTTCCTACTTGAAATGCGAACCTATAAAATTTAAGGGTACTGAAGGAGCTGTAGGTTTGACCCGCTGGTTTGAAAAAGCGGAGTCGGTATTTTTGGTCAGTAAATGTACTGAGAGTGATAAGGTTCAGTATGCCACGAGTACTATGTTGAATGAGGCCTTGTCATGGTGGAATTCAATTGCTCAACCCATGGGCATTGAAAATGCTTATAAGATTTCGTGGGATAATCTGAAGAAGATGATGATCAAGGAGTACTGCCCTCGCAGTGAAATGCAGAAGTTAGAGGTTGAATTCTGGGATCATACGGTTAAGGGAAATGACATCATGACCTACAACCGTCGATTCCAAGAATTGAGGATACTTTGTCCAACAATGGTTTCCACCAAAGAGAAATTGTTGGAAAGGTATATCTGGGGTCTTCCATCAAGTATACAAGGGAATGTAACATCCGCAAATCCCAAGGAACTTGATGAAGCTATGCGGATGTCTCGCAGCCTCATGGATCAAGTGGTACGTATGACAGAAACCCGAAAGCAAAACAACCCCAACAACACCAACAACACCAACAACGCCAGCAATACCAATAATCCCAACAACTCCAATTACCGTAACAAGAACAACAACAACAAATGACCATGGGATGGTATCCGTGGAAGTAACAATACCAACAACAACCAAACCCGAAACAACAACCATCACAATCAGCAGAACAAAAGACAAGAAGCCGCGACGGCTTATGTTGTTACACCAGCTAGTGGTAAATACGTTGGTACTCTACCACAGTGTACCAAGTGCAACTACCATCATGAAGGTCCCTGCCCGGCCAAATGCAACAAGTGCCAAAAGCCCGGACACCTTGCCAAGGATTGTAGAGGCAAGGGTGTAGCTACTAGGGCGAACACTCAGCCCATAGTTACATGTTTTGGGTGTGGTGAAAGGGGACACTTCAAGAACAATTGTCCTCGAAACCAAGGACCACAAGGCGGAGGTGCTCGCGGTAGAGCCTATGTCATGGGAAATGGAGAACCACACCAGGACCCGAACGTGGTTACCGGTACGTTCTTACTCAATAACATTCCTGTTAAAGTCTTATTCGATTCTGGTGCTGATATGAGCTTTATATCTACTAGAATTGCGCCTTTACTTGATATTCCATCAATCACTTTAACCACTAGTTATAGTATTGAGCTAGCTACCGGTGACTTAGTAAATACCAATACCGTAATCCCAAACTGTACCCTTAATCTCTTAGACCACCCCTTTAACATCAATCTTATGCCAATCGAACTCGGAAGTTTTGATGTTGTTATTGGCATGGATTGGTTGTCTAAACATCAAGCTAACATTATTTGTGGTGAAAGAGTTGTGCACATTCCATGTGACAACGAAACTTTGATCATTCGTGGTGATCAAAGTGGAACTCGAATAAACATCATCTCATGTATCAAATCCATGAAGTACATTGAGAAAGGATGTTATGCTTTCCTAGCCCACGTAACTGAAAAGAAATCCGATGAAAAATGCCTCGAAGACGTTCCTATCGCCCGTGAGTTTCCTGAAGTCTTTCCGGAAGATTTACCCGGACTACCACCAAATCGCCAAATAGAATTCAGAATTGATTTAATACCAGGAGCGGCGCCAGTTGCCCACGCACCATACCGGCTAGCACCTTCAGAGATGCAAGAGCTATCAAATCAATTACAAGAACTTTCGGACAAGGGATTTATTCGACCCAGTTCCTCACCTTGGGGAGCTCTAGTTTTGTTCGTGAAAAAGAAAGATGGGTCATTACGAATGTGTATTGACTATCGTGAGCTAAACAAATTAACCATAAAGAACCGATACCCACTACCAAGAATTGATGATTTATTCGATCAATTACAAGGCTCAACCTATTACTCAAAAATTGACCTACGGTCAGGTTACCATCAAGTTAGAGTTCGTGATGAAGACATTCCAAAAACAGCCTTTAGGACACGATATGGTCACCATGAATTCCAAGTGATGCCATTTGGGTTAACTAATGCACCGGCAGTATTCATGGATCTCATGAATCGAGTGTGTAAGCCATATTTGGACAAATTCGTGATCGTATTCATAGAAGACATTCTCATATATTCCAAAAACGAAGAGGAACACAAAGAACACCTGAGAACAATTTTAGGACTACTCAAGGAAGAGAAATTGTATGCAAAGTTTTCCAAATGCGAATTTTGGATTCAATCCGTACAATTCCTTGGGCATGTGATTGACAAGACCGGTTTACATGTCGATCCCGCTAAAATTGAAGCTATCAAAAATTGGCCAACACCTACCACACCTACAGAAATTCGTCAATTTCTGGGTCTAGCCGGGTATTACCGAAGATTTATTGAAGGATTTTCTTCAATAGCAAAATCTTTGACCAAGCTAACTCAGAAAAACAAGAAATACGTGTGGGATGAAGACGAGGAAAAAGCTTTCCAAACCCTCAAACAGAAACTTTGTAGTGCTCCTATCCTAGCATTGCCAGATGGGATCGAAGATTTTGTAGTCTATTGTGATGCATCGCACCAAGGTTTAGGTGCCGTATTGATGCAACGTGATAAGGTCATGGCTTATGCATCAAGACAACTCAAGGTTCATGAAGAAAATTACACCACTCATGACTTAGAGTTAGGAGCTGTATTCTTTGCACTAAAAATCTGGAGACACTATCTATACGGTACTAGATGTACTGTGTACACCGATCATAAAAGTCTACAACACATTTTGAACCAAAAAGAACTAAACATGAGACAACGTCGTTGGTTGGAATTACTAAGTGATTATGACTGCGACATTCGTTACCACCCAGGAAAGGCAAACGTAGTAGCCGACGCCCTGAGCCGAAAGGAACGGGTTAAACCACTACGAGTTCGAGCCTTAGTTTTAACCATAAATTCAAACTTTCCTACTCAAATCCTTCACGCTCAAGCTGAGGCGGTGAAACAAGAAGACATCTAAAAGGAAAAGTTGGATGGCATGATACAAAAGAAATTTGAAACCCGTTCAGATGGAACTCTATGCTTCCAAGGTCGAAGTTGGTTACCACTTTATGGTGGCCTACGAGACTTGATCATGCATGAATCACACAAGTCTAAATACTCCATACATCCAGGATCTGATAAGATGTATCATGATCTTAAGTTACTCTATTGGTGGCCGAACATGAAAGCCGACATTGCAACATACGTTAGCAAATGTCTTACATGCTCCAAAGTAAAAGCCGAACATCAAAAACCATCCGGTCCATTGCAATAACCAGAGATTCCTATGTGCAAATGGGAAAGAATTACTATGGACTTCATTACCAAGCTCCCAAAGACATCAAGCGGTTATGACTCCATCTGGGTCATAGTTGATCGTCTCACAAAATCCGCACACTTTATACCAATCAAAGAGACTTACAAAATGGAACAACTAACCCGACTGTACGTCAAAGAAATAGTCTCAGGACATGGTGCACCGATATCCATCATATCCGACAGAGATGGTAGATTTACTTCCAATTTCTGGCAGTCACTCCAAGACGCCTTTGGAACAAATCTAGACATGAGTACAGCGTACCATCCTCAGACCGATGGTCAGAGTGAACGAACCATTCAAACACTTGAAGACATGCTTCGAGCTTGTATAATAGATTTTGGAAAAGGATGGGATACTCATCTACCATTAGTCGAATTTTCCTACAACAACAGCTATCATACAAGTATTAAAGCAGCTCCATTTGAAGCACTTTACGGTCGAAAGTGTCGTTCACCTGCTTGTTGGGCTGAAGTGGGAGAAGTTCAACTCACTGGACCAGAACTCATTCGAGAAACAACAGATAAGATTGTACAAATTAGAAGTCGACTACAAACCGCAAGAGATCGACAGAAAAGTTATGCCGACACACGACGCAGACCCCTAGAATTCCAAGTCGGAGATAGGGTAATGCTAAAGGTATCGCCTTGGAAAGGCTTGATACGATTCGGTAAATGAGGAAAACTAAACCCAAGATACATCGGACCATTCAAAATCCTAGCCAGGGTTGGCCCTGTGGCGTACAGACTTGAGCTTCCATCAGAACTCAGTAGTGTACACCCCACTTTCCATGTATCTAACATAAAGAAATGCTTGTCGGATGAATCACTCGTGATTCCACTCGATGAAATTCAACTCAATGACGATCTTCAATTTATTGAGGAATCCGTAGAAATCATGGACCGAGAGGTCAAACAACTCAAGCAAAGCCGTATTCCAATTGTCAAAGTTCGTTGGAACTCACGACGTGGTCCTGAATACACATGGGAACGAGAGGACCAGATACGTAAGAAATACCCACATCTTTTTACCAACGAAGCTTCTACTCCCAACGCAAATTGATCTCCGGGACGGAGCTCTCATATGGGGTGGAGACTGTAACAATTCGTAATTTCAGGTTAATTACTATTCCCGGAAAATTTACTATTCATTTTACTATTCATTTTACTATTCATTTTTACCGAAATTTTCCCAAAAGTTGATTTTTATTTCATATTCTCGAGTGATAAATCATTTCCATGGCAAATTAAATGTTTGACATTCGTCAGATCATTTTCGTGAAAGTTATTAAGGAATTACACGTTTTAGGGTAAAACGTCATTCAGAAATTCTACGCACAACGAAATTCGACCCCGTCAGGTGACCCCACATCAGAAAAATGTTTGACACACTCATGATTTATTTGAGAATAAATCATGACTGAGAAAAATATGACCAAAATAAACCTCGGCCGTGAAAAACTGAAATTTTCAGTTTTAAGCGTTTTTACTCAGCCGTAACCTTAGCCTATACCTGCACCGCGTTTCTAAGATGATTTGAGTTTTCAACTTATTAAAATAAGTCAACATATTTTTCCCTCCTCCATTGACCAAAAATCATCCCTTGATTTTATAAGTCATTCCTTGATTTTTAGGCTTACGGTTTGATGTCTAAAAGACATTTAATACCAACCGACACTAGACTGAGCCCAGTCTAGACATTATAAGTCATTTTAAATCATTTAATACCTATTAGAAAAGTAACATTTTACTTTTCTCAATTTTTTGCAATATTCGTACATTTTACGTATTACGCGTTTTAGACCCGTGTTTCCAGTTTTAGCAGGGTTTTACCACCCAAATGGAACCTACCACTCATTTTATATTTTATTATGGAACATATGGACATGTTTAACAATACTTTCAAGTTCCATAATTTTACGACACCCGGTTTTACGTTTTGAGGCTTAATCATTTACGATTGGCATTTCCCGGAGTCAAAACTAACCAAATATCTTAGATATTATCATCCAATGCACACCTCACCTCCCCTAGCTCTTGCAAACCGCCATTAGGGGGGGGGGAGTCACACCCTCATGTGGCTTGATCTCACTCTTGTTGCCTTAGGATGATTACATTTGTTTAGCTTGTAAATAATATCCTAAAATTGTAACCTCCTCAAAGACCTATAAAAGCCCCCCCTCCCCCTTTGTTTCCGTCCACACCACACACCAAAACCACACACACTTAGCTTTAATTCTTCTAATTTCTAGCAAGGATCAAGTGCTTCTTCAAGATAGAAACTCTAGTTAGGTTATCATTCATCAAACACTTCCATAACCTCATATACTTGGTGATTTCTCTTGAGTTTGAATCCACTCAAGTCACCTCAACCTTCATCATCCATCTTTCAAGATTACAAGGGTAGAAAGATTGCATGAAGTGAAGTGGGTTGAAGCAAGGCTATCAAAGTCCTATCCTTACTAGTTACTTCCTTTCTTTATTTGAAAGCCAAAAGTTGTAAGCCAAACCCTAACATGCTTCTTGTTAATTAATCATGTTCATATCATTTACATGTTATTCTTGCTATATTATGTCTTGTATGCATGTCCATGATGTATAAAAATGAGTAAAACATGTTGTAATTGATTGTTAAGATAAGTTACTAAAACAAGTAAACTAGTGACTTTCTTGGTAAGACCTGATCAAAATGGTAAAAATATGATATTGGATTATTACATATTGTAGTAGAGGACCTAACAAGGAAACCGTAGCAACTTGAACCACCTAAAAAGAGTATACGAGTCAAAAGTTATGGCGATTTGAAGTTACCAAAACTTTCCGGCAAAACTGCCAAAATAGTTTCTGTGACAGAACCTAAAACACGCAAAAAGAGGCCTTTCTGGTCCGTTTCATGAAAAAGTTAAAGCACGAAAGTTGTCCGGAATCACGTTTTCTTCAAAAACTCAGGAGCACGTCTCCATAAAATCAATAACGAATGAGATATTTCTCAGTTTCTTAACAGCTATTTACATATATATAAGTCACTATATTATGGTTATACTTTAAAAGGAACAAGAGGTCTTATGACCAATAATCAAGACCACCACCATGGCTAGAGCCAAGGTTGTGTCTCATGACCTTGGAACAAGGACCAAAGGTCATGGCTAGGCCATGACTAAATGACCATACAAACTTACTTAGGCGAAAACATGAAACAAGGAATTGGCGATAACTTGAACAAGCAATTTGGATCTACTTCACTTAAAAAGAACCATGAGATAATACAAAGAAAAATGGTCATACAAGACTTATGAAACTTACCCTAATAACAATCTTCATGTACTAATAAACTTTCCTAAGTTTATTCAAATATCGGACATGTAACTTTTCGGATCAAAACTTATATCTATATATTTTATCAACTACTACAATAGTAGGGAGCCTCATGTGAGGAGTTCATTATGTAAGCCGTCGAGATAAGTTGTGGATTTACGAATTAAAGTATCCTGGCTCCTCGAACGCTTACCAACATGACTTCTGAATTATGTCGGCCCGAACGGTAGTAAACGATATATCAAAACATACATGTTTCATGAATCTTTTCTTTCAAAGACTTACAATATACATCATACCACATCATGGACTAAATGCAAGATATTTATATAGGCACTTATTTATATTCTTTACTCAAATCCTAAGTCGCAACATTCTATTATAGGTTGCTCGTAGAAACCTACACGATCCAACCATCACCTTCATTACTTGATATATTACTTAAGGTGAGTTCATAGCCCCACTTTACATTACTTCAATGTTTTACAAACCCTTGGGGGGAATACATGCTACTTTTAAACCGAACACAATGCTTTGAAACTGTATGCTGCCTGATTGTTTTATTATTACTAAGTACCTACCTTGCCAATCCTAGGCCCCTATCATGAACCATTTAATCACTAGTATTAGTGAGCGCGAGTATTGTGAATAGGCCTATTGGGATTGACGAATCCCATTTGTTTGAGCAGATTAGTTCAAACGAATGCACTATATTTGAACATTAAGTATGACGGCAAAGTACTTACCGGGGCAACAAAACCGCCGATTGATATTGGTACCCGTTAACGTATTGGTTGCATGAGCTTAGTATATAATAATAACTGTTTTGTTTTCCAACATAAGTATGAGTCTAATTAACTCTTACTACCAACATATTGTGTTCAACCGTTAAACAAACTCTATGAATTTCACTCAACCTTTGTGTTGACCTCTTAAGCATGTATTTCAGGTCCATGATAATCAAGAATGGAGCGGAAGGGCACGTACTAAAGGAAGAAGGCTATAAACTACTATGTCATTCGATAAAAACATCAAAGACTTTATATTGATGTATTTTGAAACATGGAACCTTTTTGGGACCTTACTATGTAAACTCTGATATATTTGAATAAATATGAATGACAACTCTTTTTAATACGACTCGGTTAGAGATCGTTTTCTATTATTATGACTGTTGTGCCGTCGAGTAACACCCAAGTTGAATTCCGCTGCATCATGAATTGGGGGTGTTACATAGAAGAACACCCTAGGAATTTATCGCTTTGTAATAAGGAACATGATTCATCTGAATGTAATGTCGACAGTACTGGTTCTAATGCATGTAATGACTCTGTTTGTTTAATATGCAAGAAATGTTTAATTAATGATGTTCATGATGAATGTGTTTCTAAGAATGTGAATGTTACGCCTGAACAAAAGAATGTTCCAAAAAGACCTAGTGCTAGATCCAGATCTATAGAAAGATTAGTTGCACGATTTAGGACTACCACTATTAGTCGAATGCCTAGGAACTATCTTAAGTTTTGTATGTGGATTCCGACGGGTAGAGAGTTCACTCTTAAGGATGGCAAATTGGAAGTTGTTCAAAATAAAAATGTTGCAATCTTTGATGAGTGTGATTCTGCATTTACTCCTAACCACATGGAACCAAATTCAAAACAGTTTCCAAATACAAACTCTTTTGTTCTTGGCAGGTTATCGAAATATGTCTTTGGATCGTCGACTCGGGTTGCTCCAAGCACATGACCGGGAATCTAAAGCTGCTGATCAATTTCGTCTGGAAATTCATGGGAACTGTACGCTTTGGAAATGATCATGTAGCAGCTATTCAGGGTTATGGAGATCTACAATTTGGGAATTTCTTAATCACTCGAGTTTACTACGTCGAAGGGTTGGGACACAACTTGTTTTCAGTTGGGCAGTTTTGTGATGCTGATTTAGAAGTTGCATTCAGGAGAAACACGGTTTTTATTAGAAATTTGGTTGGTGATGATCTCTTAACTGGTAATCGTGGTACAAATTTGTATGCTATCGACATCAACCAAATGGCTTCTAGATCACCAATTTGTCTTATGACAAGAGCAACCGAAACTAAGTCCTGGCTGTGGCATAGACGTTTATCCCATCTCAATTTCGACACCATCAACAAGTTAGCCAAAGACAACATCGTCACCGGACTTCCTAAGTTCAAATACACCAAGGAACACCTATGTCCATCATGCGAACAAGGAAAAAGCAAAAGAGCATCATATAAACCCAAAACCGTACCTAGTTCGGAAGCAAGGTTACATATGTTGCATATGGACTTATGTGGCCCAATGAGAGTTGAAAGCATTAATGGGAAGAAGTATATTCTTGTTATTGTTGATGATTATTCAAGATATACTTGGGTAAAGTTTTTGAGATCAAAAGACGAAGCACCAGGCATCATCATCACCTTTCTGAAGCGTATTCAAGTTCTACTTCAAGCTCCAGTAAGGATTATAAGAACAGACAATGGCACAGAATTTACAAACCAGGAGTTAAGAACTTACCTTGAAGATGTTGGAATCACACATCAAACATCAGTTGTTAGAACTCCACAGCAAAATGGGGTAGTTGAAAGAAGAAATAGAACTCTTGTGGAAGCTGCTCGCACAATGCTGATTTTCTCTAATGCACCTCTATTCTTATGGGCTGATGCTGTAGCCACTGCTTGTTTTACTCAAAACCGATCCCTAGTCCATCCGAGATTCAATAAAACCCCATATGAGCTAGTGAACAACCGTAAACCTGACATCTCTTACCTTCACGTGTTTGGCGCTTTGTGCTATCCAACGAATGACAGAGAAGATCTAGGGAAGTTAAAAGCTAAGGGTGATATTGGTATCTTCATTGGATATTCAGAAAACTCGAGGGCATTCAGGGTGTATAATAGAAGAACAAAAAAGATAATGGAGACGATGAATGTGAAGTTTGACGAGATTTCACAAATGGCTTCTGAGAGATACGCTCTAGAACCCGCGCTTAATCCGATGGCTTCTAATCAAAACGGATTAGGACCCGCACCAAACCAGCAGACTTCTGGACACATCAGTTCAGGACTCGTGTCTCAAGGAGCTCAGTCAACAAACACGGATAAACCTTCAGAACAAGAACTGGAAAATTTCTTCGAGTTAATGTTTGATGAATATTATGGTGGAACTTCGACAAATGCATCTCCACAACATTCCGCTCAAAACCATCGACCACCACCACCACCACCACAGGATGCATCTACTACAATCGAAGCTGAAGCACCAACTACTTCAACATCATCAACATCTACTCCAGCAACTCCAGTTATTGAAACTGATCTACCAAGAGTTGATGAGCAAAATCAAAACACAAATTTTCAAGAAGAACCTACAAATAATTCAAACGATGTTGCGTTAGAAGAAGAAGAAGTATTTGTAAACCCGTTTGCAACAGACACTACAACAAAATGAAGCTATTGCAGCATTTTAGAAGCGACACTTTTAGAAATTGTTGCCTTTTTGACTTCAATAATAATAAAGCAACATTTTAGTATATAAGTGTTGCATTTAAGAATCTAATGCAACATTATTGTATGAGTGTTGCATTCATTAGGGAAAAATACAACACTTTATAAAAGTGTTGGCACTTTTTAAAGGAAAATTACAACACTTTGGTTCAAAATGCAACAAATCTTATTCAATCACGCAACATTTCAAAAAGTGTTGTGTTCACATACGTTTTAATGCCACAAACTCTTCAATGTTACTAAACTGTTTAGGATTCAATGTTCGTATATGAGATTGATACAGGTTTAGAAATTTACTTAATTTGTTAATCACACAACAGACCCAGATTTGGATCAAGAACATATGAAGATATCAAAATGATTTTAACTTCAAGTATAAGTATAAACACTTGATTCAGCAATTACAAACTCGAGTACTAATTAGAACACTGAAACAATAAAAATCACATTAACATGGGGACAAAAAATCTCATAGTGTCTGAGAGTGATTATTGTAATGACTTTTAATTACCTAAAATGCATCATATAATTTCTACACTTGAAATTGCCTCCCTGAACTTCTATGATCAGCTTCAATCATTTACATGTGTTTCTTCTCAACTGCAGCCTTCCATTTTTGTTATTCGACAACCTTAGTTATACTCGTCATTTCTGTCAAATATCAACTAATTAAGTTTACAAAAAAATATAGCATAAGCCACCAAATATGTACTTTTAGCAGCAGTTATATCTATTGTGACGTAAACTAATAGTAAAATACTACTGTGAAGATATAAGAACAAGGCTATATTCTCAAAGACACCGCTAACTAATAACCATTTTTCGCCAGCAACTTAGAGCATAAGCAAAGATAGGACCAAGAACAGGATAGTAATGACCTGTGAAGCTAAGTAATACATACATATTCGCAAAGACACAAACTCTTCGATGTTACTCAACATCAAGTTTGATCTCTTCCCCCCACTTGTAAATCCCTTCTTGCTTTGTTGCATTTCTTCCACGAGACACTTAGAAGACACCTACATCAAGGGACAACATAAATTAATCGAAATGTAGCTTACAACATCAACCGTGGATTAAACAAGCTCTATTAGACAAACAACCCTCTTATATTGTTTAGCACCACAACTTGCTAAAGAGATATCGAAAAGATACATAACTTAAGTCCTATCAATTATAAGCAATCCAAACGACACACCATGTATAAGTCAAGGGACATTAACTAGATACATGAATAGAGATAGAAAAAGATGACAAGATTACCACTTAATCAGCCTCATGTAAACTTTCATTCCAAAGCCATGACAGACAGCACATCTGAAGCACCTGACTTTGACGTCTTGCTGTAAATTCGCAACTTGGATTGGTATAATAAGAAGTAGAATTTGAGACGGGTAAGTAAAGATCTATACTAAGAAAGTGCAAAATCTAAAATGAAGATATGAAAACCACCCTTAGAGCACCAACCCACAGAAACTCTCAGTCTCCAAATTGCAGAGTCTAACATTGAGAAAAATTGAAAGAGTTTAATTACATTTTCAAAACTATAACAAATAGTAACTTAAACATGCTAACATTTCAAGTGAATTTACCAACAGAATACTCAAATTGCATAAAGAGAACATCACCAAAAATGTTACTTTTAATACCACATGTTTTTAACTGAAAAAAATCTATACGAACCCCACATTTACAGGAAAACCCGAACATGCTTTTTACAAATGCTTACAGCTTCTTATCAAGTATCAAATTGTTGACAAAATTGCTACAAATGCAAGGCATCAGCTTATAACAAGATGTGCTCAACATTGAAACTTGTGACATGGTAACAACATATAGCTGGAACTGTTTAGTTGTTTATGCTGAACCAGGAAACCATAGAAATAGAACGTACCAATCCTTTCTATAACATTAAAGCCTATCTAACCACTAAACAACCTAAGTACCTTAGTAGGGCTAAGCATCGGGCCAAAAGCGAATCGAACCGAGCAAACCCAAACCAAACCGAAACTGAGGGTAGAGAAATATGCAAACCGAGACCGAACCGATGTACCACCGGGCCGGTTCGGTTTTTATCAGGTCGGTTGGGTCGGTTCTTCGGGTTGCTGTTGTGAGAACCAAGCAAACATAAAAGCATATCATTTTTCATTAAAAAGGATTTTGTCTACAAAGGTTGATGCACTCTTTTTTCCACCAATAGTTGTATTGCTCTTGATTTTTTTACACCAACTAACTGCTATAAGACAAAGGTTGATGCACTTTATTTTTTTTCCTTTTGGTGACAATGAGACTATATATACAAACTTACAAAACTACAATGAATCATGCAAAGCTAGATTTCACTAGACAGCAAACTACAATGACCATATGGTGACAATGAGCCATTTCAAATACAGAAATCTATAATGAACCATTTCAAATACAGAAATCTACAATGAGCCATTTCAGAACAAATACAAAAAATTACAGAAAACATTTTTTTTCCTTTTAGTGACAATGAGCCATTTCATTAAAAAGCAAACTATAATGAATCATACAAGCTTAAACAAATAGAAACAAGGAAAATACAAGCTAAATCAGACCAAGCACCAATACTGAGACAATGATTCAATTCCATCCAAAGAACATATCTCAAAACAACTTGTCACGGTATAAAAACGTAGACATAAGTGTACACATATAATACAAGCTATTGCAAAAATTCCATTTAGACATTTCATCGAACACTTGGCATTCACAATTTGCAAATGTGTAACAAATATAAGTAGCAAACAAAGACAACCAGTAAATGAAATTTACTATGCAAAGAACAGTACGTGAATGGAGAGATATATATATACCCTGTTTTTTCCGTAGGTGACTTCCTTGTTGTCGGTTTGTCCACTCAAATTTGACCTATTGTACATTGAGCAGAAGTCTACAAAATCATCAAATCGTAATTTTGTATTAGCGGGTGTGAATGGAAGCTTGTAAATGGTAGTGGCCACGCAGTCAAAAGGGTGATAGTGGTGGGTTATCAGGGTTTGGAAACTGTAAGTGGTTGAGAATGAAGATGAAGAAACGTGGCGTGTAACTGTCAACTATGGGTGAATAATTTGGCGGGAGATTACGTTTGGCGGGGAAAATTACCGGGCTATGAAAAGATGACCAAATTACCTGTAATTTGGCGGGGGACTTAGCGAGCTATCTAAACATGGTCTCATGAGGGGTGTTTGTTTAAGCTTACATGGTTTTACGAGCTTATTTGATTTCAAGCTCTAATTTTCTGGTTTATATTAAGACTTATGACTTTATGAGCTTATATAAGTATACTACTCGTGCCTTTCAAAAAAAAAAATATATATATACTACTCGTATATATTAATAAAGTATATAAGGTCAAAAGTTTCAAAATAAGCCATAAAATTAGGACCGACAATGACCCCAACGCCATGACTCATGGCGTTGGGGTAGGGGTAGAAACGAGCCGAGCCGAGCCCAAGCCTGCCAGAGCTTGAGCTCGGCTCATTTAAGTTTTAAAAGACTCGAGCTCGGCTCGTTTCGAGCCTTAAACTTTAAGCTCGAGCTCGGCTCGTGGAATATTATATAGGCTCGGGCTCGGCTCGAGCTCGGCTCGTTTATTCGATTTGGTCATGAAAAGTTAAAGCTTGGCTCGAGCTCGAGCTCGGCTCGTAATATATCTTTATTGAGCTCGTTAATAAGCTTGAGCTCGGTTCGTATATAAGTTAAAATATCATATTTTTGTTTAGGCTCGTTTAGGCTCGCGAGCCCAAACGAGCTTTTTTTATGTAAAGCTCGAGCTCGAGCTCGATTAATAAACGAGCTGCAACTTAGGCTCGAGCTCGAGCTCGTTTAAGCTCGGCTCGTTCGAACTTTTTACCGATCCGATCCCGAGCTTTTCACGAGCGGCTCGGCTCATTTCCACCCCTAGCCATGACAACCACAAGGGGTACCCAACAACTAATTTTGGATATTTTTATTTTCCATTTTAGTTTGTTGCTTCTAATGTCTTTTTTTTAAGGCAATATATCCTAAATTACATGAACGCGAGCATAACAAACCAATGAACCGAACCTAGGACACATGGATATATCACACGATGATCGAATATCCGACCTACTAGGATATGACATGGGTGGAAAAACGATCATGACCCACGACCTAACACATGAAACATAATACGTCGAAATGCTATTTGACCAAGTAGTGACCCGGTTTCACTACTAATAGTTAGTAAGACAAGATTGAAGAAAATACCCCAACATGTATGAACACCACCGGTGAAAATTCACAATAAAATGGCCAATGCCTCGACACTTGCTTCAATTGCTAGCTTGCTTCACGGACTAATAAGGATCTATTTTGTACCTTTTTAAGGGGTCATTTAGGTCCATAATCGTATAAATATAATCAAACATTGTCTCAAATCATTTCTTTTTGTATTTTAGGTACTTGGGACGAGAATTCTGGAATTTGGCACTTTTGGAGCGAATTTAGACGAAAAAAATGAAGAAAACGACGAAGTCGTGAAGATTCTATCAGACATGAGAGTCTGACGGCGTCACAAGCTACAATGTGACGCCCCTTGTAATTAAAGATGGATTTCTAATGGAAAGCTAACCAGTGATGCCTCAAAGAATTTGAAGGCTTTATAACCTGACGCCGTCAAGTGTAAAGTAGAGATGGGCGTCACACTTTAAGCTAACAAGAGACGGCCTAGTGGAGATTAACAAGTGACGACCTCGAATCCCTCCTTGACGCCGTCAGAATAGCTACTTGTACAAGACGAAACACTAATCCACAACGAGTTGACTGTGTCAAAAGCTATAAGTTGACGCTGTCAGAGTTGTAAAACTATATATATTTTCGAATATTTTCATTGTAACGTGTAACACTTTGGAGGACAAAACCCTTGGCGATTGATACGTGGGAATTGCGCTCTCGCAACAGGTTTTACCTCTCAAGGGATCTCGAGAAGCTTACAACCCCCACCAGGCAGTGTACCTGATCGTTGTAGTATAGTATAGTGACATGTACAGGGGGATTGATCATTCAACTCAGGAATAGTGTCGCTAGGATTAGAAAGCCTACTAAACTAGGTCTAGAGGTGAGGGATGATTCTTTTTGTATTTTTATATTTGACAACTTTTGTAGGGCTCTTCAGCCTTTTTTTCATCCATGTTCACTTGAAGATAAGTTATTCGTTTAATCATTCAATATGTGTATGTGTTGTTTGATTACTTGTTTATCTTTTATTCTATCTAACATGCTAGCTTAAGTTTATTTGTGTTTGCTTAGATCTAGTGAAACCTAGTTATTGAATATTGATTTGTTGTCTCTTGTTTAGTTGATTGCCTCGCGTTAGGCTAAGAAAACTGTTGGACTACATAATTCCCCGTAGGTATTACTTTATTATTGATCATTATTTATAATGATAAAACCCTAGATGCCCTAAACCCACAAACCGGGTTTGAGCCTATTTATTCCCTAATACTCCCCCGCAGTTCGAGCGGCGAAATCGCGAAAGCTCGAACTGGAGTAATAAACTAGACAAGAAAAAAGAAAAACATTAACATAATAAAAGCATAACTTTAGTCGACTCGTAACAAAATCGTACCAACGGTCGACTTTTGTCGACTGGTACCAACGGTCGGCTAAGTCGACTGGTAACACAACCGTACCAACGGTCGACTTTAGGGACTAGTACCAACGGTCAACTTTTGTCGACTGGTAACAAAGCCGTACGAACAATCGACTAACAAACAATAAAATAACTATTTTTTTTTAAACAATAAAAAAAAAAAAAAAAAAAAATCAATATTCTTAATCCTAAGCGACATGGTGTCTTGATGAACTGGTATTGACCCTTGAGCAACGTAGAATCTTCAAACATATTGTGATACCCATCTTCTATCATATGGAACCCACTGATGTTAGGAAGCAACAATGCAGCTTTGGAGATGATATGGCAAAGCGTATACAATTTTAACTCTGCCTCACAATTTTAATAACCAATCAATAAGTCACTTGACTTTTAACACAAAGAATTAATGCAATATCGCATTCGGTGGAGAGAAAATATTTGCAAATAAAAGGACACTTTTCTACGCATCGGATAAGAAAATTGAGGCTAGGGTTTGACGGGGAGGCGGCTCGACGTAGTCACCTAGGTCTGAGGATCAGACCTGCTCCGATACCATGTTGGACTACATAATTCCCCGTAGGTATTACTTTATTATTGATCATTATTTATAATGATAAAACCCTAGATGCCCTAAACCTACAAACCGGGTTTGGGCCTATTTATTCCCTAATAAAAACTAGCTGAAATTTATATGTAACTAGCTTGAACATCTTAGAAAACGCAACCGTAGAGTGCACTATTGGTTTTTCTTGTTGTACTTATTGCGTGAATTGCGGCTTGTAGATCCTAGAAAACATAATAGACTTTATGTGATTTACGGGAGACTAAGATTCATATAGTTGGGGACTTCGGCACCTCCCCACGACCAATATTAAGAAATACAACGCTTCAACTAAAACAAGGACGTGACAATTCAACAAATCAGTATGAGATTGAAATGCCAAAATTTTACAGGAATCTTATTTAGAGTTGATCGGTTAGTCGATAAATGAAAAAACGCCGCATTGAGTTTCTTTCTCAATTTAAAAAAGAAAGAAGCACATGAATCTTATTTAGAGTCGAAGCATCAACAAATAAAAAAATAATAATAATAAAAAAATAAATAAAAAGGGCATCAACAACAAATAGAATTGGAACGACATAAGATTGCACAAAAGCAACATGAACTTGAGCTGCACATCAAATGTTTATCTTTTAACAAGGAAAATAAAAGGACAAAGACATCATGTTTTATCATACTCCCGATGAACATCTGACTGGAAGACAACAAGAGACGACATTGGACATGAACATAAAAATAAGTGAGAAATATAATTTAGACTATTTTAAAAGAAAAAATTGAAATAGTGCTGACGTGACAGTGATGAGCAATTCAATAGTCACCATTACGCCTTGTCTTAAAATCATTTTTATTTTAAAAGAAACTATATCAACATAGATACATATCTTTTAAAAAAAAACTATACTATCAAGAATCTTGTATATCTTTAATAAAATTAAAAAAGAAAAAGAAAAAGAAAAGGAAAAAAAAAAAAAAAAAAAAAAAAAAAAAAACTATGCTAAGATAGATACGTATAAATATAGGATTTAAGATCATTTGAATACCAATTTTTTTTACATACCAAGATTATCTTTATTTGATCTAGTTGATGAGATTAATCCCAACAATTTAAAAACACTAATATTACATGTGATATTACATATCATATGTGATTTAACACTAATATTACATGTGATTTTTCATGCAAATTTTAATAATGAAAAAGAGACGAAAAAAGAGAGAAAACAATGTAAAAAAATGATTTTTATTATCGAGACTATATCAAAACGCCTATTTATAGAAAGATAATCAAATGCTAATCGTCACGATAGTGTAATTATTTTTGCTTAATTAAAAGATATATAATTTATAAAAAATAAATAAAATATTAAAATGCTTTTAATCAACTATTGATTTCATTTTACATTTTACATAGTTTGGTTCGACTAATAAATTTTGTTTTATACTGTAACAGTTATCAAACTGCTTCCACCTCCTTCTAAATCTCCCTAACACAAAAACGATACTACCCTCACCCATTAAATTTTGTTTTATATAACAACTACCCAGTTGAGTATAAACCCATCACCCCCTACCTGTATCTAAACTTAGCTACTCCCCTTGTGTTGTGGAGCCTCATCTTGCTCGCAATCAAAGGTAAAGTCTCGTCTGTGTGTGTTACTGTATGTATTTTGTGCGATTTGGGTAATAAGGAATTCAGTTCGCTTATGGGTGAAATTTTGATTTGTTTAGTGATTTAGTTGAATCGGACTCTACTGACTCCAATATTGTTTCTACAATATGATTTTGACCATTTGATGATAGCTTATGTTCAATTTGCTATTCCTAATTTGAATTCAGCAATGGGCTTTTTTTTTTTTTTTTTTTTTTTTTTTTTTTTTTTTTTTTGTGTGTGTGTGTGTGTGTTTTCTGGGATGTCATAACTTAATAGATAGATATGATTCATTCCTAAATTTGACAAATTAAAAATTAGGAAAATACCATCTGGCATCATTTTAAATAGAGTGTGTTTGTTTAATATTTGAGAGTATTAAACTAATGTTTGTTGGCATGCCTAAACAAGTAAATAACACTTTGTAATAAGCAATACCTAACCTAATTAAGCAAAATGCGTATTTCACCCCAAAATGAGCTGTACCAAAATGTATTAAGTAGATAAACAGTTTCAATAAATAATAGCACATGTCTTAGTGGTACCAATATAAGCCTTATCAGCAGATGAAATGTAAAGCTTTAACCGCATAAGAATAAGATACACTTGAGTACCGTACTACCACTTGTTATCAGTATGTACTAAGTCTCACATTCACATTATTTATTCTTTTAGTATTAACATTGCTGAGTGCATTTGAATGATAACCTAAATTGCCCTCAACCAAATTCAAGCCCAGCATAAATGATTTATATAGGCTTTTTAGTTGTAAAAAGTTTATGACTTCTGATCAGTTCTTTATTGTGCGAGTAATAACATTTGAAAGAAATATTGTTTCTTCTTACTCTATAAGAATTGTCTTACTAATACTATCCTCTAATTGGACGTGGTCAAATCTTCTCATGCACAATATCAACTCAGTGATCTACATCTTAATTTCATAAATCATGTTTCTTGCCTGAGATATTTAATATTGTGTTCTTGTTAGTTTGTAATACTCTATCAGGGCAAAAACACCTAGATTTTAAGATTTCAAACTTTTTTTTTTTTTTTTTTTTTTTTTTTTTTTTTTTTTTTTTTGTCATCGTCAATTCAGGCAGTACCTTTTAAATTTGTAGCTTTGTATGTTAACTATTTCTTATAAATTCTTAACTTAATTTAATTATGTTTGTTCACTGTTTAAACATATAAAACTTTACTACAAATTTGTAAATATCTAATTCAGTTTTGTGAATTTTTGGATAGATAGAGACTTTTTTTGCTCTATATAAGCAGCTTTTTTACTGTTTTTTGCCTACTAAAAGTTGAATATTGCTGCTGTTTTACTTATGCTGTTTTTGCTACTAATTGGATGATGTTTGGCTGATGTATTGTTGCTATTTTCCTGCTGTTCAAATGATCCCTTTGTTATGCCTTCCCAAGTGCACCATGTCTTCCATGTGCCAGATCCTATACAGGATGGTTTGCATTATGTAGTGAATAGGGTTCCAAGCGATCTCTTTGACTTTGAGGAAGAAAATAGTGAAAATGTAGGTGACTCGTATTGGTGTGAGCCTCCTGAAAATAGATTGTGCCAGGAGAAGCTAAACATTGGGTGCTGTAGTCTATTGGAGCGTGTTGTAGGGGACACAAATCTAGGCTCAAGAAAAAGTACTTTTACGACCTCAATAATAACAACACTAGATTAAAGAACCGTCCAAAATGTATCCCGGAAAAGGATTTTTTACAGTTGCTATGCTTATGGAATAAAAAGAAGAACAGGTAATTTGGTAGTTTATTTACTATTACTAGTTCTTTATCATTGATACTTTTCATTTGATATGTTTCTATATCTATTTATGTACGTACAGAAACGTTGTTTAATTGCAAAGGCACGACGAATGTCACAAAAAAAATATGCATACGGCTGGTCCAAAAAGTTTCGCAAGAATTCGTGAGGATATGGTAACCAATCATTGTTTTGTTCTTGATATTTACTTTTAAATGCATACCACTAATGATACAGTCTTCTCGATGTTTTTGTTCGTTATAAATACAGAAAAAATGAAGATCAAAATAAGGAACCACCTAGCTTAACTAAATTGTTTGAGCGTACGCGTTAAAGAAAAGAAGGACATGTGTATGCTGATACATACAATGAAACAAAAAGATTGATTGTAAGATAAGATATAAAGTGTTTATATTATATACAATTAGTGCTGATACATGTTGATACGTACATGTGAATTGGGTAATCATTTTTCTTGCCTATAATGAAGGAAAAAATGAAGAACTATCAGGCTCCAGAAGAAGAAGATGTAGGTGGTCAAGATGTAAGTGGTCCTGTAGATCCTTTTCTAGCTTTGATGAACAAAGAGTATAATGGACACCGTAGACTTTTTGGTAAAGGTGTTACTAATAAGCTAATAAAGAAGGTGAATGGGGGTGAGGCATCATATATGGTTCCAACGGAGCTTATGGAGTCTGTGAAAACTGCTATAGATGCTGAAATGAAAAGGATGATTGAAATGCGAAAGCAGATTGAAGATGATCATGAACGGAAGAAGCTTGAGCTTGCAGAGGAACATAAAAAAAATAAGGCTGAAATAGAAGAAATGCGTAAGGAAATTGATGACCAACGTGACAAATTAGTTGAAGATGCAGTCAAAATGCTTTTAGAAAAGTTACCTCCTGTATTTGTTAAAAAGTTTTTAGCGTGAGCGAGCGTCTATGTTTGGTTGAAGGTATGTTTCATCCCTCTTATTCTAGTTTGATACTAAACATGCTCCAAACAAATTACATGACTAAAGAAAATCTTACATGACAAACCGACCCATTTTAACCAATACATGCTCTAATTTATTTAGTGACCAAATAGTGGCTACGGGAACCTCTAAAATTTCGGTTAAAGGAAGTTCTTTTATATATTCAGTTTGAGATACAGTGCCAGCTGCAAATATGGGTGTCAGTAGGGTCGGGCTGACCTGACCGAACCCGATAAGGCTTATCGGGTGGGATTAAATCTGGTTAAACAAAAATTGTCGGGTTTTTTACTCGAACCCGATAACCTAACAATGTTATCGGGTCGGGTTAGGATTAGATAATTAATGTTATCGGGTCAACCCGACAAGACCCAAAAATCAATATTTAAATTTTTAAGTAATACGAGTAATTTAAAAGCCTAATACCAGTTCATTGCAATATGCATTGGGACGTTTTCCCTAGTCCATTACAATATATGTTGCTGCTTATTGGTGTTTATTTATTTGATGTCGTGGCTACAGTTATATATGTTCTACCTGTTGCTGCATTTTAGTGCATTGGATGAGTGTTCCCTTAGCCACTTGAGTTGTATTTTGGGTTGTAAACGCACACTAATGAGCTTTAGAATAACCAAATGATTATCACTATATGAACTATACAAGAAAAATAATGGGACAATCAAGTAATTCTGAGTAATTTATTGTTGATCAGCTAGTCAACAATATATAGTTATATAATAGTGATCAGCTTATGGATCTAGTTTTGTAATAAGTGATCTCTTTGATGCACTAACTATTAGTATCTTCATGTTAGTCGTCTTTGTATCTTAATATAGATAACGCATGTAACCTAACCGTATTCTCTATCATTTTCATTTGTGCCAGGCAACATTCTTTTGTAGTACTTCAAGCAGCAAGTGGAGATTAGCAAAGATGAAAATCAAGATTTCTAGGATCGCTGTTTAATAACTTTTTTCTTTGCAAATTGTCATCTAGATATTTTATGTTCGTAATCTTACATTTGGCCAAATTTGTCAAGACAGAATACGATGTAATCTACGTTGGACATGAGATATTAATGTATTTGATTTCTTTTTCTAAAATGTGTATGATATAATTATCATCTTTATAGCATTGCTTTAATTAAAGTAATGCATACATCATCTCAGTAAATGAAAAAGTGTTGCACTTTGAATAAAAAAGTGTTGTGGTTGTGTGAAAAATGTTATATTTGATTTTGAAAAGTGTTGCGCTTAAGTATAGAAAGTGTCACCTTTTATGTAAAAAGTGTTGCACTTGGATATAAAATGTGTTGCATTTCAATGTAATGAGTGTTGCGGTTGATTGTATAAGTGTTGCAATAAATAATTAAAAGTGTTGTATTTGAGTGTAAACAATGTTGCACTTTAGTGTATCACATTTGCTAAACATAGGCAACACATTTGAAAAATGTTGCATATTCTAGTGAAAAGTGTCACTTATACCTAAGGCGACGTTGCATAACGTAGCACTTGGTAAAGTGTCACATTAAGCATAATGCAACATTTTAAACACATAATACAACACTTTAGCGGTGTTGCTTTAACTTCATTTTGTAGTAGTGAGACTTTGCTGAATCTTCTTCAAGGTTACAAGAACCATCTAACACACATCGTTAAACCCAAGGTACCCTTCTACGTTTCAATGGACAAAAGACCATCCAATAGAACACGTTATTGGTGAACCTTCAAAGCCAGTTCAGACAAGGAGACAACTAGCCACCGATCTTGAATTGTGCATCTACGTTTGCTCAATCAGCCTCAAAGAACCAAAGAACATTCGGGAAGCAATGGCAGAAAACCCTTGGATTGAAGCAATGCAGGAGGAATTTCTTCAATACCTGTTACATGATAGTTGGGAACTTGTTGAACGACCACTTGATAAACGTGTTCTTGATCTCAAGTGGTTGTGGAAGAACAAACTGGATGAGGAAATGACTGTAATTCGCAACAAAGCTCGTCTCGTGGCTAAAGGTTATCCACAAGAAGAAGGGATAGATTTCGAGGAATCATTCGCGCCTGTAGCTAGACTTGAAGCAGTCCGGATTTTCTTAGCCTATGCCGCTCACAAAAACATCACAGTCTATCAGATGGACATTAAGACAGCTTTCTTAAATGGAACTCTGAAAGAAGAAGTGTATGTGAGTCAGCCAGAGGGATTCATCGACAAAGATCATCCAGACTACGTCTACAAGCTAAAGAAAGCAATTTATGGTTTAAAACAAGCTCCAAGAGCATGGTATGACGAACTATCATCTTTCTTGCTGAAAAACAATTTCACAAAAGGAACGGTTGATGACACCTTGTTTATCAAAAAAATCAAAGATGACATTTTGATCGTTCAAATTTACGTGGACGACATAATTTTTGGATCAACCAATCCTAACCATTCAAAACATTTTGAAAATCTCATGAAAAGCAAATTTGAAATGTCCATGATGGGGGAACTAAAATTCTTTCTTGGTTTACAAATACATCAATCCCCACGTGGTATTTTTATCAATCAAGCTAAATATACAATAGAGATTTTGAAAAAACATGGAATGGAAAATTGTGATTCTGTTGGTACACCAATGGCCACTTCACCAAAAATAGGTGCTGATTTGTTTGGAAAACCCATCGATCCGAAAAAATATCAGAGCATGATCGGTTCTCTCATGTACCTAACTGCTAGCCGACCCGATATTCAATTTGCTGTTTGTTTGTTAGCACGGTTTCAGGCAAAGCCTACTGAACTTCACCTCAAAGAGGTTAAACGGATCTTTCGGTACCTACGAAGCACCATTAACATGGGACTTTGGTATCCGAAGGATTCGGGGTTTAATCTAACAGCATTTTCAGATGCAGACCATGCTGGTGATCAAGTTACAGCAAAGAGTACATCAGGTGGAGCACAATTTTTGGGTGAAAAGCTAGTAAGCTGGTCGTCAAAGAAACAGGATTGTACTGCACTATCAACCGCTGAAGCCGAGTATGTGTCTCTATCTACGTGTTGTGCCCAAGTTCTTTGTATGCGGACACAGCTCACAGATTATGGCTTTACTTTTGACAGAATACCTATGTATTGTGACTCAAAAAGTGCCATAGCCATCTCGTGCAATCCCGTACATCACTTTAAGACGAAGCATATTAAAGTCCGCTACCATTTCATCAAAGAACACGTGGAAGAGGGTACTGTTGAATTATTTTTCGTTAAGACTGATTACCAACTCGCCGATCTTTTTACTAAAGCCCTTCCAAAAGAACGGTTTGACTATTTAGTTCGACGAATTGGCATGCGAAGCCTAACTCCTGAGGAGCTAGAACGTCTTCTCGAATCTTCTTGAAAAAGTTTTCAAAATCGCTTCGCTGTAAATATTTTTTGAAAAACAAAATACAAAATTTGAAAAACCAACAAAAACAAAATACAAAAATATAAAATTTTCAAAAAATACAAAAAGAATATAAAATCAAAAAAAAAATCCAAAAATATTCTTCTCACGACATGTCTCTCGTATAAATCAATATTCTGTACGTTTCTAGAAATGTCATTCAACAATGATACGGACATGTACAGATGCTTGAGCGGGAGTTCTTTTAAATGCTTTTTTCTAAAACATGTCGTTTCTCAAAAGTTTCTTCACAATAGCTTTCATATACTTCAGTACGAAACCCGGACATCAATGATGACTTCTGATTATTTTCAAATCAAGGACTCGTACGTTCAATGACGAACTCTTTTTCAAAAAGTTCGAGTCTAAACAAACGAAAAAGATTTCAAGCATAAACTCGTTTTCAAACAAAATTCTTGAGCACTTTTTCAAGATTGTTCAAAAGATTTTTCAAAATCTCTCAAAATTAGTGCTCAAGAAAACTCCCTCTAAACCCTTAAATTGATTTTAAATGATCTATCATTTAAGGGGGAGTATTAAAACTAAAATGTTCCGATTTCATGCAAAATCAAATCTGTCTATCTCTCCAAAAAGCTTTTTATTAATCAGTTGATATCAAAAATATCACGATATGCTATTTTTGAGGGGGAGAAGACATGATTAAAATGTGATCAAAGATGTTTAAAGATTGTGACTGAATCTCGAAAGAGCTTGACTCAGATAGTACCAATGAATTGACGAAGCTTAAAATGTCAGTAATCGAAAGGACTTGTCCTGGACGGGTAATAATTTCAAGCTAGTCTAACTAATGATGTAAGCGTGTCTCGAATAGGACTTGTCTGAGTAGAGTGTACCGTATCGAGAGACTTTCTTTGTACTTGACCAGGATCGGTAATAACTTCAAGCTAGTCTAACTAGTGATGTAAGCGTGTCTCGAATCGGTCATGTTCGATGAAAGTGGATCAATTCAAAAAGTGTAAACTCCTCCCGCATGTGCAAATTTCTTAAAAATTACATGAGCACATGTGAAGGGGGAGTCCTTCAAAAAATTGCAAAACTCTCAAAGTGGTAACAACAATGTGTTTTATTATCATAAACACTTTGAGAGATTTTCAATAAAATGGTTTCTTGGCAATTATAGGATAGTCATGGAGTTATAAGGTGACTAAGGATAGGGAAAACCGTCCTATGATCCGCCAGAGCCGGAGTGATCTACCCAAGGACAAATCCAATAGATTAGAATTAGATGTCCTCAGGTATGATTGAAAAAAGGAGAAAATGAGAAAGGAGAAAGAAGGGGTTGAAGAATTAAAAGGAAAAGTTATGAAAAAGGGTGAAAAGAAATAGCCCTCCAAATGTTCAACCTTAGGGCAGACACCGGGTTCAACTCATATGCTACTGGTTGTTACTAAGGTGACACCGGTATTGAAGACAAGACGTCATGGACCCAGTGACGCACTACACTAAACCTTCTAGCCACTCAAGTTCTCTTAAAAGAGCTTGTTTCATTCTCACGGGGAACCGGTGTAATCTATCGACCTGTCTCTTAGAGATGGTTGATATTGAAGCAGGAGACCCATCCCTAATCTCCGCATAGGAAACCAAATGTGCACTTATCGAGTCTAGAGCCCCGAGATTCATCAAAAGATCTCATAGGAACACATAATATTTCTACACTGGTTGTTCATCATTAAGGACGCCAGATGTAAACTTTAGAGTCCTACGCAGATCTTAGCAATCTGCCAGAACATTTATGAGAGAATTCACACAAGTGTTTCTCAAAGATTAAATGGAAATTCCTGCCAGAGTCAACATCAAACAGCCCTGACAGCAGGTCACTTCGGTAATTCTTTTTGGGTTACGCTTAGTGTTCGCGGTGGTTTCAAACGGTCTACAGTCGTAGAGTGATCCCCAGCGACTCACCCAGTCATTGAGCTACTTAGTAGGTCTCGTAAGCTCCTTCGGGGGTATCTGACATGGGAACGGCCTTGGTAAGGGTTAGAAGGAGTCTTCACACTATGCTGTTGACGATCTCTAATTCTTATCTGTAAGTACCGGTTGATTTATTGCTAACTGTTTTCATGCAGCTATACATCATCTCCATGGCGAAGGATTCCACATGCTCATACATGCATCACAAAGTCAAAGGAAAGTTCTCACAAAGATCACAGCAAAGCAAGGTTCAAAGAAAGATTCTACGCAATGTGAATGAATCTACAGAAGTAAAGTGACAAAGATCTGTGTAAAAGAACGGGAACTAAAAATGCATGTATCACAAAGACTGAAGATGTATGAGCATGTTGGAATGGCAAACAACCACCACAGACGTAGAAGTGACGAAGGGCAGATAACTCCACATCACAAAAAGAACAAAGAACGATGATAAGTCAGTTATCAAAGATCACAATGCATGAAGGAACAAAGACTAAAGACTATTCTACAACGACACACAAAGTTAAAGACAAAGAACATGGAAGACCTAATCACGTGGAGCATCATTCGAATGACCACCCCTTAGGGGGAGATTGTTAGCATTAAAATATATATATAGAGAAGTGATGGTCATTCTCATATTATAACTTTGTGTCGTTTGTTAAGATAAGTAATAGATTAGTCATTGGGCTTTGGACTTGGCAAGCTAATATGTTATGTGCTATGTTATATAACCCTTGTTATCTAATCATGTAACCAAGTCCAAGCCCAAGCCCATAGAAAGCCTTAGGGCATCTCTTGTATCTTACTATATAAACACCTCAAAGGCTCATTTGAGGTGTGTGCTTGTGTGTGTTTTGTATGTGCCTCTTCTTAATAAAAGCTCTCATCTTTTCATCTCTTTCTCTATACTTAACGCCATACATATCTATACCAAGTCACCATCTTTCCTTCTTCTAGTGCTTATATTTGTGTTAAAGTTGATATATCTAAGGTCCTACAGGGTGCCATTGCCAAGCCTCCAATCCAAGCATCCAAGGGCATCACTTAATTACCTGAGAAAACGTGCTAAAAGTCAGCTTTCGCTGGTGAGATCATAGGTTTAAATTCATAATTCAATATAGTGGACATATACGCAAAACGCTTGCTAGCTAGACTAGGCCTCAATCATCCAACCAAAATAATCCAACCAAATCAAATCAACCCTATAGGTGCACGCTATAGCTCAAATCCATCCAATCAATAGCTTACCTAGCTCAAGTCTAGGCCTCGCTCTATAATCAATCCAATAGCTTACCTAGTTCGGGACTAGGCCTCGCTCAATAACCAATCAATAGCTTACCTAGTTCGGGACTAGGCCTCGCTCTATAACCAAATCAATAGCTTACCTAGCTCATGTCTAGGCCTCGCTCAATAACCAAATCAATAGCTTACCTAGTTCGGGACTAGGCCTCGCTCGATCCTACCTAGTTCTATAAGCATAGCAAGTTTTAAATAAAAAAAGCGATAATAGTCCACATAAAACATTTTGCACGTTTCTCACCCCAAGTATTGAAAACAAAGTTCAAGAGTAAAAGTGGGGCAATGACTCACCTCAAGTCCAGCAAAACCTCAAAAGAAATCGATAGAAGAAAGACGTAAGCAAACTCAAGCAACTCACGTAACGGCAACTACAGACTCGGCACTTCCTAACAATATCAAGCTCGTTCAGAAATCATTTCCTCAAAAATCAAATATTCCCATTCCCGAACGTATTCCATTTTTACTTTCAAAAAATATCCATTTCTCGAATTAACTTCATATTAATTTGAAATTCGACGTTTGGTATCCATACGGGTGAAGGGTCGACACAACTCAAACCAAGAAGCCACAACGAAAAGAAATAATAACCCATCTATAGGTCTAATATTAGCCCAATATATTATTTAAATAAATCATCGAAGCTTATTAAATCCATCGATTTGGTAATCCCCCATATTTATTTACGTATAGCACAAAGTATACTATTTGGTATATATCGTAGTCCAATAAGTTCCCTATATATATCGTCAAATCGGCCAAATTCCACGAGATACATAGTAATTTATTATCCTAATACATATACCACAACAAATGAGCGTCGTGGGATACGATGCCCATTAATATACTCATTTTATATAGCCAAATAACTCGATCTAATCCGTCGATTAAATAAGTCACTTGTTATAGAAAATGTTTATATTAATCGTCATATATCTGTGACAACACAAAAGTCACATAATAAAGCCCACTTGGACTTAAGTAACCACAACTCATATAACTCGATAAGTTTTCCAATTTTATAAAAGTCACCATGTTTTTATTTATTACTCACCCGACATATTAGTTCTCGACATTATTTCAAGTTATTTATTTATAATAATATTCCGACATTTATTGCACTATTTTCATAGTATAATAATTACCGTTATATTATTATAACGTTTACTCGTGATTGTTTTATTACTAATATACGCATTTATATATGTATATATATATATATATATATATATATATATATATATATATATATATATATGTATATATATATGTGTATATATATATATATATATATATATATATATATATATATATATATATATATATATATATATATATATATATATATATATATATATATATATGTACGTTTATCACGTCTATATACGTATATAAACGATTATATTATCAATAATATTATTACGAGTATTGTTTTTAATGTTTGATTTTAAATATTTATCGAGTCATAAGAATTTGGTCACATGTCCGAGTCATCACTCTCGGCTCATAGTCCAAGTCCAAAATAATAATCAAGTCAAAATAAATAAATCAACTCCGTCCAAAACAATCCCATATCCACGTGCTACAACATGAGGGTCCGACTACGGCACCCGACTAATCCTATCTCCGTCATTCTAGTGACCGTCTCACAATCGGTCCCCAAATCCACACTCGTCAACACAACTCCATAATCCAAATCACAAGTCCAAGTACCACTTCAAGCTCAACAAAATAACCATGAACCCATAATAATAAAGTCAACAATTAATATCATCCAACAAATATAAACCTCAACAACAAAATATATACCATACGTACGGGTCGACTTACCAAGTCAAACCCGGGTCAAAATGACACCACAATAATCATATTATGGTCACGCCTGAGACCTCTAGGTCTCGGCATTGCTCTAATACGAGCCAAGTCGAACCAAACGGACCCATAGGGTCGTCGGCAACAAACCACGACAACAACAAAATTACCAAACAACCATAACCTCAAATCGATCACCAAATACAACCAAGTATCAAATAATATCGGACCATGAGTCTTCTTGGACTCCAACGAGCCAAGAAAAGGGTCACACCGAGACCTTAAGTCTCGGCCAAGCTCCATACGAGCCAACAATCAAAACCAAACGCGACCCATAACATAAGTCGAGCATCAAACTCGCGTCAAAACCAAAACCCAAGATACCAAACGGATTTTAATGACAAAAATATCATTTCCCCATCATTATATTTCGAAACCCAACAAAAATAACCCGTGTGGACACGGATTAAATCACAAATCGAGGCACACGAGTGAGATTCGTGGCCACTCACCTTCAAAATCGACTCCAAACCTGATTTCTTTAAAAACCCAACAAGGTTAAACAAAAATGGTGGTGTTAGTGTAGTGGTATTAATTCGTACGTGGTGTTAGGGGGTCCAATTCGCGCGTGGTTTATACCAATAGATAGATCAGGAAAAGATGATTAAGATGGTGGTGTTATTTTTGGTGTGAGAGTGGCGGTGGTAGCGCTATTGGAGGTTTAAGGGTGGCGGTGATGGTGTGTTAAAAAGAGAGAGAGAGAGATGTGAATGTTGGTGAAGGTGATGGTGTTGTTGTGTTGCTTTATCAGGTTTTCACAAGGACGATTTTCAATTTACTCTTTAAAAAAAAAGCTTTTTATGAATAATAATAATAATAATATTAAGGGGGTAAAGTGGGTTAAATAGCCCGGTGTAAATATACGGACCAAACCCGAAACCTTAAATAATAAATCAACTTTCTCGAACCGAAATCGTTCCAAAATAATCAAAACCTCGCGATACGTTCCAAAAATATAAATATCCGAACCAATGTTAAAATAATTAAAATTGTTAGGTTATCCTAGTGCCGGAGTCAATGTAGTGCCAAAATAATGATCTCAAAAATAAATCATCACGAATGAACCAAACCAAACCATTAATAAATAATCGAATCCCATAAATAACGTACGATAAAAAAATCACATTCCAACGTTCATAAAATATCTCGTCACAATAAACTTTTCAAATATTCCAAAATTATAATTTTTAAAGTAATGCGGGTTTTCAAAATGGCTCCCTAATTTGCCAGTTGTCACATCCTCCCAGCCTCAGAAGAAACTCGTCCCGGGTTTCTCTCGGAACAAACCAATCTACGAAGTAAAAAGCTTCTGATATTTCTTTCGAAACTCATCCTCACGTTCCCACGTGAATTCCGGTCCATGCCGCGAATTCCAACAAACTTTGATGAGCGGAATACGACTTCTCTTAAGTCGTTTAATCTCTCTATCCAATATCTCAATCGGCTCTTCCACAAAATTCAAACTGTCATCCACACGAATATCCTTAATTGGTATATCTGGCGTTTCATCCGAAAGACACTTCTTCAAATTGCTAACATGAAACACATCATGAACTTTACTCAATTCCGGTGGTAATTCCAACCGATAAGCCACGGGCCCAATTCTTTCCAAAATAAGAAATGGTCCAATGTAGCGGGGATTAAGTTTCCCACGTTTCCCAAAACGTATCACACCCTTCCAAGGCGAGACTTTCAGCATCACTTTGTCTCCAACCTGGAACTCTAGGGGTTTACATCTCTGATCGGCGTAACTTTTCTGTCTATCTCTAGCTGCTTGTAGTCGATCTTGAATTTGCGTTACTTTCTCAGTAGTTTCCAAAATAAGTTCAGGGCCTGTGAGTTGGCTATCTCCAACTTCTGCCCAACTAATAGGTGAACGACATTTACGACCATATAAAGCTTCAAATGGTGCAGTTTTAAGACTTGTGTGGTAGCTATTGTTATAGGAGAACTCCGCAAGGGGTAGATATTTCTCCCAGCCTTTACCAAAGTCTATTATACATGCACGAAGCATATCCTCCAAAGTCTGAATGGTTATCTCACTTTGACCATCGGTTTGGGGGTGATATGCAGTACTCATATCAAGTCTTGTCCCCAAAGCGGTTTGAAGTGATCGCCACAACGCTGACGTAAAGCGGCTGTCGCGATCAGAAATAATCGATATCGGAACTCCATGACGAGAAACAATCTCCTTCACATACAACCTCGCAAGTTTATCAACACTATCATCTTCACTAATTGCCAGGAAATGAGTAGACTTAGTCAATCGATCCACAATTACCCAGATAGCGTCACAACCGCTAGCTGTCTTTGGTAATTTGGTAATAAAGTCCATCGTAATCCGCTCCCATTTCCAAACCGGGAGTTCTGGCTGCGTCAATACTCCTGACGGTCGTTGATGTTCGGCCTTAACCTTAGAGCAAGTCAAACACTTACTAACGCACAATGCTATATCTGCCTTCATATTTGGCCACCAATATAACTTTTTCAAATCCTGGTACATCTTGTCAGATCCAGGATGAATAGAGTATCTTGACTTATGCGACTCATGCATAATCAACTCTCGAATTCCTCCATACAATGGTACCCAACTTCACTCTCCAAAACATAATACTCCATCAGAACGCTTAACAAATCCTTTCTCATTCTCAGCCATCCCGAATATGTTCTCAGCAGGTCGGTTTTCTGCTTTCAACGCTTCTGTTTGAGCTTCAAATATTTGAGACGGTAACGGCGATACGATAGTCATTCCCAATTACCTAACTCGTAACGGTGGTATTCTCTCCTTTCGACTAAGAGCATCAGCAACAACGTTTGCTTTACCAAGATGGTAGCGAATTTTGCAATCATAATCGCTTAGCAACTCAATCCAACGTCGTTGTCTCATGTTGAGCTCTTTCTGATTCAAGATGTGCTGTAGACTTTTGTGATCCGTGAATACAACACATTTAGTACCATACAGATAATGTCTCCATATCCTTAAAGCAAAAACCACAGCACCTAACTCCAAATCATGGGTGGTGTAGTTCTTCTCGTGCTTCTTGAGCTGTCGGGAAGCATAAGCTATCACTTTCTCTCGTTGCATTAACACAGCTCCTAAACCTTTATGAGAAGCGTCACAATAGACGACGAAGTCCTTGTTACCTTCAGGTAACGCTAAGATAGGAGCACTACACAACATTTCCTTAAGTAATTGAAATGCTTCCTCTTCCTTATCTCCCCATTCGTACTTAACACTCTTTTGAGTCAATTTGGTCAACGGTTTTGCTATCTTCGAAAATCCCTCAATGAATCTTCGGTAATAACAGGCTAATCCCAAAAATTGATGAACTTCTGTTGGGGTCGTTGGTGCAGCCCAATCTTTAATCGCTTCAATCTTAGCAGAATCTACATGAACTCCTTGCCTATCAATCACATGTCCCAAAAATTGTACCGTCAGAATCCAAAATTCATATTTAGAAAACTTGGCATACAGTTTCTCCTTCCTGAGCAATTCTAAGATAAGCCTTAGATGCTCCTCATGCTCTTTCTCACTCTTCGAATAAATTAGAATGTCATCGATGAACACAATCACAAACTTATCCAAGTAAGGCTTACACACCCGATTCATGAGGTCCATGAATACCGCCGGTGCGTTGGTCAACCCAAACGGCATCACCTGAAACTCGTAATGCCCGTAACGGGTTCTGAAAGCCGTTTTCGGAATATCTTCCTCGTGAACTCGAAGCTGATGATATCCCGATCTTAAATCGATTTTCGAATACACACTCGATCCTTGAAGCTGATCGAACAAATCGTCTATCCTCGGTAACGGGTATCTATTCTTCACCGTTAACTTGTTCAACTCTCGATAATCAATACACATGCGAAACGATCCATCCTTCTTTTTCACAAATAAGACCGGGGCTCCCAAGGCGAAGAACTTGGTCTTATAAATCCCTTTTCGGCTAACTCCGCTAGTTGCTTCGACAACTCTTCCAGTTCAGTAGGTGCAAGACGATAAGGTGCTCGTGCCACGGGTGCAGCACCAGGTATCAACTCAATCTGAAACTCTACTTGTCTAGTAGGCGAAATTCCCGGTAATTCATCGGGAAACACATCCGAAAAATCACGAACTATAGGCACATCTCCAATGCATTTCCTTCTTCTCCTTCCCTCCTTTCTCAGAAATTTGAGCTAAGAAAAGGCAACATCCTTTTTCCATTAGCTTCGGCAATTTAGTGCAAGATATGACCGCTAATCTAGATGGGCCTCTCAAATCCTTTCTATCTCTTGGTATGTTCAGAATCTCCTTGCCGTAAGGCACACGCACGATCTTCTCATCGCAAAGTATATGAGCATGATACTTCGACAACCAATCCATACCAATAATGACATCAAAACTTCCTAACATGACGGGTAGAAGGTCTATGTTGAAAGGACGATTCAGAAAGTTTAACGTGCAACCGCGAATGATAGTCCTAATCCTCTCTATGTTCCCATTAGCTAACTCTACATCATAACCAATTCCTAAGGCCATCGGGGGTTTCTCTAGTAAGGGTGCAAACTTAGTGGACACAAAACTCTTATCGGCACCAGTATCAAATAGTATGGAAGCATAACGATTATTGAGAAGGAACGTACCAGTAACGACGTTCGGATCTTCTCCTCTCTCGTTCCCAAGGGCATACACTCTTCCATGAGCAGTTCCAGCTTCCACACGTTGATCCCCATTATCTTGTCGTCCACGGTTTCCTCCAGCTCCACGGTTTCCATTATTGTACCCATTACCACCCGATCCTTGATTTCCTCGGTTCCACGATTCCCTACACTCATTCCTATAATGTCCCTTCTTTCCACATCCATAACAAGTAACATTTGCCTTACTCATAGTTTCAGGAGTAGTTTGAACCATAGCAAGTTGTCGAGCTCTACAATCCTTAGCTATGTGTCCCATCCTAGAGCAATTCTTGCACATCACAGTACATCATCCAGAATGATTCTTATAACATCGGTTACACTTGGGTGCATCTCCATTGTAGTTCTTCCTGTCTCCATCTCCCATAGCATAAGCTCTAGTAGTTGTTTGTCGCTTGTTTCGATGATCATTACCCTTAGAGTGATTATCCCTCTTCCTCTTTCCATTCTTGTCTTTCTCAGCTTCTTCCAATGCCAACGAGTCCATCAATTGTTGAGCAATTGTGATAGCCTCATGAATGTTTGCAGGCTTAGCAGAAATCACATCGTTCCTTGTAGCTACCGGCAACCCATCGGTATACCTCTCAATCCTTTGAGTCTCAGTCCTAACCATATCGGGACAAAGTAAGGCTAACTCTCGATAACGGTGATTGTAAGTTGCCATATCGGTACCTTTCACCTTGTGGTTCCAGAACTCAATCTCCAGCTTCTTAATCTCATTCCTTGGGCAGTAAGTCTGAATCAGCAAAGACTTAAATTGCTCCCAAGTCATAGCATAGGCCACATCACTCTCAACCGAATTACGGTAATTGTTCCACCAAGTTAAAGCTTCATCCTTGAAAGTAAAAGAAGCAAACTTTACCTTCGCATTCTCCGCACAACCACTGACATTAAACACTGACTCAGTCTTCTCTATCCACCTGACCAAGTAGACCACTCCTTCAGTTCCACCAAACTCAACGGGTCCACAAATTTTGAACTCCTTGTAGTTACATCCATTAGCACGAACAGGTGGAAATGTTCCAGCAGAATTGTTGGAATGATTTGACTCAGCTAGTAGCTCAGCAACTCGTTGCTCCACAAGTTGATTGATCATTGCTTGATCCACAGTAGGTGCGTTAAGTGGAACATGATCATTGTCTCCCTGAATTCCTGTTGTTGCGGTTAGTAGTGTCCAGGTTATCATGAGTAGGGGTCTCAACATTTCGAGTAGGACGGCGTCCTCGACGACCAGGGGTAGTCGTTGCAGGACCAGTTCTGGTAGCTCTAACAGGGTTTCGTCGTGGGGCCATTGATCGAACACTCCTCGGTTAAGAAAGCAACAAGATAACATAGCTCAAACATCTAGCCACGTTGCTGGCGGAGGTTCCTCAACTCCTGCCTCAAGCCATCAAGCTCCCTCCATAGTGATCCTAACTCCACACCATGGGTGTCGCTATCTCTCTTGAGGTCAGCCACCTCCTTCTCCAGCTCGGCATTCCTCTGCCATAACTTGCGGTCGGCCTCTCGAGCTGTAATAAAACCTCGCTGTAAACCCTCAATATGCTCGTGAATCTCCATCAAACCCCTCCTCATCTCGGTAACTCTCCTCTCAGCCGTAACCATGTCAATCCTCAACTCCCCAATGAACTCAACGGTCACCCTATCAATCCGCTCAGACATACATGTAACTCTCTCACCAAGATCAGTAATCTGAGCCCACATCCTACCAGTCTCACCTAACTCTGCATGCTCAGCAGAAACCTCAGAAGATGCATCCGACTCAACGGGACTACCAGGTGGCAACTCAAACAAAAATGGATGATCAGGTGAAACAGGCTCTATTGGATGTATAGGTGAATCAGGCTCCTCAGCCTGAGCTGGCGGCACTAACAAATCATCATCATCAGGCATCTCCTCTTGCTGAGGGTCATCCTCCTCCTCAGGGTCATCATCATCACCCTGCTCAGCCTCCTGAGGGTCATCAGCCTCATCCTCACCCTCGTACTCCTCCTCCTCCTCATCGGAAGAGTATGTCATCAATCGTCGTCTCCTAACAGGTGAACCATATGGTGAAGGGGTAGGTGATCTAGGACGACGACGCAATGATGCAGGTGGTGCATCTGACAGGAGAGAGTGAGCATCCAACTGTAAAGGTGGTGAAGTAGGGCGTACCGACATACGTGTCGTAGCTCGGTGGGCAAAACGTGGAGCCACACGAGCCAAAGCCTGATGAAGAGTAAGCTGCCTTGATGTACCAGGGAGCCCTAGAGAAGATGAGGGTCCCTGCGTTGATGCAGCAGGCGGTGCTGAAGTAGAAGCTTTCGGTGACACAGTAGCTGAATGCATGGCAACCCTGTAAGGATCATCAGGAGCCATGGTGATCTGTGCTGGGCGTACAGGTGTAGTAAGAATATCCTCAACAACGTCGAACATACGGGAGGCCATAGTCTGTGACAACGGCGTAGGGTAGGTGTAAGTGTTTCAAAACAACTAAACCGCGAACTCAAAATACCATATCAAAATCATCATATAATTCCCAATCATATATATCAAGAAAGATTTAAAATACCGCATTACTAAAATCATTCGTAAAACAATTAAGCCATATAATTCCTCAAAACGCATAAAATTCCTCAAAACGCCATCATATCACTAAATCAATAAACCTCAAATCCTCAAATCATCTCAAGAATCCCAAATCTAATAATCATCTCAATATACCTCAATAATAATAATGATGCTTCGGCTTGGCGGGCTGGCAGGCAATGGTCGAGGATCATTTTCTATAAAAATTGGTTATAGTTTAGGTGTCTATTTACCTAGTTCTCTATAACTTTGGCTCTGATACCAATCTGTAACACCCCCAAAATTTGGTACAGCGGAAGACTCATCAAGCTTTCGAGGTGCTACGGGGATTGGTATCCATTCAAAGTCATGAAAGAACGAGATAAAGTAAACATAAGAAAAATACAACCAAAACGGGTTTTAAAGTTTACATTTATCCCAAGAATTTTCCAAAGTAAGGCCCAAAAGAAATAAACATAGGTCCACAATTATTTATCAGAGTTTTAGAAAATAGATCCATAACCGGGTGCCATTGCCAAGCCTCCAATCCAAGCATCCAAGGGCATCACTTAATTACCTGAGAAAACGTGCTAAAAGTCAGCTTTCGCTGGTGAGATCATAGGTTTAAATTCATAATTCAATATAGTGGACATATACGCAAAACGCTTGCTAGCTAGACTAGGCCTCAATCATCCAACCAAATCAAATCAACCCTATATGTGCACGCTATAGCTCAAATCCATCCAATCAATAGCTTACCTAGCTCAAGTCTAGGCCTCGCTCTATAATCAATCCAATAGCTTACCTAGTTCGGGACTAGGCCTCGCTCAATAACCAATCAATAGCTTACCTAGTTCGGGACTAGGCCTCGCTCAATAACCAATCAATAGCTTACCTAGTTCGGGACTAGGCCTCGCTCTATAACCAAATCAATAGCTTACCTAGCTCATGTCTAGGCCTCGCTCAATAACCAAATCAATAGCTTACCTAGTTCGGGACTAGGCCTCGCTCGATCCTACCTAGTTCTATAAGCATAGCAAGTTTTAAATAAACAAAGCGAATAGTCCACATAAAACATTTTGCACGTTTCTCACCCCAAGTATTGAAAACAAAGTTCAAGAGTAAAAGTGGGGCTATGACTCACCTCAAGTCCAGCAAAACCTCAAAAGAAATCGATAGAAGAAAGACGTAAGCAAACTCAAGCAACTCACGTAACGGCAACTACAGACTCGGCACTTCCTAACAATATCAAGCTCGTTCAGAAATCATTTCCTCAAAAATCAAATATTCCCATTCCCGAACGTATTCCATTTTTACTTTCCAAAAATATCCATTTCTCGAATTAACTTCATATTAATTTGAAATTCGACGTTTGGTATCCATACGGGTGAAGGGTCGACACAACTCAAACCAAGAAGCCACAACGAAAAGAAATAATAACCCATCTATAGGTCTAATATTAGCCCAATATATTATTTAAATAAATCATCGAAGCTTATCAAATCCGTCGATTTGGTAATCCCCCATATTTATTTACGTAATATATCGTTCCAAAATTATACCCAACCTAAGGCACATAGCACAAAGTATACTATTTGGTATATATCGTAGTCCAATAAGTTCCCTATATATATCGTCAAATCGGATAAATTCCACGAGATACATAGTAATTTATTATCCTAATACATATACCACAACCTATGGGCGTCGTGGGATACGATGCCCATTAATATACTCATTTTATATAGCCAAATAACTCGATCTAATCCGTCAATTAAATAAGTCACTTGTTATAGAAAATGTTTATATTAATCGTCATATATCTGTGACAACACAAAAGTCACATAATAAAGCCCACTTGGACTTAAGTAACCACAACTCATATAACTCGATAAGTTTTCCAAATTTATAAAAGTCACCATGTTTTTATTTATTACTCACCCGACATATTAGTTCTCGACATTATTTCAAGTTATTTATTTATAATAATATTCCGACATTTATTGCACTATTTGCATAGTATAATAATTACCGTTATATTATTATAACGTTTACTCGTGATCGTTTTATTACTAATATACGCATTTATATATATATATATATATATATATATATATATATATATATATATATATATATATATATATATATATATATATATATATATATATGTACGTTTATCACGTCTATATACGTATATAAACGATTATATTATCAATAATATTATTACGAGTATTGTTTTTAATGTTTGATTTTAAATATTTATCGAGTCATAAGAATTTGGTCACATGTCCGAGTCATCACTCTCGGCTCATAGTCCAAGTCCAAAATAATAATCAAGTCAAAATAAATAAATCAATTCCGTCCAAAACAATCCCATATCCACGTGCTACAACATGAGGGTCCGACTACGACACCCGACTAATCCTATCTCCGTCATTCTAGTGACCGTCTCACAATCGGTCCCCAAATCCACACTCGTCAACACAACTCCATAATCCAAATCACAAGTCCAAGTACCACTTCAAGCTCAACAAAATAACCATGAACCCATAATAATAAAGTCAACAATTAATATCATCCAACAAATATAAACCTCAACAACAAAATATATACCATACGTACGGGTCGACTTACCAAGTCAAACCCGGGTCAAAATGACACCACAATAATCATATTATGGTCACGCCTGAGACCTCTAGGTCTCGGCATTGCTCTAATACGAGCCAAGTCGAACCAAACGGACCCATAGGGTCGTCGGCAACAAACCACGACAACAACAAAATTACCAAACACCATAACCTCAAATCGATCACCAAATACAACCAAGTATCAAATAATATCGGACCATGAGTCTTCTTGGACTCCAACGAGCCAAGAAAAGGGTCACACCGAGATCTTAAGTCTCGGCCAAGCTCCATACGAGCCAACAATCAAAACCAAACGCGACCCATAACATAAGTCGAGCATCAAACTCGCGTCAAAACCAAAACCCAAGATACCAAACGGATTTTAATGACAAAAATATCATTTCCCCATCATTATATTTTGAAACCCAACAAAAATAACCCGTGTGGACACGGATTAAATCACAACTCGAGGCACACGAGTGAGATTCGTGGCCACTCACCTTCAAAATCGACTCCAAACCTGATTTCTTTAAAAACCCAACAAGGTTAAACAAAAATGGTGGTGTTAGTGTAGTGGTATTAATTCGTACGTGGTGTTAGGGGGGTCCAATTCGCGCGTGGTTTATACCAATTGATAGATCGGGAAAAGATGATTAAGATGGTGGTGTTATTTTTGGTGTGAGAGTGGCGGTGGTGGCGCTATTGGAGGTTTAAGGGTGGCGGTGATGGTGTGTTAAAAAGAGAGAGAGAGAGATGTGAATGTTGGTGAAGGTGATGGTGTTGTTGTGTTGCTTTATCAGGTTTTCACAAGGACGATTTTCAATTTACTCTTTAAAAAAAAAGCTTTTTATTAATAATAATAATAATAATATTAAGGGGGTAAAGTGGGTTAAGTAGCCCGGTGTAAATATACGGACCAAACCCGAAACCTTAAATAACAAATCAACTTTCTCAAACTGAAATCGTTCCAAAATAATCAAAACCTCGCGATACGTTCCAAAAATATAAATATCCGAACCAATGTTAAAATAATTAAAATTGTTAGGTTATCCTAGTGCCGGAGTCAATGTAGTGCCAAAATAATGATCTCAAAAATAAATCATCACGAATGAACCAAACCAAACCATTAATAAATAATCGAATCCCATAAATAACGTACGATAAAAAATCGCATTCCAACGTTTATAAAATATCTCGTCACAATAAACTTTTCAAATATTTCAAAATTATAATTTTTAAAGTAATGCGGGTTTTCAAAATGGCTTCCTAATTTGCCAGTTGTCACATTATAAATAGTGGATGAATAATAATAATAATAGCTACGGGGTTTTATATAGTCTAACATGGTATTCTAAGCAGGTTTGATACCGAGACCTAATCGGCCTCCATAAACCGCTGCCTCTATGCCACCCGTCATACCTTAACCGCTACCTATTATCCCTGAAATTCTCCGCTGCTTAATTCTCAATTTTTTTTCCACCTGTTACAATCCTAAACCGAAGAGGCCACTGTCCTCGAAACATTTGTGATTGATATTTGTTAGACCAATGCTAATGGGCGTTGGTTTCACCAAGCAACCCCAAAAGCAACGCACCACTTCCCTCTAGCACACCCCAAACCAACGCGTCGCCCTCCAACTTTTTCCAAAACTCGGTTGCATCACAAACCGAAACAATTACACATGCAACCCCATTTTTTACATGACAAAAAGTAAAACTTACCCATTTGATTGTTTGGTTTGGAATGGAGGCTGCGCCTGAAAAAGATGGTGAGTAAAAATGGAGGAAATTAGGTTGGGGTTTATTAAAAGTAATTAGAGTATAAGAAGAAGACTTACCGTTTACCAATTGGATGAACGTTTTTGAGAGTGAGTGAAGTTTAGGTGAATGGTGGAAGATGAAATGAAGTTACAAAGAGTAAAGGTAAAATGAATGGTGGAAGATGAAGTTTAGGTGAATGTTTTAACTGTGGTTGACTCCAAAGTCAAGTTATTTGCATTTTTGGTCCCTCGGTTTTAGATAATATGCAATATATTGGATTAAGATACAATGTAAAATTTCAAAAACAATACTACAACATAGGCAAATATATATTTTGTGAAAAATAGCACCTGGTAACATTATAGCACCTGATAACATTATGGCTAAAATTAAGACAATAATAAGCAGATATGTGAACAATTTAGTTTTGGAGTTGCTTTTGTGGTCACCACTAGCTAGTTATGGTTGGGCTGGAGTTGTGGACATAGAAAGCTGAGGTGGCGCTGAGGTGGCGGGGTTGCTTGGGTGAAGTTATGGTCACCGTTAGCATTAGTCTTAGTGTTTGTTCCTTGGTCCCACCGTTGATTATGGTCATCATATTATATTAGGAATAGGTTTTGGATTTGTTATTCTGTTCCAATTGTTTAATATTTGATCAAATTTGGTTACTTGTTTTTATTGGGAACAAGATCTTACGATTGGGCATTCAGCAAAGATGTAGAAGAATAATAGGAGATTTGATATGGTTTACCCTTGAGCAATAGTTTGAGGGTTTATGTTTATGTTTTTGTTTTAATATTAAAAATAAATAAATAAATAAATAAATAAAATAAATAATTGTTTAATTGTTTGTTTTTGTTTGTCGACCAAGAGTTGTTGACGATCTCTGTTTGTCGACCAAGAGTTGTCGACGGGTGCTTTGTTTGTTTGTAGACCACGTGTGTTGTCGACCGGTTTTAGTTATTTAATTGTTTGTTTTTGTTTTTTTATGTCGAATTCAGGGTATCAATTCCCGAGACGATGTTTTATTTTGGTTTCTTGTTTTATTTTGCTTTCTTAGTTTACTACTCCAGTTCGAGCTTTCGCGATTTCGCCACTCGAACTGTGGGGGAGTATTAGTGGATAATTAGGCCCAAGCCCGGTTTGTGAGTTTTGGGTATTAAGGTTTCACTATTATAAATAGCAGATGAATAATAATAATAACCTACGGGGTTTTATATAGTCTAACAAAAAGATCATTGATAACATAATAAAGCCTAGCCAACCAATATTCAATATAATGAGTATAGTAGTCCATCAAGTATATATTTTAGCTTTGAGATTTATCTTTCACCAATGTGAGCTTAAGTTTGCACCCAAGACGAATGATATATGGTTTAACTTCCCATCATGCTTCATATCCCCTGTATCTTAGCCCGTGTTCAGCCTAAGATCAACCCGAGAGATAATATACGGCACCATTGCTGAAGATTATACATTGTAATACAAACCTGTACAAAACGGCAATCAAACATACGTACCGTCGAATATGAGTAGAATAAACCATTGGAAGTGTTAGTTTTAACGGATAAAAATTAATGAATATGTCCGAACTCGAACACGAGACTTCGGGATTGCACACTTTACGTATGAGTTTCAATTAATTAATAATTATTGTTTTAGTGACGAATAATTATTAAATTCACGAAATGAACACTTAACGGTACCTAACGACCGTTAGACGAAAGATTAAGAACTAATATTGAAAAAGTGGACAAGAAGGATCTAGAAACCCTTCCATGGGATAGGGAATGCTCCAAGCTTGGGATAGTATAAATACATGGCCTCATGTTTTCATTCCTCTCATCCCTTGGTTCATTAGCAAGCCAATTCACTTCTTCATCTCTTTTTCTCTTCAGCTATAGGCGATCCACAAGGATCAATTAAGGCTCAACTAGTAGTGCTTGATCGTGAATTAAGAACCTAGCTTTTCTTATTGAAACGCTAATAGTACGTGTGTTCGAGAACGAAGTGTTAGCATACTTTTGCTAACGTGGTGATTGCCCATTCGACTATCCCTTAGTCGATCTAAATTAAACCCTAATTAGGGTTTATAGTTCTTGTTCAATTGATTTCTTGTTCTTGCTAGAAATCACAAAAGAGATACGCATTCATTTATATTCGGTTAATTTCAATTACATGTATTTGATCCTTTTCCGCTGCTTGCTTGATGTGTTTATATGTTTATATATTAGTTATGATTTACATATTTCAACAGTGGCATCAAGAGCCGTTAATACGTTGTAATTAATTACCGAAACACATAAAATTGAATCGTTTTGATTATTACATGCTTGTGTTCTTATGTTTTTTAAACTGTTCATAAACCCTAGAATTTTTTTTTAATATGTCGAATTTTTTTCTTGTAAAGAAAAATTAGGATTTTTTGAATTTTGTTATAAAACTTGTAGAAAAACCCTAGTTGCATGTAATATTTATGTGTATTACAAATGGATATTTATGATATGCCGTTTTGGTTGTGTTCCTTGACATGATTATATGATTATAATATGTGCTATGTGGGCATCCATTACAAACCATGCATGTGTTGTTATGGATTATGGTGATTTTGTAGATTTCATGCTTATTTTATGCGATTTAATTATAATTGATATGATTTTTTAGTAAATATTATGACTATAAAGATTACTAAAATTAATTAATTATAAAATTATGGAAGACCCTATTAAAATCATGTATTAATCAATTGTGTGTTTTAAATTGATTTAATTTGCATGTCCATTATTGTTGTTGTTTGTTTATTTTATTTAAATTACTTTTGTTTTTATATGTTATGTGACATGATAGTAAGCAAAGGGTAATTTTATAAATTAAATATTAAACGGACTTAATAATGGTGAAATCTTGTTTTGAGCTTATAAAAATCTTGAACTTTTGATTGATTGATCGCGACTATATTAAGTGCTAGAAAGGTGAAACTAATTTTGACAAACTATTAATGTCACACCCCCAGAAATCGGGTCCAGCGGAAGCATACATGTAGCTGGGGTGTAACTCAATTGGTATTACAACACAAGTGCAAAAATGGTTTTCACTTGGATCATTTAGAATAAAATAGCTTAATCAAAAGTATTGAATTTACATTGTTAAAATTTGTGCGGAAGTAGGCCTTTAAAATAGTTTAAAACGGTCCCCATAAGAATTTCAGAGTCTTCTATGACCATGCCATGCCCTGCCAAAACCTCCTGTAGTGTGCCATTGCTTAAAACCTGAAAATACATGCTAAAACGTCAGCATAAAGCTGGTGAGTTCATAGTTTTAAGTAAACAAGTATTTTCCAGAAATCAAGTATTTCCCGTAAACAAGTATTTTGCGGAAGGCAAGACAATATAACAAATACCATGTCACAGCCAAAAATAAGGTATACAGTGCCTAAAGCTCATGACCCCGAAGCTCGACGTAATCGTATGCAATCAAGCATAAAATGCCCCAAGTAAGTGTTTGCCAGACACTCGGAAGTAATCCGAATGATATGCGTCCGTTTAACAGGTTGGCGCGACCAACTCGGACGGGGTGTCAACCCAAATAGATCTATCCACAGCATTCGCGCTCATACGCATGTAATTAACGGTTCATGATAAAGGGGACTTCAGTGGCAGTAATAGGTAACTCAGGCAAAGTAACAGTTTTATATTTATGTCCGCAAAAGCAAGAACTTGTGTTCATAAGAAAGAAATCAAGGATGTAATAAGTAATTCATAATGTATTCAAGTAATCAATCAAGTATTTCAACCATCCAGTAATGTTTGAGAAAATGAATCGCGTTCAATTAAAACAAGCATTGAATTTAAATAGTAAGGAGCATGTATCTTCCCCCAAAACAGTTGTAAAACAAGTAAAAGTAGGGGTTATGAACTCACCTGGTGCAATAGCTACGATGACAACAATGAATACACAGAAATGAGGCACGATCTCTAACCGCAACCTAATATGAATGATATGATCTAATGTAAGAAATGAAATGACGCTACACATGCAAATACGTATGTTATCGATACCACTCATTAGTTTTGAAAATAACGTTTATCGTCGACAAATACGTTTTTGACGTCTCGTTAGGTTAATAACAACTTTTCACGGAAATAGGTTGAAACGGTACTCCACGATCCTTGTTTGGTGTTCTATCAGAAAATATAAGGTTTTTGTCGCAAAAATTACATTTTTATTACTTGAAAATATGCCCAAAATGGCCTCGCAAAACAAGTCGCGAAATATTGTACGTTAAGTGTTAATGGTCAAGCTCGGCGTTTTTGAAAACCTTGTAACAATATCTAGAAGTCGCGTCATTTAATTTTTGGCGATACGGGTCTCGATCGATGAGAAAATCGACTCTTATTGTTGTTACTTGAAAATATTATGTTCAACACTTAGAAAATTTCATTATAGTAAAAGCTGTCAAAATATATATAGTTTATCGGGTATATAGATGAGGTCGTAGTTTATTCGTTATAAGTCTATTCGACGAACGGCCAATTGATTTGAAAAGCTTGTTGGAAGATCTTGATTTCATAAAACTACGGCTCGGACTCAAATTGATCCGATCATAAAGAAAAACAGCCAAGAAAGTGGTGTCTCGCAAAGACAGTTTTGCGGCAAAATAATAATAGAAAAGCTGATGGAAATTTGTAAAAATCGTCTAAGTTCAAACGCTTGTATCTTTTTCATTATAAGCTCGTTTTCTACGTTCTTTATATCCCCAGAATCGTGGGATGGCATACTAGTATATTTTTAATAAGTCGGGACGGCTAGATCAAGTTTTAGGCCTCGAAACAGTCCATGAAAATCATGGGACAGCAAGTAATTTTCAGAAAATAGTTTTCGTCGTTAAAATTGAAAATAGCATATCTTTTTCGTCGTAACTCGGATTTTAGTGATTCAAGCGGCCACGGTTTCGTTTTTGAAAGTATTTTCTGAATATCTAACCCAATGTTACCCGGAAACCCCTGAGTTTTCTGAAATTGGCGATTGGGACAGAACCTATATTTGAAAGTATTTTTTTCGTTGTTAATATTCGGAAAATCATATCTCCTTCGTTATTAACTTGTTTTTATCCCCGTTTTCGGCTATAGTTTCGTATCGGAGAGTATTTTCTAAATTTTTGGTCAAAAGTTATACCCTTGCCCCTGATCTTTCCACGTTTGCCAAAAAGGGACAGCAACATTTTGAAAGTGTCAAAAATAGATTTTCCTAGTTTCTAACTTGTTCAAAACCACTTCAATCAACAATCAAAACAACTCTTGATCTACCATACACCTTCTTAGGGTGTCATGGGTTCCTAAAAATCGCCAATCTTAGTGAATCTAATGAGATTGCTAGTGAAAATTGTAGATCTGTGTTTATGAAGAAAAGAAATGAGTAATAAGTGGTATGGATCATACATACTTGCATGTTTTACCAATATATCTTGAATATACATAAAAATATAAAGTAAATGAAAGTATGAAAAGATCAAAAGTATTTTTGAAGCTTACTTGAATATTTGAGGTGATTTGAAGATGATTATGTATAATAACCTAGGGTTTTTACCACAAAACCCCAACTAGATCATGATTAAAACTTGATTAAACACTTGGATCTTGAAAGTTTATGGTTTCTTCTTGTGTTCTTGGTTGGGTCGATCCACACACCAAGGGAGGAAGAGAGAAAAGTTTTTGTGCTAGTTTGTTTTTCTTGTAAAATGGATGTAGGTGTAGAAATATGTATATATATGCATATTAATGTAGGAGGCAAGATCCATAAAAGGGGGGATTGGAAGACTTTTGCAAGCAAAGTCTTGACTTTGGTGTATTATTGATAGATATTGTGTAGTTTAGGTAATACCGGGTACCGAGTTAACTAAAAAAAATAAATCATGACGCAATGAAATAAAATATGACGAAGTTGTAAAAGTTGTAAAATATTATTCCTAATGATAATCGGGTGTTAAAATAATTATCGTATTGAAATTTCGCAAACCGACAGAGTTATAAGCTCTGACCGTAAAATATAGTAATTGATTCGAATACACCGGGTAAATTAATAATATAATTTTTGTATTATTAAAATGAGTATGAAAATATATTAGGATCGTAATCGGGAGTATTGGGTATACGTTCGTAGTAAAAACTGAGTGGTAACGTTAATTACAAATTAAGCATACGTATATAGAAATAATGCATATCCGTGTAGGGCCTAAAATGTGATGATGATGTAACCGAGGATATGTAGACTACTCCAGTCTATATGACGTGTCATTAATGAATGATGCATGAATTCGCAGCTAAACCTAAATGGTTACGCGAATTTGAAGACTCGTAAACTCAATTTACGAAATAGTGAATGATGATCATGAATAGTGATTCCCTCCGGGAATGAATAGTGTCACATGAATAGTAAAAGTTTTGAACGTTCCTCGGAATCACAAACTGACTCCTAAAATGATGAATAGTGACCGGTGAATAGTAATTGATGAATAGTGAATAGGAGAAATGTCCCGAAAATGCGGGTTGTTACAGTATCACCCCCTTAAAAGGAACTTCGTCCCGAAGTTCAGTTTGTGTTGGTCTCTAGAATGGTATTGGTTAAAAGATGATGATATAATCGTGTAAGCTACTGAGCTCTAACAAGGTTGAAGTCTGACGGCCACTAGGCCTACTCTGGCAGAAATCGTAAATGGTTCAGTGTATATCGGGTTTAACTTTATGAAGTTTTCTGAATGGTATTATGCCTTTCCTAGGCAGAACTTTCATCATAATCATGCCACGAACTTGAAATTCTAGTGGTTTACCGCTTATCGAGCTTGTAATTGATTCTTGATTTGTAGGAAATTCTTGGTTATTTCATGAATGCTTACGGGACTAGTGAGTTGGGCTTTTCCAAGTTTTGATCCGTCAATGGATGTTGACACTTCGACCATAGAGTGCTTCAAATGGTGTAGTCTCTAAGCTCGTGTGATAACTATGGTTGCAACTGAATTTGATTTATGGCAAATGGTTAATCCAACCATTTCTGGTGTCAATCACACCCGATTTGGGCATATCTCCCTAGGTTTGAATCAATCTCAAATTCTGACCATTGGTCTACAGATGATAGGTGGTGTGGTTCCAAAGAGATCTTAATGAAATCGTTAGGAGTTGAGGTGAATCAAATTCCTTTATTAGGAATAATTGAAATGGGTATCATGAATTTTGTTTTGAAAGACTTACAGGGTTAAATCCGTAAAAGGGTGTTGTTGAAAATAATAGATTAGGATAAGGTTGTGATCCTCCGCAGGATGTCAGGAATTGAGTCTTTCTCCACCTACGGTGCTTAGTCTCCATTACTAAGATTTTCCCCAAGTTATAGGTCATCAACTCACAAACTCCTAAAGGTATAAGTGAGGTAATATAGTGATTGATTTTCAAAGTTTGTTTTGAGATTGTGTTTCGTTCATAAACCTTCCCCGAATAAATGAATCTACAAGTTTAAGCAAACGGCTTTTTAGGTAACATCCTTCTTGATGTTTCAAAATTTAGTAGTTATGCAATATAGGAAAATTTTCAACATAAGGTGGATAATATGGTTTACCAAAGATCGATGTTTAAAATTTTGTAACATTCAATAGTTTTGTAAAAGATTAGCCAAAAGGAATTTGCTTGTCAAAATAAGTGCATCAGAAAAGTGTTTCTTACAAGATATATGTTTTGTATAACAGTAGTTTTGGAGAAAATCCATTTAAAAATGAAAGTATTAAGAGGATAAAATAGCCAGGTATATATGTATGCACAAATGCATAGGTGTCTAACATGTTTGAATAGAGGCTATTGGTGAGGACATGTTCAATTTATAGTCTTGGTTAAGAGGTTGGGTTTATCTCTATGGTGTTGCTTAGTGAGCACTCGTATCTAAATGAATCTTGTAATTCAGTCAAGCCAATACTTTCTAGATGATAGAATTTTGGCGATCAGGCCAGTGATAGTGGTTCGAATTGTTTTGTGATATCCTGAGATTTCTGTTGAGTTTTGAAAGGTCTTAATGTATCGAGGGATCATCCTCATAGAAGGTATGGAAAGTCTTTCCTAGGGAGGTCATTGATAATATCCACTTATCAATATAGGGAGTAGTGAGGGATGAGTGACATCGGAATCTAGAGAGTGTTAGCTAATTCCTTATATATATATGGGGGTGGGGAAAGGAAATGATAGTGATGGTGAGAAGGGAAGAGACTGTGACAACTGCAACAAAATGAGATTGTGACAAAAGAAAATACTGTGATATGAGTGTATTGTGCATAAATATGAAAGTTCATGAAATAAAATGACTAACTGACATGCTTCCAATCGGTGGTTTACGAAGTGATGAAAAGTATGAAGGTTCCAACAACGAGAGTATACACACACATGAATGAAACATTTGGAAATTGAGTAGGGGATTTAATCCAGACAAAATTTTATTATAACCATTCTCAGTGTTGCAAAATTCATTTCTGAGTCAGACATAGGTGGTCAGCCTATATCTCACCATCCCGGGTTGAAGATAGATGACCAGTCTATATTCTACCGAGGTTCCATGAATTTTGAAATACTCAGCTCAGTTATACTAAGACTATGTCCTTCACAAATACCAAAACGTTCTGAAAGACAAAAGCAAGTGACCAAACTCGAGGTCGATTGATGAAACTATGCAAGGAAAACATAATGCGGTGACATATATAATACGTGAACATGCTTATATGAAAGATAATTATAGTAATCAACTATAATAAATGGATATAGTATATCAGATAATGAGAAACAAATCTCATCACCAAAGTCAGCAACTAACCACAAATGAGGCTTCAGCTTGGCAGGCAGGCACGTGACGATCATAGGGTTAAGTTTTCGTAAAAGTAGCTATAGTCTAGGTTTTAAAAACACTTAGTTCGCTATAGCCAAAGCTCTGATACCAATCTGTCACACCCCCAGAAATCGGGTCCAGCGGAAGCATACATGTAGCTGGGGTGTAACTCAATTGGTATTACAACACAAGTGCAAAAATGGTTTTCACTTGGATCATTTAGAATAAAATAGCTTAATCAAAAGTATTGAATTTACATTGTTAAAATTTGTGCGGAAGTAGGCCTTTAAAATAGTTTAAAACGGTCCCCATAAGAATTTCAGAGTCTTCTATGACCATGCCATGCCCTGCCAAAACCTCCTGTAGTGTGCCATTGCTTAAAACCTGAAAATACATGCTAAAACGTCAGCATAAAGCTGGTGAGTTCATAGTTTTAAGTAAACAAGTATTTTCCAGAAATCAAGTATTTCCCGTAAACAAGTATTTTCCAGAAATCAAGTATTTCCCGTAAACAAGTATTTTGCGGAAGGCAAGACAATATAACAAATACCATGTCACAGCCAAAAATAAGGTATACAGTGCCTAAAGCTCATGACCCCGAAGCTCGACGTAATCGTATGCAATCAAGCATAAAATGCCCCAAGTAAGTGTTTGCCAGACACTCGGAAGTAATCCGAATGATATGCGTCCGTTTAACAGGTTGGCGCGACCAACTCGGACGGGGTGTCAACCCAAATAGATCTATCCACAGCATTCGCGCTCATACGCATGTAATTAACGGTTCATGATAAAGGGGACTTCAGTGGCAGTAATAGGTAACTCAGGCAAAGTAACAGTTTTATATTTATGTCCGCAAAAGCAAGAACTTGTGTTCATAAGAAAGAAATCAAGGATGTAATAAGTAATTCATAATGTATTCAAGTAATCAATCAAGTATTTCAACCATCCAGTAATGTTTGAGAAAATGAATCGCGTTCAATTAAAACAAGCATTGAATTTAAATAGTAAGGAGCATGTATCTTCCCCCAAAACAGTTGTAAAACAAGTAAAAGTAGGGGTTATGAACTCACCTGGTGCAATAGCTACGATGACAACAATGAATACACAGAAATGAGGCACGATCTCTAACCGCAACCTAATATGAATGATATGATCTAATGTAAGAAATGAAATGACGCTACACATGCAAATACGTATGTTATCGATACCACTCATTAGTTTTGAAAATAACGTTTATCGTCGACAAATACGTTTTTGACGTCTCGTTAGGTTAATAACCACTTTTCACGGAAATAGGTTGAAACGGTACTCCACGATCCTTGTTTGGTGTTCTATCAGAAAATATAAGGTTTTTGTCGCAAAAATTACATTTTCATTACTTGAAAATATGCCCAAAATGGCCTCGCAAAACAAGTCGCGAAATATTGTACGTTAAGTGTTAATGGTCAAGCTCGGCGTTTTTGAAAACCTTGTAACAATATCTAGAAGTCGCGTCATTTAATTTTTGGCGATACGGGTCTCGATCGATGAGAAAATCGACTCTTATTGTTGTTACTTGAAAATATTATGTTCAACACTTAGAAAATTTCATTATAGTAAAAGCTGTCAAAATATATATAGTTTATCGGGTATATAGATGAGGTCGTAGTTTATTCGTTATAAGTCTATTCGACGAACGGCCAATTGATTTGAAAAGCTTGTTGGAAGATCTTGATTTCATAAAACTACGGCTCGGACTCAAATTGATCCGATCATAAAGAAAAACAGCCAAGAAAGTGGTGTCTCGCAAAGACAGTTTTGCGGCAAAATAATAATAGAAAAGCTGATGGAAATTTGTAAAAATCGTCTAAGTTCAAACGCTTGTATCTTTTTCGTTATAAGCTCGTTTTCTACGTTCTTTATATCCCCAGAATCGTGGGATGGCATACTAGTATATTTTTGATAAGTCGGGATGGCTAGATCAAGTTTTAGGCCTCGAAACAGTCCATGAAAATCATGGGACAGCAAGTAATTTTCAGAAAATAGTTTTCGTCGTTAAAATTGAAAATAGCATATCTTTTTCGTCGTAACTCGGATTTTAGTGATTCAAGCGGCCACGGTTTCGTTTTTGAAAGTATTTTCTGAATATCTAACCCAATGTTACCCGGAAACCCCTGAGTTTTCTGAAATTGGCGATTTGGGACAGAACCTATATTTGAAAGTATTTTTTTCGTTGTTAATATTCGGAAAATCATATCTCCTTCGTTATTAACTTGTTTTTATCCCCGTTTTCGGCTATAGTTTCGTATCGGAGAGTATTTTCTAAATTTTTGGTCAAAAGTTATACCCTTGCCCCTGATCTTTCCACGTTTGCCAAAAAGGGACAGCAACATTTTGAAAGTGTCAAAAATAGATTTTCCTAGTTTCTAACTTGTTCAAAACCACTTCAATCAACAATTAAAACAACTCTTGATCTACCATACACCTTCTTAGGGTGTCATGGGTTCCTAAAAATCGCCAATCTTAGTGAATCTAATGAGATTGCTAGTGAAAATTGTAGATCTATGTTTATGAAGAAAAGAAATGAGTAATAAGTGGTATGGATCATACATACTTGCATGTTTTACCAATATATCTTGAATATACATAAAAATATAATGTAAATGAAAGTATGAAAAGATCAAAAGTATTTTTGAAGCTTACTTGAATATTTGAGGTGATTTGAAGATGATTATGTATAATAACCTAGGGTTTTTACCACAAAACCCCAACTAGATCATGATTAAAACTTGATTAAACACTTGGATCTTGAAAGTTTATGGTTTCTTCTTGTGTTCTTGGTTGGGTCGATCCACACACCAAGGGAGGAAGAGAGAAAAGTTTTTGTGCTAGTTTGTTTTTCTTGTAAAATGGATGTAGGTGTAGAAATATGTATATATATGCATATTAATGTAGGAGGCAAGATCCATAAAAGGGGGGATTGGAAGACTTTTGCAAGCAAAGTCTTGACTTTGGTGTATTATTGATAGATATTGTGTAGTTTAGGTAATACCGGGTACCGAGTTAACTAAAAAAAATAAATCATGACGCAATGAAATAAAATATGACGAAGTTGTAAAAGTTGTAAAATATTATTCCTAATGATAATCGGGTGTTAAAATAATTATCGTATTGAAATTTCGCAAACCGACAGAGTTATAAGCTCTGACCGTAAAATATAGTAATTGATTCGAATACACCGGGTAAATTAATAATATAATTTTTGTATTATTAAAATGAGTATGAAAATATATTAGGATCGTAATCGGGAGTATTGGGTATACGTTCGTAGTAAAAACTGAGTGGTAACGTTAATTACAAATTAAGCATACGTATATAGAAATAATGCATATCCGTGTAGGGCCTAAAATGTGATGATGATGTAACCGAGGATATGTAGACTACTCCGGTCTATATGACGTGTCATTAATGAATGATGCATGAATTCGCAGCTAAACCTAAATGGTTACGCGAATTTGAAGACTCGTAAACTCAATTTACGAAATAGTGAATGATGATCATGAATAGTGATTCCCTCCGGGAATGAATAGTGTCACATGAATAGTAAAAGTTTTGAACGTTCCTCGGAATCACAAACTGACTCCTAAAATGATGAATAGTGACCGGTGAATAGTAATTGATGAATAGTGAATAGGAGAAATGTCCCGAAAATGCGGGTTGTTACAGTATCACCCCCTTAAAATGAACTTCGTCCCGAAGTTCAGTTTGTGTTGGTCTCTAGAATGGTATTGGTTAAAAGATGATGATATAATCGTGTAAGCTACTGAGCTCTAACAAGGTTGAAGTCTGACGGCCACTAGGCCTACTCTGGCAGAAATCGTAAATGGTTCAGTGTATATCGGGTTTAACTTTATGAAGTTTTCTGAATGGTATTATGCCTTTCCTAGGCAGAACTTTCATCATAATCATGCCACGAACTTGAAATTCTAGTGGTTTACCGCTTATCGAGCTTGTAATTGATTCTTGATTTGTAGGAAATTCTTGGTTATTTCATGAATGCTTACGGGACTAGTGAGTTGGGCTTTTCCAAGTTTTGATCCGTCAATGGATGTTGACACTTCGACCATAGAGTGCTTCGAATGGTGTAGTCTCTAAGCTCGTGTGATAACTATGGTTGCAACTGAATTTGATTTATGGCAAATGGTTAATCCAACCATTTCTGGTGTCAATCACACCCGATTTGGGCATATCTCCCTAGGTTTGAATCAATCTCAAATTCTGACCATTGGTCTACAGATGATAGGTGGTGTGGTTCCAAAGAGATCTTAATGAAATCGTTAGGAGTTGAGGTGAATCAAATTCCTTTATTAGGAATAATTGAAATGGGTATCATGAATTTTGTTTTGAAAGACTTACAGGGTTAAATCCGTAAAAGGGTGTTGTTGAAAATAATAGATTAGGATAAGGTTGTGATCCTCCGCAGGATGTCAGGAATTGAGTCTTTCTCCACCTACGGTGCTTAGTCTCCATTACTAAGATTTTCCCCAAGTTATAGGTCATCAACTCACAAACTCCTAAAGGTATAAGTGAGGTAATATAGTGATTGATTTTCAAAGTTTGTTTTGAGATTGTGTTTCGTTCATAAACCTTCCCCGAATAAATGAATCTACAAGTTTAAGCAAACGGCTTTTTAGGTAACATCCTTCTTGATGTTTCAAAATTTAGTAGTTATGCAATATAGGAAAATTTTCAACATAAGGTGGATAATATGGTTTACCAAAGATCGATGTTTAAAATTTTGTAACATTCAATAGTTTTGTAAAAGATTAGCCAAAAGGAATTTGCTTGTCAAAATAAGTGCATCAGAAAAGTGTTTCTTACAAGATATATGTTTTGTATAACAGTAGTTTTGGAGAAAATCCATTTAAAAATGAAAGTATTAAGAGGATAAAATAGCCAGGTATATATGTATGCACAAATGCATAGGTGTCTAACATGTTTGAATAGAGGCTATTGGTGAGGACATGTTCAATTTATAGTCTTGGTTAAGAGGTTGGGTTTATCTCTATGGTGTTGCTTAGTGAGCACTCGTATCTAAATGAATCTTGTAATTCAGTCAAGCCAATACTTTCTAGATGATAGAATTTTGGCGATCAGGCCAGTGATAGTGGTTCGAATTGTTTTGTGATATCCTGAGATTTCTGTTGAGTTTTGAAAGGTCTTAATGTATCGAGGGATCATCCTCATAGAAGGTATGGAAAGTCTTTCCTAGGGAGGTCATTGATAATATCCACTTATCAATATAGGGAGTAGTGAGGGATGAGTGACATCGGAATCTAGAGAGTGTTAGCTAATTCCTTATATATATATGGGGGTGGGGAAAGGAAATGATAGTGATGGTGAGAAGGGAAGAGACTGTGACAACTGCAACAAAATGAGATTGTGACAAAAGAAAATACTGTGATATGAGTGTATTGTGCATAAATATGAAAGTTCATGAAATAAAATGACTAACTGACATGCTTCCAATCGGTGGTTTACGAAGTGATGAAAAGTATGAAGGTTCCAACAACGAGAGTATACACACACATGAATGAAACATTTGGAAATTGAGTAGGGGATTTAATCCAGACAAAATTTTATTATAACCATTCTCAGTGTTGCAAAATTCATTTCTGAGTCAGACATAGGTGGTCAGCCTATATCTCACCATCCCGGGTTGAAGATAGATGACCAGTCTATATTCTACCGAGGTTCCATGAATTTTGAAATACTCAGCTCAGTTATACTAAGACTATGTCCTTCACAAATACCAAAACGTTCTGAAAGACAAAAGCAAGTGACCAAACTCGAGGTCGATTGATGAAACTATGCAATGAATAGTAAAATGATAAATAGTGACCGGTGAATAGTAATTGATGAATAGTGAATAGGAGAAATGTCCTGAAAATGCGGGTTGTTACAATTAAAGTGGGTATAAGGTTGGCTTCTGATTGAGGCAAAAGCAGTCAACTAAATTCAACCACGGATGTGGTCAAACAAGTCAAACTCCTAAGGCTCAATGCTCCGCGGAATATAGTGTTTCCCCGGGTCGTTATGTCCCGACGAGGTGTGGATGGTTATAAAACGGTTTCGTGATCGGGTGAATTTGGATGAAAAGGGATTTGTGATTGATCTGAACTAAGGAATCTACAATGAAATAGCTTAAATAAGCTATGTGAATGAGACAGGGAAGTGGGAAAAACCAGAAACGTTTAAAACTTAAAACGCGTACGTTTACGTTTAAATAAAACGTAGACGTACGAAATAAAAAGTAAAAACTGAAATCTGAAAACACCCAGGGGGTGAAAATGACTTTTTTACAAAGTAAAAGGTAAAAGAAAATTTTTAGAAAAAGAAAATTAATTTCTACACTATTTAATTATTTATTATTAATTAATTACTAATTAATACTTATTATTATTATTTAAACAACTTAAATATAATATAATATTAATTAAATACTAAAAAGGTGAAAATAAAATTTCTAAAATTATAAAATAACTAAAAATAAGTTTTAAAAATAAAAATATGTATTTTTGTCTTTTTGTGATTTTTATATTAATTAATTACTAATTAAACATTAATTACCTAATTAAACTATTTTAAATTAAGAAAAATAGCAAATGAACAGTAAAAATTCTAATAAAATTTCTAAAAATGTTTTATAACATATAAAAGCTATAAAAAATATAAAAACTAGATTTCACTTAATAAAAACTAATTATACTATTTAAAACTAAATATTAATTAATTTCTAATAAAACTAATATTAAATACAATAAATACTAAATGATAAAATAAAAATCTGAGAAAATTACTATAAATACTTTAATATATGAGGAATTTAATAAAAATATAAAATAGCTAAGTTCTTAATAAAAATTTAAAAATGAAAATTAAAATTAAATTACATTAAATAGAAACTATCACTTAAATTAAAACTTGGATTTTTGTTAATTTTATTTTTGAAACTTGTTACACTACTGAAAATAAGAAACTTTTACAAAAACAACTTTCTTGGAGCTTAAAAATAAGCAAAGTAAAAGCTTATTTGGTTGACAGTTGACTTTGGTCAACTGTCAAAGGAAAATGGTAATTTAGGCAGCTAGGGGGGCCCACAAAGGGTAAAACTGATCCAAATAAGTTGTTAGAACATGTATAAGCTGGAAAAGGAACTAGTGTGACCTCAGAATAAGCAAAAAGGCACAAATAAGCACTTGTAAACTTATACGAATACAGAAACTGGGACACACTTTTGTGGTTAATTCGAGTGGGGCCCAGGGGTTTCTAGGTCAAACAAGAGGTCAAAACCTCAACCCTGGTAGGAGGGGGATGGAAGGAACAAATTTTGTACCTTGAAACCCACTGGGGTGGTCAGAAAAACACCACCAAGTGGTGGTGGTGGGTGGTGGTTCTGCTGTGCAGGGGAACAGCTTGCCCTGCAAGCTACTTTAGGGCAAGCTAGGGACTAGGGAAAAAATTGCAAAAATAAAAGGAGCATGGAAACTTAAATTAGAGCTGGTAGAGAACAAATACAAACAAGTTCCAAGTCTTAATCTAAAACACAAAAATCAAAATAATTATGTGAACTTTTGGAAAAATCGGAAAGGGTGCAATTTTGACTTTTTGCAAAAACTTAAAAGTTGACTTTCTTGAACTTTGGATGGATCATAAACATTAAAACTGAAGTAAGAAGCTATAATATGACAGAATTGAGGTATAAGAACAACTTTTAAGCTAAATGGTGAGTTTTGAGACCCAATTACCTTGACAGTTAACTGTCAAGGTGATTCAAGAGGTGATTTGACTTGGCAGGTTAGAACTTGGGTTTTGTTGCTTAATATACCTAATATACTCTAAAACAAAATGTTACAAACAGAACTAACAATAATAAATACCCTGAGCATGTATTAAACAGCAATCCCAAACACTCCCTTAACTGATCTGCTATGTAATTTACACTAGATACACTAAGTTTAAGGCAGATAAGGAACACAAAAGCTACAATAAGCAAATAAGAAAGGTAATAAGCTAGGAATTTAACTGATAAGCTACTAAGAAAAAGAAATGCAAAAATACAACTCTTACTTGAAAATGGGATGCCAAGGGTGGTAGCTGTGTTAATGAAGGAGATAAGCTCAGATAAGCTATGAGACAGCTTACTGAGCTTATCCAAGTGATATGTGAGCTAAAACAGACCAAGATCAACAGTCATCAATACTTGACAACAATTTAGAATTTTAAAATGAAAACAAAAACATGAAATTTAGAACTACAACTTTTAAATTAAAAGGTGAAATGAGGTTTTGATACACTTAAAACAGTAAATACAAAGCTTTTGAACTAAAGATTACAATAAAAACAGATAATTAAACTAATTAGATTTTTAACTAAACTACTCTAATTTTCTACCCTAACTACTGCTTGCATTCTTCTTTTTTCTTTCTTTTTATAGCTCCTGGAATATCCTTTGACTATCCCACTTCAATCACAGCCGTAGGATTGCTTCATTAGATCCCCATCGTTCAAACGCATTTTGGCGCCAAATTGTGTTTTGGCAGATGTAGTGGAGTTTGGTGAGAGTAATTATGAGGAGGGGGTTGGTGTAAGTTGGTGTGTGAATTAATTATGGTTGGTGAATGTTTTGTGGAAAAGGAGGAGGGGGAGGTGAGACAGGTTGCTGGAAATGGGGAAGGTGGGGAAGGAAGTGAACAGTAAAATGGGGTGTGTTTGTTTGACCGGGTCAACGAACCAGGGAGGATTATTAGTTTTTTTGGTTTGGGCTTGTGGTGGGCTGAGGGAATTGGATCAGGTAGGGTTTTTGGGTTAGGAATAGTGGTGTTGGGTGGAAATAATAATAAGGGTCCATTTGGTTTGATAATAATACACAAGGACCAACTTTGTAATTTGGCCAAACTTGAGGGCTGCAAAATGAAATTTCCCAAAGCAATACCAAGGACCAAATTGCCAATCACCAATATTTCAAAAACCATCTTTTGCCATTTTCATTTTTCAAAATTTCCCGGGGACTAAAAATGACATTTTTCAAAGTTAAGGGATCATTCTTGCCATTTTGTGAAAAACTTTTATCCAAGGATCCATATTGAATATTTTTAAACTTCCAAGTATTAAAAATGGTTTTCCATCCAAAAATATCCCACCAGGGACCAATTCTGTCAATATCTGTAACTCCAGGGACTAAATTATAATTTTCCAAAACTTTTAAGATTTTTCACCAAAGGACTAAATATGACATTTTATGATTTCAAAATGACTTTTGGTGATAATTTTCCATTTTTTGAATGACCAGGGACTAGTTTTGTTAATTTTTGAAAGTCGGGGGACTGAAACTGCCAATTTTGCAAACTTTGTACGTTTTTCAACTGTTTTTACTCGTTTTGCATCTAAAACATATAAAACACAATTTTGAAATATTTTTGGTATTTTGATGCATTTCTGAGTGTTTTTGTATGTTTTGCAGTTCAGATTTGACCAAAAATGATGAGTGTTTGAGCACTCATCAATCCCTCACACTAAACTATTGCTAGTCCCTAGCAATAACTGTTTTGAAAACTTGATGGATTTTAAACTCTTTACCAAAAGCCATCACTTCTGGAGTAGCCAGGTGTAAGAACTGTGGCACATCTGATAACCGTGTGATTTTGAGCAAACCACCAGCTGTCAACAGATTTGATTAGTCTTTACCAAAAGCCTTTTGCTTCTGGACTAGCCAGCTCTTGATGGAATAGTCAACATCTTGGTGAGCTGATTACCAATTATGGATTTTCCACTGCCTTTACCACAAGCCATAATCTTGCGGGCTAGCCAACTCATTCGCTTTATGGGATATGGCGAGTTGAGGTACCATACAATTTTGGGCAAATTGCAAGCCATAAACGGATTTGAGATGTTTTTACCAAGAGCCGTTTGCTCCTGGACTAGCCAATCCCTTTTGTCGTTTAGACACGACGGACTGATTACCACAAAAATTTTGAAGCACCAGTGAAAAAATTTTGAAATTTTGGCTAAAAACGGGGGTATTATATAGTAAAATGTGATAAAATTCGCTAGAATAGCGAAATACCCCCCCCCCCCCCCCCCCCCCACACACTTAGCATGAATATTGTCCTCAATATTCAAAATCCCGGCTATTATGCCGACATTTTGAACGTAAAAGGGCAACATTACAAGCTAAGCGTGGAAAACACCAATTTGTTTTTTCACTTCATAAGTAACCATAGCATGGGGGACTCCCCCACACTTAGGGTGAAAACCCTATAAATATGCTACTGTTTTTGTTTACCGAGTCGCTAGCTTGACTCGACCCCGAATTCATTTGTCCTTGGGGAAGCATGATGTGGAAGAAACAATCTCAATCGGACTTTCATTCAAGATGTTTGGACAAACATTTGAAGCACGTGAAAGTTCCACACCGATGAGATAAGTATCCGGCTCAAGATAATGATACATGAAAATGCCGGGATCAAATATGGTGTCTTCATTCCCGAAGGAGTGAAGAAGAGAAAAAGTCACCTTATAGGTGAATAAAAGGAAGAAAACCATGATGAAAATCATGATTTGATCATCTTCCTCAAGAGGAGGCTCAATAGCCTGAGTTTGGATTTCAAAGGGTAAGCTCGTAAACAACCCGGGAGGGTGGGTGGGAATTTGCAAATTCTCATAATTGAGAGCATCTCCCCCCGGGCTATCAAACTCCGGAGGAGTCATGATATGATGAGTGAGTTCACCGGAGAACTCCTCATGAAGAGAATTATTCATAAGATGTGAATCTGTGAACTCATCTTCCGGAATAGACTCATCACAATCGTCATTCTGAATATCAAAGAGTGGATTATCAGAAATCAAAGTGAATTCAGAGTTGAATTCAAATAGAGGATTGGTGAGAGTAGTATTGAATGTTTCGGGAACAAAGTGATTATTATTCTCAATTGGATTGTCGGGATAAGAAGTGAGTGACGGATCATGATAAAGGAGACTTTCAATTTCTCCCAGATCGGCTTGGAAATCAAGGAGACCATCATCACTTTCCAATGAAAGTGGATTGATGTGAGCAAGTTCATCAGCGAACTCCTCAAGAAGATGATCAGCATCAGAATGTGGAACTGACGCCTCAACATACTCGATGTCTCCATAAGATGTACAATCATCGCTATAATCGGAGAAAGTCTCAAAATGATCGTTTGAACACTCAAGAGGGGAAGGAATATCACACATACCATCCAAAGTTCCCTGTGACTCTCCTGGGATTGGGACAAGGATCTCAACACTAGACTTTATTAATTCGTCCGATTCCTTATTAGGAACAGTGTCAAGATGCTCATCCCCCATGTTTAGAGAGTGAGTGTGAACTTCGGGTGTGATAGCAGACTGAGGGAGTGGAGAGGAGCTAGCATTCATGGATTGTACGAGTTCCATTTGATCTTCTGCTAGTAATTTCTCTGTCTCATCATTTCCTCCCTGATTATCCATGGAAGGAATCACAACTGACGAATCTGATGAATCGTTTTGAATAATGACAATGTTATCTTCATCATCATCACTGTCATCATCGTCATCATAAAGAGCAGCATAGCGAAGATTGGCACGTATTTTAGCCGCTCTTTGCTCAGCAAGTAATTCTTCCATGCTCTTTTCGTTTCTAGCTTCTCGTTCTTCAGCAAGTAATTCTGCTATTGATTTTTCACGAGAATCTTGAAACGATGTAGTAGCTAACCCCTCCTTAAATTTTTTAAATGCTTCAAGAACCTCCTGACAAAGGTCTTGTGGGAATTGAGGGGTTGCTTGGGTCAACTGGTATTGTGGAGGTGGGTCTTGAAACGAATAGTCGTAATTGTTACAAGGAAATGGATTCCCTGTTTGACAATCAGAGCTAGTGTGTGGACCTCCACAATACTCACAACAGTAAAACTGATGTGGCTGTGAGTTATATGTGCTTGAGTCATAATTGTTATCAAGAAACTGCTCATAGACAAGCGTGTTTCCTGATTGACAATCAGAACCGAAGTGTGGGCCAGCACAGTACTCACAACAGTAAAACTGTTGAGTCTGGCTTGGTGTATCTTGATACGAAGCATCATTGAAATTTGGGTAATATGATTCTTGCTCGTATGAATGTGATGGGTAATTGGAAAAATTTGAAGAGTCGTTGAATGAGTTTTGATTAGGATCATAAGCAAATGAATTACTCGACCCACAAAACAAACAACTCCCATTTTGAATATCATTACCACATTGTACACATGTACACCAACGACATGGCAAACCAAAAAGTGGCTCACCACAACCAACACAAGGAATAAAAACCGGAGGTGGGACAAGTGGTGTGCTCTTAGAGCTAGCAATTTCCACCACTTCCGTTATGGTCTCGGGTTTTGGTTCTTGATAAACGTGAAGGTTAGGTAAGTCGTTCTTTTCAGTCACTGCTCTAAGCTCTGTACGTTTGCTTGACAAACTTTTAACCATAAACCGTGAAAGGTTAGGATCAATTCTTGACGGTTTAGGAGCAATTGTGAGCTTAGGTTTTTGAACAACCGTAGGTTGGACGTATTTAGTACTTTCATCGTCAGAGGAAAGTACCGGGTCCTTTGTCACCTTGGTTTCTCGTTCCATTTCCCTCACCGGAGAGGGAATATGAATCGATGGTCCATCATAATCACTACGACATCTCGATATTTTTGACAAGGCCATAAGTTTTTCAATTTTGCTCTCAAAGGCCCATTGTTCAAAGAAATCGTCATCGAGAGATGTCATTTAGAATTATACATGAGAGGGGTAAGGAAAATTATTTTTGGGTTTTTTTTTTTTTTTTTTTTTTTTTTTTTTTTTTTTATGAAAAGATATGAATAAGGGTGGATAAATATACAGCGAGGTGAATTCCAAAATCACTAATCAGAAAAACCGTTTAGAAAACGAATACAACCTCCCCGGCAACGGCGCCAAAATTTGATTGATGCTAAACCGTCAACCAAAGTCAACCACGGATGTGGTCAAGATGGTCAAACAGCCTAGAGTCAATGCTCCGCGGAATATAGTGTTTCCCCGGGTCGTTATGTCCCGACGAGGTGTGGATGGTTATAAAACGGTTTCGTGATCGGGTGAATTTGGATGAAAAGGGATTTGTGATTGATCTGAACTAAGGAATCTACAATGAAATAGCTTAAATAAGCTATGTGAATAAGACAGGGAAGTGGGAAAAACCAGAAACGTTTAAAACTTAAAACGCGTACGTTTACGTTTAAATAAAACGTAGACGTACGAAATAAAAAGTAAAAACTGAAATCTGAAAACACCCAGGGGGTGAAAATGCCTTTTTTACAAAGTAAAAGGTAAAAGAAAATTTTTAGAAAAAGAAAATTAATTTTTACACTATTTAATTATTTATTATTAATTAATTACTAATTAATACTTATTATTATTATTTAAACAACTTAAATATAATATAATATTAATTAAATACTAAAAAGGTGAAAATAAAATTTCTAAAATTATAAAATAACAAAAAATAAGTTTTAAAAATAAAAATATGTATTTTTGTCTTTTTGTGAATTTTATATTAATTAATTACTAATTAAACATTAATTACCTAATTAAACTATTTTAAATTAAGAAAAATAGCAAATGAACAGTAAAAATTCTAATAAAATTTCTAAAAATGTTTTATAACATATAAAAGCTATAAAAATTATAAAAACTAGATTTCACTTAATAAAAACTAATTATGCTATTTAAAACTAAATATTAATTAATTTCTAATAAAACTAATATTAAATACAATAAATACTAAATGATAAAATAAAAATCTGAGAAAATTACTATAAATACTTTAATATATGAGGAATTTAATAAAAATATAAAATAGCTAAGTTCTTAATAAAAATTTAAAAATGAAAATTAAAATTAAATTACATTAAATAGAAAGTATCACTTAAATTAAAACTTGGATTTTTGTTAATTTTCTTTTTGAAACTTGTTACACTACTGAAAATAAGAAACTTTTACAAAAACAACTTTCTTGGAGCTTAAAAATAAGCAAAGTAAAAGCTTATTTGGTTGATAGTTGACTTTGGTCAACTGTCAAGGGAAAATGGTAATTTAGGCAGTTAGGGGGGCCCACAAAGGGTAAAACTGATCCAAATAAGTTGTTAGAACATGTATAAGCTGGAAAAGGAACTAGTGTGACATCAGAATAAGCAAAAAGGCACAAATAAGCACTTGTAAACTTATATGAATACAGAAACTGGGACACACTTTTGTGGTCAATTCAAGTGGGGCCCAGGGGTTTCTAGGTCAAACAAGAGGTCAAAACCTCAACCCTGGTAGGAGGGGGGATGGAAGGAACAAATTTTGTACCTTGAAACCCACTGGTGTGGTCAGAAAACCACCACCAAGTGGTGGTGGTGGGTGGTGGTTCTGCTGTGTAGGGGAGCAGCTTGCCCTGCAAGCTACTTTAGGGCAAGCTAGGGACTAGGGAAAAAATTGCAAAAATAAAAGAAGCATGGAAACTTAAATTAGAGCTGGTAGAGAACAAATACAAACAAGTTCCAAGTCTTAATCTAAAACACAAAAATCAAAATAATTATGTGAACTTTTGGAAAAATCTGAAAGGGTGCAATTTTGACTTTTTGCAAAAACTTAAAAGTTGACTTTCTTGAACTTTGGATGGATCATAAACATTAAAACTGAAGTAAGAAGCTATAATATGACAGAATTGAGGTATAAGAACAACTTTTAAGCTAAATGGTGAGTTTTGAGACCCAATTACCTTGACAGTTAACTGTCAAGGTGATTCAAGAGGTGATTTGACTTGGCAGGTTAGAACTTGGGTTTTGTTGCTTAATATACCTAATATACTCTAAAACAAAATGTTACAAACAGAACTAACAATAATAAATACCCTGAGCATGTATTAAACAGCAATCCCAAACACTCCCTTAACTGATCTGCTATGTAATTTACACTAGATACACTAAGTTTAAGGCAGATAAGGAACACAAAAGATACAATAAGCAAATAAGAAAGGTAATAAGCTAGGAATTTAACTGATAAGCTACTAAGAAAAAGAAATGCAAAAATACAACTCTTACTTGAAAATGGGATGCCAAGGGTGGTAGCTGTGTTAATGAAGGAGATAAGCTCAGATAAGCTATGAGACAGCTTACTGAGCTTATCCAAGTGATATGTGAGCTAAAACAGACCAAGATCAACAGTCATTAATACTTGACAACAATTTAGAATTTTAAAATGAAAACAAAAACATGAAATTTAGAACTACAACTTTTAAATTAAAAGGTGAAATGAGTTTTTGATACACTTAAAATAGTAAATACAAAGCTTTTGAACTAAAGATTACAATAAAAACAGATAATTAAACTAATTAGATTTTTAACTAAACTACTCTAATTTTCTACCCTAACTACTGCTTGCATTCTTCTTTTTTCTTTCTTTTTATAGCTCCTGGAATATCCTTTGACTATCCCACTTCAATCACAGCCGAAGGATTGCTTCATTAGATCCCCATCGTTCAAACGCATTTTGGCGCCAAATTGTGTTTTGGCAGATGTAGTGGAGTTTAGTGAGAGTAATTATGAGGAGGGGGTTGGTGTAAGTTGGTGTGTGAATTAATTATGGTTGGTGAATGTTTTGTGGAAAAGGAGGAGGGGGAGGTGAGACAGGTTGCTGGAAATGGGGAAGGTGGGGAAGGAAGTGAACAGTAAAATGGGGTGTGTTTGTTTGACCGGGTCAACGAACCAGGGAGGATTATTAGTTTTTTTGGTTTGGGCTTGTGGTGGGCTGAGGGAATTGGATCAGGTAGGGTTTTTGGGTTAGGAATAGTGGTGTTGGGTGGAAATAATAATAAGGGTCCATTTGGTTTGATAATAATACACAAGGACCAACTTTGTAATTTGGCCAAACTTGAGGGCTGCAAAATGAAATTTCCCAAAGCAATACCAAGGACCAAATTGCCAATCACCAATATTTCAAAAACCATCTTTTGCCATTTTCATTTTTCAAAATTTCCCGGGGACTAAAAATGACATTTTTCAAAGTTAAGGGATCATTCTTGCCATTTTGTGAAAAACTTTTACCAAGGATCCATATTGAATATTTTTAAACTTCCAAGGATTAAAAATGGTTTTCCATCCAAAAATATCCCACCAGGGACCAATTCTGTCAATATCTGTAACTCCAGGGACTAAATTGTAATTTTCCAAAACTTTTGAGATTTTTCACCAAAGGACTAAATATGACATTTTATGATTTCAAAATGACCTTTGGTGATAATTTTCCATTTTTTGAATGACCAGGGACTAGTTTTGTTAATTTTTGAAAGTCGGGGGACTGAAACTGCCAATTTTGCAAACTTTGTACGTTTTTCAACTGTTTTTACTCGTTTTGCATCTAAAACATATAAAACACAATTTTGAAATATTTTTGGTATTTTGATGCATTTCTGAGTGTTTTTGTATGTTTTGCAGTTCAGATTTGACCAAAAATGATGAGTGTTTGAGCACTCATCAGCTTCGCATTAAATTACGGTCTTAGATAGCCTCCATTCTGGCTTAACGCTCGCCTGTGAGTCAAAATTTAGTTTTACCCAACAACCATTATAACTACGAAGCACTTAAGGCAAAGTTGTAAGTTTCTCAACGCCTCAATCAAAACTTTGGAGATTTAAGCTCGTAAAGAAACTAATGAGTAAAAGTTTTTTACATGAAACATATGTTACAAGATGAATGCATGACATCTTTGTACATATATTTTGATTACACGCATCAAATTTACTACCATTAAATTTAAGTTATATGCCATTCAATGAAACGGAAACACCTAAAATTGGGTCTACGTCAGGGCGTAACCTGGCTAGATTGCAATAGAAGGGCAAATTACATGATCTCATCACTAGCAGATCAACTGATGTGGTGAAATTATGTAAGTTTGTTGTTTCTTAAGTTGGTTAACTTAATTGAGTTGATAGCGGGTTCTGATCACTCAAGGCATAAGATGAGGATAAAACATGCTTACATTGCAACTACGGTTGGCAAATATGTAAATCCCATCCCTTCTAGGAATTGCAATTGAATATCGGCAATTGGGACTCGTCTCGTACCTTATTGAATACCGTCATCACTAGCAGATCAACTGATGTGAAGAACCTATGTCAATTTGGATCCTAGTTTTCAATGTAAAATTAAATGGTTTTATGATTATGAACCAAGGGTATTTAATTTTCTTGAAATTTATTATCGAAAGTACTAACTTTTGAATTTTTTCTGTAGAAATGGCTACACCTGAAAACACTAATATGAGGAACATGAGTTCTGCGTTCAAGCAAATGATTGATCGAGACAAGTTACCTGGTGAAAATTTCAATGATTGGTATCGATCCTTAAGAATCACCTTAAGGATGGCCAAAAGATATGATTATCTTGGTGAACCACTTCCTGAGAAACCTGCTGAGGATGCAACACAAGCACAGAAGGATGCATACAATGTTGCATATGAAAAGCACAATGATGTGGCTTGTCTCATGTTGGCTGGGATGGATACTCAATTGCAGAAACAGTTTGAGCACTATGGACCCATGGACACAATAAATGAACTCAGACGAATGTTTGAGAAACCACCTGATGCAGAATTATATGACTTAATAAAATCTCTGCACAATTGTAAGCAGGAAGCAGGAAAATCTGTGAGTGCCCATGTATTGTCAATGAAACATTATTTGGACCGATTGGAGCGACTCAGTTGCTGATATCAGGAAAGCGTATGTATTGGTCTCATCTTGCGATCCCTTAATCAGGATTTGTATAGTGAGTTTGTATGCAACTACAATATGCATTGCAAGGGGAAGACAGTAAGTGAATTCCATGCAATGCTTATTGACTATGAAAAAGGCCTGAATAAGAAGGCACCTACACCTGCTGTAATGTCGATACAAGGTGGTAGGATCACCAAGAAGAATAAACCTAACAAACCGCAACATGCGAATAACAAGGGTAAAGGCACTGGTACTGGAAAAGGTAAACAAGTTGCGACTCACCAACAGAAGCCTAAGAAGCAAAATCCTCCTCCTAAGAAGAAGGAAACTCCCAACAAGGATCTGGCTTCTTGTCGCTATTGCAACACTCCTGGTCATTGGAAGCGGAACTGTCCATTGCTACTAGAGGAGTTGCGCCTCAACAAGAGTAAAATGCCTGGTAACGTCGCAAGCACTTCAGGTATGTTTATGATTGAATTATTTTTTTTCCTCGTAAGAATAATTCCTGGATATATGATACAGGATGTGGTACTCACATTTATAATACATCGCAGGGACTTAGAGGAACAAGGAAGCTGGCCTATGGAGAAAGATACTTGTACATAGGGAATGGCATACGTGCAGCAGTTGAAGCCATAGGGACTTTTGATTTAGTTTTACCTTCGGGTTTGATATTAGTATTGAATAATTGTCATTATGCACCCTCTATTGTTAGGGGTGTTGTTTCAGTTTCTTTGTTATTGGATAATGGTTTTGTTCACACATTTATGAATAATGGAATTTCTATTTCTTTAAATTCTGTTTTTTACTTTAATGCAATTCCAATAAATGGTGTGTTTGAAATTGATATGGAAAATCGTGTGTCCAATAGAAATAATTCTATTTACAGCATTAGCAATAAGAGAATCAAGTCTAACTTGGATTCATCTTATCTTTAGCACTGTCGTCTTGCTCATATAGGCAAGGATCGCATGGAAAAGCTGCAACATGATGGGCTTTTACAAAAGATCAATGATGAATCATTCGATAAATGCGAATCTTGCATATCTGGTAAGATGACAAGGAAACCTTTTTCACATCAAGTGGAAAGGGCAACTGAACTACTTGGATTAATGCACACTGATGTATGTGGTCCATTTAGACATGTGTCAAAACGTGGTGCTAGCTACTTCATAACCTTCACGGATGATTATAGTCGTTATGGTTATGTTTATTTACTTAAACATAAACATGAAGTCTTTAATACTTTCAAGGTTTTCAAAAATGAAGTAGAATTACAACTCGGTAAGAAGATTAAGGCTCTTCGATCCGATAGAGGTGGTGAATATATAAGCCAAGAGTTTAAAGATTTCTTAGCTGAGTGTGGTATAGTCCAGCATCTCACAACTCCTTATACTCCACAGCAAAATGGTGTATCTGAAAGGAGAAATCGTACTCCACAGCAAAATGTTTAATCTTACAACTCTACTCTTATCCTTTTGGGATTATGCCCTTGAAACTGCAATTCGCATATTGAATATGGTTCCAACTAAGAAGGTTAATAAGACTCCATATGAATTATGGACAGGAAAAGCTCCCAACTTTTCTTACTTAAAGGTCTGGGTTGTGACGCGTTTGTTAAACGTGATTCACCAGATAAACTCCAACAAAGATCTGTTAAGTGTATCTTCGTAGGATACCCAAAGGAAACAATGGGTTACTACTTTTACTTTCCACTAGAGAATAAAGTCATTGTGGCTAGGTATGGAGATTTCTTTGAAAAGAATCTCATATCTCAAGAATTCAGTGGGAGAGTTTATGATCTAGAAGATGAAGATACATCACCTTCTGAAAACACTAGCTCACTTCCTGTGGAACCTGAAAGTTTAGGTCCTCCACCTGAAGTTGAAGTGGTACCCATTCACAGATCTTCAAGAACTGTGAAAGCACCCGAACGTCTATGTCTAGGGGATCTTGATGAACCTACTAGTTATAAGGCTGCCATGAATAGTCCTGAAAAGGAAAAATGGCAGAGTGCTATGAATGGGGAAATGCAATCCATGAGAGACAACGAAGTCTGGATAGAAGTAGACCTTCCTCCAAATGCCAAGGTAGTTGGAAGTAAATGGCTCTACAAGAAGAAAACGGACATGGATGGCATTGTACACACCTATAAGGCTCGTTTGGCAGCTAAAGGCTTTACTCAAACATTTGGTGTTGACTAAGAGGAGACCTTTTCTCCTATAGCTGACATTAGAGCTATTAGGATTCTCTTAGCTATAGCTGCCTACTATGACTATGAGATATGGCAAATGGATGTCAAAACCACCTTCTTAAATGGTCGCCTAGATGAAGACATCTATATGGCGCAGCCTGAGGGGTTTGTGAATCCAGAATTTCCAAACCTTGTATGCAAACTTCAAAGATCCATTAATGGATTGAAGCAAGCATCACGTCAATAGAATAAAAGATTTGATGCAGAAATCAAAAGTTTTGGATTTACTCAAAATCTTGATGAGCCATGTGTATACCAGAAAGCTAGTGGGAGTAATGTTACTTTCCTTATCCTGTATGTCTATGGCATATTAATCTTAGGAAATCACATACCAAGTTTAAAGGAAGTTAAAGCCTATCTTGGTAAATGTTTTCCTATGAAGGATTTAGGAGAAGCAACATACATCCTTGGAATCAAAATCTACAGAGATAGATCAAAGCGGTTGATTGAATTAAGTCAAAGTTCTTACATTGATAAAGTATTGAAGAGATTTAATATGCAAAATTCCAAGAAATGATATTTGCCAATGCAAGTAGAACATGGCTTAAGTAGCAAACTATGTGCCTCAACACCTGAAAAGGTTGCACTAATGAAGAAAGTTCCATATGCTTCAGCAGTAGGATCTATCATGTATGCAGTAAGATGCACAAGACCTAATGTGGTGTTTGCACAAAATATGACCAGTCGTTATCAATAGAATCCAGGTGGAAAGCACCGGCACGCTGTTAAAAGCATTCTTAAGTATTTAAGGAATACTAAAGATATGTTTCTAGTGTATGGGGGAAATCTAGATGCAGAACTTGAAGTTACAGGTTACTGTGATGCGTCCTTTGAAACTGATAAAGATGATACGAAGTCTCAGACGGGTTATGTCTTTGTTATTAATGGAGGAGCAGTTGATTGGAAGAGCAAGAAGCAGACAACAATTGCGATGTCTGTTATAGAAGCTGAGTATATTGCTGCATCGGAAGCTGTAATGGAAGCTGTTTGGATTAGGAAATTCATTTCGGGGCTTGGTATTATGCCATCAATTGAATTACCTATTAATATGTATTGTGACAACTATGTCGCAGTTACATTCGCCAATGAACCTGGAGTTATGAAGGGCGCCAGACATTTTCCTAGAAGATATCACTATGTTCGTGAACAAGTCGATATAGGTGAAATTAATTTACTCAAAATTCACACAGATAAAAATCTAGCTGATCCATTTACGAAGGCTTTATCTAAGGAAAAGCTTACTCAACATGCTGCTGGCATTGGACTTCGTTTAGCTAGTAGTTTCATGTAGATTTGTGGTTAGTATTTGGATAAAGGATATTGTAAACAATAATTATTCAAATGAAATGAAGTATTTTTTATGTTTATTTCAATTTATAAATATTGTATCCTGTATTTGCATGTTTAATCAATGAATAACTTAAGTTATTCTAAATAGTCCGTTGTCAATTAATGATATGGGAGTATCATTGAACTAAGACAAATCTGAGTTTTGGTATAATATATTTAAATATATTGATGTTTAGACATGCCAAATTCACATGATATTCAATAAATGAAAATTTGGATATAGGACAAAATCTCAATTACATGATTATACTTATTGATGTTGTCATTATAGCAAATCATGAATACTTATCCTCAGACTTGAGATACCAGGTAACTTCTGTGGATGTAGCTCATTTTCTGTGAGATAGTTTAACACTATCCATAACTGGTAGTTATAAGGATTATTTTCAGAGGTGATGCAAAGTTCATAGGTTATGCTTGTAGTCAATACAGGATTTGGTTCCTTCAAATTTGTTTTGAAGTTTAATACTGTTTGGCCACTCGTAGGATTAACAAGATGTTTGCATGGCTATGCCCAAGGTCTATCTGGAATGCGTTCTGATGAATTGGTAATCTAGCTTGATCATAAATAACGAGAAACACAAGTTAATTATGAATGACTTCGATCCATATCCATATTAACATAGTATTAGAATCAAAAGGATAAGTATGATGATGAATTGATGAGGCGAAAAATGATCCATTTTTAGAGGGTCATTTAAGCCGGAATTGGAATTTAATTGATCAAATATTGCCATAAATCGTTCCTTTTGTGATTTTAGGTACTTTGGGAGTGAATTCTGGAAAAGGAAGCATTTTGGACGTTTTTGGAGCATAAAAGTGAAGAAAACAGCAAAGTCTTAATTTTCCTTGCTGGGAACAGTAGATGACGGCGTCAAGAAGGGTTTGATGACGACGCCAGGAGCAAAATGGATGACGGCCTAGAGAAAACGTGACGGCGTCAGCACAAGGGCGTCAAGAGTAAAAGTGGTGACGGCCTAGAACAAGATTACACATGACGGCGTCAGATCTGGATCTAGGCAATCCGAGAATTTTATTGGCGGCGAGATGACAGCGTCAGAACTTTCCTCTTGACGCTGTCACCTCATGAAATCTATATATACTTTTCTAATTTTCATTCATTAAGAGTGGAACTTGTGTGGAGAATTTTAGGGCCTAACCTAATAAACCCTAGCTCATTTGTAACAGTATTTTCAAGGGTTTTCACCCCTTGAAACCCTTTATGTTCAATTGAGATAAGTATCCTTTCAATTCATTCAATATGTATATGTGTTGTTTGAATATATCTTACACTTGTCTTGATTCTAACATGCTAGGCTAGATCTTTTGTGTTTTTGCTTAGATGTAATGAAACCTAGATGTTGATTATAGGATTGATTGCTTGTTTATAGTTGTAATGGATGAATGGTTTCAATGTTAGGCTTAAGAAAACTGGCAGATCTCTGTTGTGTAACTTGCTTGAACGTCTTAAGAAACATGAACCGATGTGTACTAGGTTTTTATGGTTGTATTTAATGCATGAGCGAATTCTAGTGATCCCATGTTAGGAGCTTCTTGCAGACTCGACATAGGAGTGAAGTAGGAGCTTATAGAATTGGGGAAGTAAATACGCCACCCCATGATTGGTATTAAGGAATATAACCCGTCATCCACGTAACTATAACAAGTAATTAGACTGTAAAAGATATCTAGGGAGTAGTGAAATCTAAGTAAACACAATTCTCCCATATATTGTTCACACCACTAGTTTAATTTAGTTTATTTACATTTCTGTTATTTTATTTTGATTGCATCTTAGTTATTGGGTTAGTTGATTAGCAACTAATTCCGCCCACTCTTCCAATACTCGAGATTTTTACTTGCTTTCATAAAAACATAAAAATACAAAAAGAATCATCCCTCACCTCTAGACCTAGTTTTTAGGTTTTCTAATCCTAGCGACACTATTCCTGAGTTGAACGATCAATCCCCCGGTACTTGTCACTATACTATACTACAACGATCAGGTACACTGCCTGGTGGGGGTTGTAAGCTTCTCGAGATCCCTCGAGAGGTAAAGCCTGGTGCAATTCCCACGCATCAAGTTTTTGGCGCCGCTGCCGGGGAATAGTTATTGTCTAGGTTAGGATTTTCTTTTTATTAGGTCTACTTGCTAGATTCCTTTCTACTAAGATTTTATTTTTATTTTTAGGTTTTCTTTAGTCTATTTTATTTCTTCGTGCCTTTGTTCGTAATCTTTACCATCCGACATCATGGAAGGTGGTAACATCTTTGATCCCATCAACCCACCACAACAAAACCACCCAGAAAACCCACCACTAGCAAACCAACCTCTTAGGCCCCGAACCCTAGGAGAGTATTCCTGACCTAGCCACCAAGGCTATCGAAACACTATTGAGCTCACCCAAGGAGCCAATGTGTCTCCCTTGCGATCCGACACCATCCGGTTGGTGCAAAGCGGATGTGCCTTCCATGGACTTCGTTCCGAAGATCCAAATCAACATCTCAAGGACTTCCTTAAAATCATAGATTCTATAGACCTTGATGTTACAACTAGAGAGACGACCCGATTACGCCTATTCTAATTCTCTCTACGTGATCAAGCTAGTCAATGGCTTGAACATTTACCCGCGGGATCCATCACCTCAAGGGATGATCTCACCACTCGTTTCCTTGCTCAATTTTTCCCACCGGGGAGAACTACCAAGCTTAGAAATGATATCTTGATGTTCCAACAACGTCAAGGTGAAACTCTATATGAAGCATGGACTCGTTTCAAGGACTTACTCCAAAAAGTCCCTCACCATGGCATAGATCTTTGGCTCCAAGTCCAAATCTTCTATGACCACATCGATCTCTCCACAAGGCGAACCATTGACCAATCGGCCGGTGGCAAGCTACGTGATCTAAGTGCGGAAGAGTCATGGGAACTCATAGAAGATCTTGCTCTCTATGACAACGAAAGTTGGAATGATCCCCGTGATTTGAACAAAACGGTCAAGGTAATATCTTTGCCTTCGAACAATTCTAGCACTCCCGACCGTAGGATCATGGAACTTCAAGACCAAGTCAAGTTTCTTATGAAATCTTACGAAGCTCCTAAGCCTTCAAGCCAAGTGAATAAAATCACTTCTTCATGCGAATTATGTAGTGGTCCCCACGACACTCGTGATTGCGTGGAACTCCCCGGAACAGCTTTTGCGGACTACGCGTCCTCGCGTACCAACGAAGCGGGATATAAGTGGTACACTTTCAAACCCGAGTCAAACCCTTACGGTGATTCCTACAACCCTTCTTGGAAAAATCACCCAAACCTTAGGTGGAAACAAAACCAAAACAATTCTTCCAATCCGCCTAATCGTTACCAACCAAACGGTCCACCCTCCAACCGTACTTTCAACAACAATCCTTATAACAACTATGGTAGTACCAACAATCTTGAAGGATTGATGTCCAAGTTTATGGCATCTCAAGAAGCTCGCATAGCTAAGTTTGAAATCGAATTTAATCAACTACAAACGGAGATGACCAATAAGATTGACAACTTGTTGAAAGCCCTCAACAACCAAACGTTAACTACACCTAGGAAGGACACTGGGGACGCAAATAGCGAAATCCAAACTAAGGACCCCTCGTCATCCAAACACGTCCACTTTGTCAATGTTGTCACCATTAAGCCAATAGATAAGGATATAGAAGAAAGTGACAAGGATGAAGTTGGAATAGAAACCGAGACTAGGGATGAAATTAAGGAAGTTGAGGTTAATAAGGGAGAAAAGTTAGAGGAAGTAGAAAACGTACAAGAATACTTTGATAAGTTGCCCACCAAGGAAGAACGGGAATATCACAAGGATTTATTCAATGATCCCGAGACACCATATATCCTTGGTTCACCCATTATTAAAATGGGAGATCCCTCTAACATCAACATACCATGCAACATTAGGCATATGCATGTATGGAAAATTTATATCGATCCTAGGTCTCCTATAAACATCATGACTAGGACTTATTATAATTGGGTAATGAAGAAGCAACTTGATTATAGGATGATGCCCAACAAGAACTTGCTAAGTAATTTTGTTGGTAGAGTGAAAGGATTGCATGTGATTGTCGGGAATTTCACTTATGAGACCGATTTTATGATAGTAAAGGATACTCGTCCGGTGATAGATGCTTGCCTAAGTCAAGTAGTGTTCGGAAAACCGTTCGTTGAGGCCACTAAGATGAGTTATGATCCGACTTTAGGGATAGTTAGATTTAAGGAAGAGAATGATGAGATTGACTACCAAATGCCCTATAAGATTGAACAATACCGCCTCCTATCGAACATAGAAAAAGAACACAAACAAGCGGCTTATTATAGGAATGATGAGGATAGACGTAGAGGAGTAGAGTATGTGATGAATAGGATGCTTGGTTTCTACAAAGAATGCTTGCAACTAGGTCCGGAATACAAAACTAATATAGGAGATGACCTAGAGAGTGAAACCAATGATGAGGTCACGTAGTAACCCATGACCTTGAGTCTAGCTACAAGACTCGTAAATAAAGAAAAGCGCTTCTTGGGAGGTAACCCATGTTTTGTGTGATTTTATTTTGTTTGATTGTTATTTGTTTCCGTATGCATGCTTTATTTTTATTGTTGGTAGATCATGTTTCAAAACTAAAATGGTGAAAATACTTTATTTTGTCGTTTGGCTTTATCTTAACTTCATCCGAAGGTATTTCGCAAAAGATAAGTGTAAGGGGAAACCCCAAATATGTTTTTAAGAAACAAACTCGATCATGATTCTCCACAATATTAAATAAACATGTATATTCGTATTTGTTAGAGTCAAACGCTTGTATCGAGTCATAATGATGTTTTGCAGGATTTTCCAGGAAGTAGGACAAAGTTTTTCCGGAAACTTAACATAAGAATTTCTGCAGGTCACTTCTGACAGCGTCAGGAAGAAATTCCTGACGGGGTCATGTGTAAAATTCTGGAAATTTTGCTAGTTTTGTTTTTTCTAACGGAGTCTTAAAGTTTTTGTTAATTCTTTAGTTTTATAATCTCCAGGGAATCTGCAAACATCATTCCACAAGCATTATATCTTACTTTGTTTTCTAGGATTTATTATCATATATAGATTGCCGCCGATTTTACGCGAGGGTGCCGTGTTTGTTTTCTCAGGTTTAACAGGTTATGTATGACAAGAAGATGATTTATATTCTGGAAGGGAAGCTTTGATTGTTCATTTTCTTGGAGGAAGATCTAACCTGGTTACCATATTATCCATACCGAGTGAATCAGGGGAGTATTTGATTTCATTCTTTTACCTATTTTACTTTTACAATCTTTAATTGAACATTGGGGACAATGTTCATCCTAAGTGTAAGGGGAGGGTGAAATGATGATACCTCATAGGACACTCTTTCGCTTGAGTTTGTTTGTTTGATGGTAGGTGTGTAATAAAACTATGAGAAATACTTGTTAGTGTAATTTTAGCGCCAAATTTAAAATTTTTTACAACATTTAGGAGTGAAACTTTAGCCATAACAAGCGTCTCATGGATAGGAGTCGTATGACTAGCACAAAACCGTATCATTCAGAAAAATTTTCCACCCGAATACGTGAGGTTCGCCTTTAGATTTGATAGGAAAAGCATTTACTATTAGTGCTTATGAGTGTACCGGTAGCATTTAGATTCTAGAACTTGCGTTAGTGATGCATCCCGAGACCGCTAGTGAGACTACATTCGTGTAGTAGGATTTATTACATGATAAGAGGCATTAGGATCACCCTTGTGTTAAACCCGTATCATAATTACTTGACCATTTAAGTCATATTACTTGGCTAGTAAAGTCAATTAATTTTTCCCATACCTTAGCGTTGTACTCATTTTTAGTACACGAAACCCCTAGTACACCCTTCCAAGCCTATCTTTTCGTTTCTAACTTTAAGCATCTTACTTAAAAGGAGAATTTGTTACACCCCACTTAAATGTACACCCAAATCGCCTTAGCCTTCCGTGTATGCACTCATCTTTAGTGCATTATTGTTATTTGTTTAAACCCTTAGTTAATTATCTAATTGATTACATGGTTGCTAAGTCGAGTCATATCCTTGTACATATTGTTTTGGGACGATTGGGATGATTGGGTAAAGTACTTATGTTATGGAGTAATGGGGAAGAACATCATTTTATTAACCCCATATGTGCGTTAATCTAAAAAATACTCCAAGTGTTTTGATTATCTTGATTCGAGTCATTAGATTAGTTTATTGTAAAGTATGTAAAAATTCAAGTGTAAGGGGAATGTTCATTCCTTATGATGTATTATTTTGGATGGTAGGGTTAAAGTGTATGCAAAAAAAAAAAAAAAAAAAAAAAAAAAAAAAAAAAAAAAAAAAAAAAACGGCTACCATCCCGTTTCATTCTATGTTCCTTTTATGTTCTTGTTATTTTTGATTTATTAGCTTAAGTCGAGTCTAGTCTTGGCTTAGCAACGCCATATTGTACATGTAATTAACCAAGATTATTAACTCGCCACTAGTAAAGATTGCCTTTATCCAACAAAACCGTGTATTCTATATCCCTACACCTAACGTTACAACCCTTTAAAAAACCTCTTTGATAGTTTATCCTAGGTGCTTATGCCATGTGGTGGAGGTTTGATCCTTTCCCAAGCATATGGTAATCTATATTGCTATGACAGGTAGTGAGAGATATTTTCCATTTCCATTTTGTGATATATACTTTATTACACCCGAGAGATGTGAGTATCTAAACACTATTTGTGAGGTGCTAGTGTATGACCTCCGTGCTTGTCTTTGGTCTTCAATGGAACGATTATTTGTTGTAATTACTTTTATATTAGTGTTAAATGACCCATAACTTGTATTTTGATTAGAATAAAAGCGCATTTGCTTGAGGACAAGCAAATCTTAAGTGTAAGGGTATATGATGAGGCGAAAAATGATCCGTTTTTAGGGGGTCATTTAAGCCGGAATTGGAATTTAATTGATCAAATATTGCCCTAAATCGTTCCTTTTGTGATTTTAGGTACTTTGGGAGTGAATTCTGGAAAAGGAAGCATTTTGGACGTTTTTGGAGCATAAAAGTGAAGAAAACGACAAAGTCTTAATTTTCCTTGCTGGGAACAGTAGATGACGGCGTCAAGAAGGATTTGATGACGGCGTCAGGAGCAAAATGGATGACGGCCCAGAGAAAACGTGACGGCGTCAGCACAAGGGCATCAAGAGTAAAAGTGGTGACGGCCTAGAGCAAGATTACACATGACGGCGTCAGATCTGGATCTAGGCAATCCGAGAATTTTATTGGCGGCGAGATGATGGCGTCAGAACTTTCCTCTTGACGCCATCACCTCGTGAAATCTATATATACTTTTTTAATTTTCATTCATTAAGAGTGGAACTTGTGTGGAGAATTTTAGGGCCGAACCTAATAAACCCTAGCTCATTTGTAACATTATTTTCAAGGGTTTTCACCCCTTGAAACCCTTCATGTTCAATTGAGATAAGTATCCTTTCAATTCATTCAATATGTATATGTGTTGTTTGAATATATCTTACACTTGTCTTGATTCTAACATGCTAGTCTAGATCTTTTGTGTATTTGTTTAGATGTAATGAAACTTAGATGTTGATTATAGGATTGATTGCTTGTTTATAGTTGTAATGGATGAATGATTTCAATGTTAGGCTTAAGAAAACTGGCATATCTCCATTGTGTAACTTGCTTGAACGTCTTAAGAAACATGAACCGATGTGTACTAGGTTTTTATGGTTGTATTTAATGCATGAGCGAATTCTAGTGATCCCATGTTAGGAGCTTCTTGCAGGCTTGACATAGGAGGGAAGTAGGAGCTTATAGAATTGGGGAATTAAGTAAGCCACCCCATGATTAGTATTAAGGAATATAACCCGTCATCCACGCAACTCTAACAAGTAATTAACCTGTAAAAGATATCTAGGGAGTAGTGAAATCTAAGTAAACACAATTCTCCCATATATTGTTCACACCACTAGTTTAATTTAGTTTATTTACATTTCTGTTATTTTATTTTGATTGCATCTTAGTTATTGGGTTAGTTGATTAGCAACTAATTCCGCCCACTCTTCCAATACCCGAGATTTTTACTTGCTTTGATAAAAACATAAAAATACAAAAAGAATCATCCCTCACCTCTAGACCTAGTTTTTAGTTTTTCTAATCCTAGCGACACTATTCCTGAGTTGAACGATCAATCCCCCGGTACTTGTCACTATACTACAACGATCAGGTACACTGCCTGGTGGGGGTTGTAAGCTTCTCGAGATCACTCGAGAGGTAAAGCCTGGTGCAATTCCCACGCATCATGAATCATCAAATGTGGTTTTTTCCAAGAAACCATACTCGTGATCGTTCTGGGGACATTGGCGTGTTATCCTAGACTAACCATTGTCATTATTACATTATAGTTTTAACGAGACTTCGGGATTGCACACTTTACGTATGAGTTTCAATTAATTAATAATTATTGTTTTAGTGACGAATAATTATTAAATTCATGAAATGAACACTTAACGGTACCTAACAACCGTTAGACGAAAGATTAAGGACTAAGATTGAAAAATTGGACAAGAAGGATCTAGAAACACTTCCTTGGGCTCTAGGTCGACCGATCCCACATCCCACTACAACATTTACCCGATTCCCCATCGACATTTTCCCCGGTGACATTTGTCGCTGGGTATCCGCCCTAAACGACAAAAATAGATCCTACGTGGCACAAATTCTCGTAGAAAAGTCAAATAAATTATTGTGGACTTTTCCCCGGCGACATGTCGCCGGGGATAAAGCCGTTATGTTTTGACCAAATATTTCTTCGTAAAATGTGGCGGGAACTTTTCCCGCTCATGTTTCCCCAGCGACATGTCGCCGAGGATTCTTTTGTTTAATTAAGAAATTGTAATTAGTGTTAATGACTGTTATGGTGACGTGGACAATTGTTTCCCCTGAGACATGTCGCCGGGGATACCAATTTGGGCTTTAAGTTTCGCAATTGGGCTTAAGTTTTGGGCTTTCGTATTAAGGAAACTCCATCATATGTTTTTATTGGACATTTTCCCCAACGAGATGTCGCCTGGGATTGTGTTTGACTTCGTTGACTTTCAATGAAACTATGTTTTTTAGGTTTGTTTCGGTCCAATATTCCGTATATTTTAACAAAAAATATATATACGTTTTTAAGATGATATCGCTATACATAAACACAATGATAACAAGAAAAATGTGTGTTAATTAGTGGTTGTGAGTGGTGGATAGGCTGTGTTGCCGCGTGTGTGGTAGAATCGTAACCACGGTGGCCCGATCTACAAGTTGAGGTGATAAAAGGTGGTGGTCGGAAAAAGATTACGGTGGCCGGAAACTGCTTGTGTCGCCGGAAACTGCTGGTGCTAGAGAGAGAGAGATAGTGAGATGAGTGTGTGTGTGTGTGTTAATTAGTAGTGGTGAGATGAATGTGTGTATGTGTGTGTGTGTGTGTTTATATAAAATGGAAAAAGATGCGTTGATCCGTTATATTATGTATAACCATATCATATCGGCTCGTTCGTTTAACATCTCGTGTACAACCATATCATATCGACTCATCCGTTGAACGTCTAATGTGTAATCATAACATATCGACTCATCCGTTGAACGTCTAATGTGCAACCATAACATATCGACTCATCTGTTGAACGTCTAATGTGTAACCATAACATATCGACTAATCCGTTGAACGTCTAATGTCCAACCCTAACATATCGACTCATCTGTTGAACGTCTAATGTGTAACCATAATATAGCGACTCATCCGTTGAACGTCTAATGTGTAACCATAACATAGCGACTCATCCGTTGAACGTCTAATGTGTAACCATAACATATAGACTCATCCGTTGAACGTCTAATGTCCAACCCTAACATATCGACTCATCCGTTGAACGTCTAATGTGTAACCCTAATGTGTAACCATAACATAGCGACTCATTCGTTGAACGTCTAATGTGTAACCATAACATATAGACTCATCCGTTGAACGTCTAATGTGTAACCATAACATATAGACTCATCCGTTGAACGTCTAATGTCCAACCCTAACATATCGACTCATCCGTTGAACGTCTAATGTCCAACCATAACATAGCAACTCATCCGTTGAACGTCTAATGTCCAACCCTAACATATCGACTCATCCGTTGAACGTCTAATGTGTAACCATAACATAGCGACTCATCCGTTGAACGTCTAATGTCTAACCCTAACATATCGACCCATCCGTTGAATGTCTAATGTGTAACCATAACATATCAACTAATCCGTTGAACGTCTAATGTCCAACCCTAACATAGCGACTCATTCGTTGAACGTCTAATGTGTAACCATAACATAGCGACTCATCCGTTGAACGTCTAATGTCCAACCCTAACATATCGACTCATCCGTTGAACGTCTAATGTGTAACCATAACATAGCGACTCATCCGTTGAACGTCTAATGTCCAACCCTAACATATCGACTCATCCGTTGAACGTCTAATGTGTAACCCTAATGTGTAACCATAACATATCGACTCATCCGTTGAACGTCTAATGTGTAACCATAACATAGCGACTCATCCGTTGAACATCTAATGTGTAACCATAATATATAGACTCATCCGTTGAACGTCTAACTGAGATGCTATACACGTATGAGATATTAAACGAACGAACTGAGATGATATGGTTATACGCGTACGAGATGTTAAACGAATGAACTCAGATGATATGGTTATACACGTACGAGATGTTAAATGAACGAATTGAGATGATATGGTCAACCACATACATTTTCATACAGACTCAAACTAAACAACTCGACAAGCAAACGAAACAGATCAAACGAAACAACTCGTCAACCAAACTAAACAACTCGACAACCAAACGAAAATTCAACGCTGCCGGGCTCGGTCAAGCCTGTTTTTTGACGTTTTCTTCACATTGCCGTCGACATTGTGTCCACAGGAAAAAAAATTAAGTTGCACATTCATAAACCATTTGAAAAATAATAATAATAATAATAATTTTTATGATAAATAAACACTATCAAATAAAATTAAGTTGCACATTCATAAACCATTTGAAAAAAAAAAACTAAATAATTTTTATAATAAATAAATACTATAAAATAAAATTAAGTTGCACATTTATAAACCATTTGAAAAAAAAAACTAAATAATTTTTATAATAAATAAATACTATAAATTAAAATTAAGTTGCACTTCATAAACCATTTGAAAAAATAAATAAAAAAATAAATAATTACACTATAAAATAAAATTAAGTTTATTATTTTATGTTTCCCCGGCGACATGTCGCTGGGGATACTTTCCACCCAAAAATTTCATTAACGCGCCATTTTCGATAAACGACAAAAAAAAGTAGGATTCCCCAGCGACATGTCGCCGGGGAAAATAATTATTGATAAAAGTAGATCTGGTTTATCTATTACTGCAGAAGACGAAAAAAAAAGAAGAAGATACGGATTCCTTGGCGATTTTTCAATAATTCGAGCACCATAAAATCAACCATCACCAACAATTCGAGCACCTCCATCACCACCACTACATCCACCACTTCAACCTTACCCATCACCACCGATCGGTATGTTAATTTTTTTCGTTTAAAATTAGAATAAGTTGTTAATTTTTTTCGAGCCGAATCCACAGCCATGTTATAATTTTTTTTTCATTTATAATTATAATAAGTTGTTAATGATAAATTATTATGCAATTTTCCCCGGCGACATGTCGCCAAGGATATAAGCCGTTTGAACCCTTTAGGAATGTTTTAGGATTTTAGTGATTAATTTTGGAAAATCCCCGTCTGAAATTAATCATCCTATAGAAAACCCGTCCGAAATTAATTTATTAGAAATTAATTTCGAAAAGTCCCCCGTTTGGGACTGCTTTTTGAATGTTTTGTCTCATTTAGGATATGAATGCGTATAATTGGTTTACTATTTGAGATGATTTCGACAGTGTTTCTCCTTTACTCCTACGAATATGTCTTTAAACACATATTTGGGGAGTTGAGGGGAAATGCTGCCGAAATTTTTTCAAATAGAAAATTGGTTATACGCATTCATTTATGAGACGAATCATTCAAAGAGTGGGTTAGGATTGCCTTCCATAGTTGCACTAGGTGAACAAAACATCTGGTATTCCTCGTTTGAATGTGTTTAATTAAGTTGCATATAATAACTAAATGTATCGTTAAAACGCAATTATGGTATTCGATGATAAGACTTGGACACTTTTACCGCGTCATGAACCATTATTTTTTATCGGTCTTGAAAAATTCATCAATCATTGCAAGCCGTTAGTGAATAGTGCTTGGTTCACATCAAACACCTTTCAGACCACGTTATGAGAAAAGGGTGGGACCCACGTTATAAAATATGGGTGGAACACGGTGAACCGGCTCCACCTATGCCACCGCCAATAATAGATAACACAAGACAACCTCTGATGAGTGACATGACAGCGTTAATTAATGATCTTAGCTATATTCCTTTGAATAATGAACACAATGAACCAACTCAAGGAGATATTGGTGAGACAAGTAACGAACTGATTCAAGCTACACGTAACGAGTTTGAGGAGTTATATGCCAGTGCCAACGAGGAGCTGTACCCCGGTTGTGACTATGTGACTCGATTAGACTTTATGGCAAAGTTTACCTATTTTAAGGCTAAAGGTAGATTGACTGATTCTATATTCAATGAAATGTTAGAGTTTTTACAAAATGTATTTCCCATGAGTAAAGGATTCAAGCTCCCACCATCATACTATGCAATAAAGAAGACATTTAAAATGATTGGGTTAGGGTACGAGTCGATACATGCTTGTGAACACGATTGCTGCTTATTTCGGGGAGACAATAACAAAGATTTGGATTTTTGTCCGGTGTGTAATACGAGTAGATGGAAAGACAGTAACACGTCGGGGAAGAAAGTTTCTAAGAAGGTGTTCCGTTACTTTCCGATCATTCCTAGAGTACAACGTTTGTACAAGTCTAGTCACACTGCAAAGGATATGATTTGGCATGCTACTCGAAAGTGTACGGAGCCCGGTAAGATGCAACACCCGGTTGATGGTGCAGCATGGAAGAAATTTGACACCAAGTATCCAGATTTTGCAAAGAACCAAGAAATGTTCGACTAAGGTTGGCTGCTGATGGTTTCAATCCATTTGGCAACCTTAGTCAGGCCTACAGCATGTGGCCGATGATATTGAAAACATACAATCTACCTCCGTGGTTATGTATGAAAGAGAGTTCTTTTATGCTGACGTTGTTAATTCCTGGCCCTAAATCCCCGAGTAAGGACATTGATGTTTACTTGAGGCCTTTGATTGAGGACCTGAAGGATTTATGGGACCGGAAAGGTGTCGAGACTATAGACGTTGCTTCAGGCCATAAGTTCAATATGAGAGCGATGGTTTTATGGACCATCAATGATTTTCCTGCTCGAAGTAGTTTGTCTGGGTGGAGTGGGCAAGGTTACAAGGCATGCCCTACATGTAATAAAGACACTCCATCTGTTCGTATGTTAGGCAAAACAACTTATGTTGGCCATAGAAGATTCTTAAAGAAGCCCCATAAATGGAGGCGTTCACTTGAATTCAATGGCCAAACCGATATCACAAATCCTCCTGAAGAATTTGGCCGGGATGTAATCCTGGCTCAACTTGATAGATTGCCAATGCGTGTGAAGGGTAAACATCAGAGTTATGGGGGTGTGAAGATAAAACGCAATGTTCATGTCGAGCTTAACTGGACTAAACGGTCTATTTTTTACGAGCTTGAGTATTGGTCTTTTCTTTCACTAAGACACAGTTTAGACATCATGCATATCGAAAAAAATGTGTTGGAGGCCATCTTGAACACTTTGTTAATGAATGATAAATCTAAAGACACCCCCAAGGCAAGACAATACTTGCAAATGTTGGGCATTCGAAGTGGCTTGTGGCTCGGCCAAAGCAAAAACGGGAAGTGCTTGAAGCCTCAGACTGCGTATTCTTTCACACCAGAGAACCGAAAAAAGTTTTGTCAGTACATCAAAGGAGTTAAACTACCAGATGGGTTCAGACCATGCTTCAAGCACAAAGTGACCGATAATGATACCAATATAAAGGGCCTGAAGTCTCATGACTGTCATATAATGATGCAACATTTACTTCCTTACGGACTTCAAGATTACTTGCCCGATAAGATTGCAAAACCAATAATTGAGCTATGTTCCTTCTTTAAGCAAATCTGCTCTGCAACTTTGATGGAGGATGACATGTTGATAGCTCAGATAAAGGTGGTCGATATTTTGTGCGAGCTTGAGCTCATATACCCTCCTGCTCTCTTTGACATCATGCTTCACTTGGTTATCCATTTACCTATAGAGGCTCTTGAAGGCGGGCCTATTCGCCCCCGGTGGATGTATCCATTTGAAAGATACATGAAGAAGCTAAAAGGTTATGTTCTAAATAAAGCTAAGTCGGAAGGTTCGATTGCGGAGGGTTATGTTGCTGAAGAAGCATTGACTTTCAGTTCTCATTATTTTCGGGATGTTACCACAAAATTTAATCGTCCCAACCGTAATGTGGACCCCCCCCCCAACGTGTCGGTTTCAGGTGTTTCGATCGGTATGTCAATCGATTGGTTTACGGTCAGTTATTCGGTTTGATGCCCAAGAGTTGAAAAAAGTGAAATGGTATGTACTTCACAACAGTCCTGAATATTCCGCAGCGACATGTCGCTGTGGATACATTGCCACCGTGGCACTACTTGTTTGACTGAAAAATGAGTGGGACCCACATCATCGCCGGGGATTATCGCTGGGGATACAATCCATGTTGAGGCTTCCCCAGCGACAAATCACTGGGGAAACGAATCCCCAGCGACATGTCGCTTGGGAAAGGCCCGAAGTGTCGATGGGGAAACGGGTAAATGTTGTAGTGTCCCCATGGGATAGGGAATGCTCCAAGCTTGTGATAGTATAAATACATGGCCTCATGTATTCATTCCTCTCATCCCTTGGTTCATTAGCAAGCCAATTCACTTCTTCATCTCTTTTTCTCTTGAGCTATAGGCGATCCACAAGGATCAATTAAGGCTCAACTAGTAGTGCTTGCTCGTGAATTAAGAATCAAGCTTTTCTTATTGAAACGCTAATAGTACGTGTGTTCGAGAACGAAGTGTTATCATACTTTTGCTAACATGGTGATTGCCTGTTGGCGTATGTGGCCGAATGTCTGGAAACCATTCGGCCCACACACGCATAGCCGAACGACACGTAACCGAAGGGAAAGATCAAACGGACACAGGCCGATGTCATAACACCAATCCCAGGATTTTAGGGATCGTGTCGACCACGTGCTCTGACATTTACCTACCAGGTATGGCCTGCTCCTTCCCAAGACAGAGTAGGTAATGAGGTGGGTAGTATAAATACCCCCACCTCATTTATGATTGATCAACTAACACACACACACACACTACATTTAATAGCATTTATTACCAACCCATCATCTCTCCACATACTCATCCTCACACCGGAGGTTGGTCTTGGGATAAAACCCAAGGCGAGCCTAACGTGTGCTATTCTTGTGCAGGATATTCTACAAGTCCGAGTGACAAACCTAGCGGCGGGGCCCACTCACAAGGTTTTACTTCAACAAATTGGCGCCATCCGTGGGACCCGTTATTCATTCTACCTAAAGAACCCGAATGTCAGGACCACCCCCCTTTCACACGCCTGATCCCCAGGTCATAGGAAGTGGGGATAACAACGATGACAATACGAACAACCGCGGTGATCCGGAGAACGATTCATCCGACCTCTAGGTGATGATCCTCAACCAGATGGCATCTTTAACGGAGCCTATTAAGGAACACAATGCAAAAGGGGGAAGGGTATTTCAACCCATACGTCTGGATTTTGGAGACGAAAGTAACAAAGATAAAGGAAAAGAGAAAGTAACAGAAACTGATGATGAGCTGAAGAAACCCTTTAAGGAAGTGCTAAGATCTCCGTTCAATCATCGAATAGTGGAGTTCGCAGGAGAAAATTACGTGATGCCTCTGAATATGAAGTTTTATGACGGGTCGACGGATCCGAATGATCATCTCACAAGGTTCACCGGAGCCGCCAATCAAGGACAATGGCCGATGCCAACTTGGTGTCTCATATTCCAACAAACTCTGGATGGAGCAGCCGGAGGATGGTTCGAACGATTGGAGCCAGGCAGTATCGATAGTTGGAACAGTCTAAGGGAGCAATTTTCAACTCGGTTTTCGTTACGAAAGAAATGCACCAGGGACCCCACGGAAATTACCAAGATTGTCCGAAGGGCACATGAATCGTTACCGGACTTCAAAGAACGTAGGACGGACGAAGCAAGCTATATCAGTGGAGTTCCTGAGATCATGCGTATCTTGGCCTTTATGGGTGCGCACAAATGCCCGGCTCTCGCTAAAAAATTCTCAGACAGGGTGCCACGAACGGTGACCGAGATGTTCACCCGAGTGGATGACTTCATAAGATCAGAAAAAGCCTTCCGGGATACAAAACTGCCCAAAGGAGAAGGAATGGACACAAGCCGAGGAAGTTACTCTAATCCTAAAGGAGATCGAACAGTCAGAGGGGGTTTCGGAAACAAGTTCATGGGTGATCGCCGGAATGATCAACGACGAAGAGATGTATTTCAACCTTATATTTCTCCTCGGACCAACCCCAGCCGTGGCGAAACAAATAACCGAAATAATTATCAGCGCTCAGAACCGTTTTGGAGCAATGTCGATCGTACGAATATAGGTTCACTGGTCAAACTCCCCCGAGAAATTTTGGCTACCGAACGTCAGTTGAATCTGCCTCAACCTCCACCGATGGTCGGCAGACCGAGAGCAGAAAACATGGATAGGTTCTGTGAATACCACGGCGAGAAGGGCCACCTCACGAACGTTTGTCACCAGCTTAAAAAACAATTAGAAATGGCATTGAAATCCGGGAAGCTCGAACACCTTCTTAGAGACTGGAGGCAAAGAGATGCCGGAGGAAGTAGGGATACCCCGAGAAAAGATGACAGAGGAAAGAATAAGGTGATTAACATGATCCGGAACTCACCCATCGTCCAGAAAAGAAAATATGGAGGGCATGAGGAAGATTGGATGAAAGTACCTATAGTTTTCCCATCCATTGCAACGGGCGATTTGTCAGAAGAACCGGGCGATTTGTCAGAAGAACCACTTATCATAGAAGGAGACATAGAAGGGTATCTGGTCCGAAGAATATACGTAGATAAAGGATCTTCTGTAAACGTAATGTACAAACATTGTTTCCGCAATCTAGATTCATCCATCAGGGAGAAGTTGGAAGAAACCAGCACTTCGTTAATAGGTTTCTCTGGAGAAACAAACAGGCAGTTGGGGAAGATAGAACTAGAGGTAAAATTCGGTGATAATGGTTTGTTCCAAAAGACCATAATGAAATTTTGTGTCATACGATCCCCCTCACCCTACAATGTTATACTAGGAAGGACGGGCTTGAAGAGACTTAGAGCCATTCCATCCACTATCCACTCCATGATCAAGTTCCCCACTCCACGAGGGGTGGCCACCGTAATGGCTCGTCCAGCGGTAGTTCTGTAATGCCGAAAGATAGAAGAAACTCAATCGGATAACCCGCAAGGAAAAACAGAACTAGAGGAGAAAGCCATAGAAGAAATCCCAACGGAAGAGATCCTTGTGAACCCAGCATATCCGGAATAACTGGTCACTATAGGAAAAGGGTTCTCGGTGGAGTGCAGAAAGTACCTTGTCGAACTTTTAAGAAGGAACAACGATGTGTTCGCGTGGCAACCTTCGGACATGACCGGGGTTCCTAGGCGGTTAATAAAACATCACTTGAACGTGAACGTTTCAGACACTCCGGTCGCTCAAAAAAGAAGAAGCGTCTCGGCTGAAAAGAATCAAGCAATATTGAAGGAAGTAGAGGAATGGTTGAAAGCCGGTATTGTCAGGCCGGTGAGATATCCTACTTGGATCTCCAACCCGGTGTTAGTCAAGAAATGCGATGGGAGCTGACGCATGTGCATTGACTTCAAGAACTTGAATTCTTCCTGTCCGAAGGATTATTACCCTCTCCCTGAGATTGATTGGAAAATAGAGTCGGTGGTGGGATATAAATACAAATGCTTCTTGGATGCATACAAAGGATACCATCAAGTACAGATGGCAGAGGAAGATGAAGAAAAGACGGCGTTCTACACAGAACAAGGAACTTATTGCTACACAAAAATGCCTTTCGGACTAAAAAACGCGGGGGCAACCTACCAACACCTAGTTGATTCGGCCTTCCGGACACAAATAGGAAGAAACTTAGAAGCCTGCATGGACGACATGGTGATTAAAAGCAAAGGGGAAAAAGAGATGTTAGCAGATTTTGCCGAAACTTTTCATAACCTAAGAAGAATTAACATGAAATTGAATCCCAAGAAATGCTCATTCGGCGAAGAAGAAGGGAAGTTCCTAGGGTACATGATAATGTCCGAAGGTATTAGAGCAAACCCCAAGAAAACAAAGGCGATTTCACAAATGCAGTCCCCGAGGACTTGGAAAGAAATGCAATCTCTGAGCGGAAGACTGGCCGCGCTAAATAGGTTTCTCTCCCGGTCAGCCGAGAGATCGCTCCCCTTCTTCGATACGTTAAAAAACATAACCAAAGAAAATAAAGACGAGTATAAATGGACAGAGGAGGCTGAAACTGCTTTTCAATCACTCAAGAAATTAATACTGGACCTACCGTCATTATCAACTCCCAGGAAGGGGGAAGTCCTGTACATGTACCTCGCCGCGGCCAAAGGTGCCGTTAGTGCAGTACTGATGACGGAGAAAGAGGATAGGCAACTACCTGTCCACTACGTCAGTCGAACATTACACGAAGCCGAGAGAAATTATGTTCCGGTAGAGAAATTGGCCCGGTCTCTACTACACGCATCTCGAAGACTGAGAAGGTATTTTGAAGCTCACCCAATAAAGGTCATAACGGATCAGCCGATAAAACAAATTCTCAACAAAGCCGAAGCGTCCGGTCGAATGGCAAAGTATTCGGTTGAGCTAAGAGCTTACGATATAGATTATATTCCGAGAAACGCAATCAAAGGACAGGTTCTCGCAGACTTCATTGCGGAGATCTCTGTCGAGCCAGAGGGGACAAGACGAGGATCCCAAGGGGAAGATGTATAGGACATCTCAAAACCGGGTAGTTGGATTTTGTACACAGATGGAGCGTCCAGCAAAAAAGGATCCGGGGCGGGTTTAGTGCTAATCGGACCCGACCTAGTCGAACACACGTACGCGCTTCGTCTCAACTTCCCAAGTACTAATAATGAAGCAGAGTACGAAGCACTTTTAGCCGGTTTGAGAATTGCTAAGAAAATGAAGGCGGAGGAATTATAAGTAAGAGTGGATTCAAAGCTAGTGGCAAGCCAAATAAACGGTCATTTCATGGCAACCAAGGAAAGTATGATTCAATACCTAGCAAAAGCAAAAGAGTATATTGGGGGCTTCGAAAAGTTCAAAATTTACAACATACCAAGGACCCAAAATCACAAAGCCAATGTGTTGAGCAAGTTAGCGTCATTAGCTTTCAATCATCTTACCAAAGAAATACTGGTCAAAGTGTTGCAGAAGCCATCAACCGAAGAGAAACAGGTGGGAGCAATAGTCGAAGAGGAAGAAGACAATTGGATGACCCCTATCATCCGATGTTTAGACGAAGGTGTCTGGCCGGCGGATCCCAATGGTGCAAGGACTTTACGAATAAAAATCCCTCAGTACGTGATGGAGAATGGTGTGCTTTTCAAAAAGTCCTACTTAAACCCAATGCTGCGATGTGTGGGGCCTTTACAAGCAAACTACATTATTCGAGAGGTTCACGAGGGAATGTGTGGGATGCACTCAGGCCCCAGGTCAGTAGTAGCCAAGTTAATAAGACAGGGGTACTACTGGCCGACAATGCATAAGGTCTCAAGAGAAGAGATCCGGAAATGTGATTCCTGTCAGATTCACGCTCCGGTCCCAAAGTTGCCTAAAACCACTCTGACTTCCATAATGGCACCTTGGCCCTTCTATCAATGGGGAATGGATATGTTAGGTCCGTTTCCGGAAGCACCGGGGAGGTTGAAATACGTGATTGTAGCAGTGGACTACTTTACGAAATGGATTGAAGCCAAGCCGTTAGTCAAAACCACCGGCAAGGATGTGAAGAATTTTGTTTGGGAAAATATTATATGCCGATTTGGCTTGCCAAGGGTCATAGTTACAGATAATGGAACAAACTTCGTCAATGATCCTTTCAAGGGATGGTGTGAAAAATTAAAGATAAAGCAAATAAACACCGCTGTGGCACACCCTCATGCAAACGGATTAGTCGAAAGAGCGAACAGGAGCTTGATGCACGGCATAAAGACTAGGCTTGGAAGAGAAAGGGCCGGATGGGCAGATGAGTTGCCAAATGTTTTATGGGCTTTCCGAACAATGATGAAGACCAGTAACGGAGAAACCCCTTTTAGCCTGACCTATGGCAGCGAAGCAGTAATACCAGCGGAGATCGGAATGCCCACCCACCGGACCATGCTCTATAATCCGGAGGATAGCGAAGAGCAACAGCGACTAAATTTAGACCTGTTACAGGAAAGGCGTGAAATGGCAGCAATCCGCGAAGCAAAGTACAAAGCAAAAGTCGAACAATACTATAACAGAAGGGTAAAGCCGATGGCTTTTAAGGTGGGAGATTTCGTCTAAAGAAAGAACGAGGCTAGCCGAGTCGAAAATCAGGGGAAGCTGGGTCCAAACTGGGAAGGACAGTACAGGGTAGTCGAAGCACACCAAAACGGTTCGTACACACTTGCCACTATGAATGACAAAGAAGTTCCTCGGACTTGGCATGCAATTAACTTACGAAATTGTTTCATGTAACAAAGTTTGAAAGATCAATGACAACCTACGTCTTCCCCACGTTACGGGAAGCGAATTTTCCTAAAGATTCCAAATTACTTAATACGGATCGTGCAAAAACACTCCGTCCAATTACTTAATACGGATCGTGCAAAAACACTCCGTCCAACTACTTATACGGATCGTGCAAAAACACTCCATCCAACTACCTATACGGATCGTGCAAAAACACTCCGTCCAATTACTTAATACGGATCGTGCAAAAATACTCTGTCCAATTACTTATACGGATCGTGCAAAAACACTCCGTCCAATTACTTAATACGGATTGTGCAAAAACACTCCGTCTAATTACTTATACGGATCGTGCAAAAACACTTCGTCCAACTACCTATACGGATCGTGCAAAAACACTCCGTCCAATTACTTAATACGGATCGTGCAAAAACTCTCCGTCCAACTACCTATACGGATCGTGCAAAAACACTCCGTCCAATTACTTAATACAGATCGTGCAAAAACACTCCGTCCAATTGCTTAATATGGATCGTGCAAAAACACTCCGTCCAACTACCTATACGGATCGTGCAAAAACACTCCGTCCAATTACTTAATACGGATCGTGCAAAAACACTCCGTCCAAATTAAGTGCAAACGGATAGTGCAAAAACAATGAACTCACGCGTACAAATATGAAAAACATTTGATAAGTAAGAGCGGAGCAATAATTAATGTATAAACAAGAATATAAACAACCACAATCCGAATGTACAACCACAATCCAAATGTACGAAACTGTTTATTACATAATCCAAATAGGACACAAAAAGGAGGTACAGACACCCCGGATAAACCCTAATCAATCCTTCTCAACCTGTTGAACAATAGGAGCAACAACAGCAGGGGTAGTGTTACCAACAGTAGGGGCTGTCTTCGGAATAGGCTCCTCCGGAAGGTGATTCATCAGATCACCAAGAGGAAGACAGAAAGACTCCGCAAGCTTCTGAACATACGGATATTCAGCTTCAAAAAGTTTATGATATTCTGGCTTCCAAAGTTTGGGTGCCTCCATGTTAAGCTTCTTGATCTTCTGCAGAATCTTTTCCGCATCATCCGGTTTTCTATCAGCACGGAAACCGTCTATGAACCCCCCCGGAATAAGACAAACTGTAAACCTTTCTAAGGCTCTTCTTGTATTCGTCATTCTTGAAAAGCCTTCGGAAGGCCGCCGGAATCAATTCCTTCATAGTATTGTGTCGGACAACCTCAGCAGTGGCTAACTGGGCAAACAGATTCTTGTTCTCTTTCGTCAACCTTTCGGCCTCCTAGGACTTCTCCCATAACTTTTTCCCAAGTTCTTCCATCTTGGAGGCCTGAGAGGCAGATTGGCTGACCGCCTCATTTTTCTTTTTCTCCATTTCCTCCAGCTGATCAATCAACCCCTTCTCCCGGATGGAGGCTGCTGCCTCATCGTCCTCCAACGCCCGGAACTCCTTCAGCAAAGTGTCGAACTTAGCAATTTGGGCATCCCTCTCCTCCTCAACGGCCTTCAACCTGGCAGAAACAGAACCACACTCCTCATGAGTAGCCTCCAACTCCCGATAATCTCGGTTGAGCTGGCTAAACCTCTTCCACACTTCTGCCTGAAGAACTACGCCGGAACCAGAATTGATGTAGGCTTGACGGACAAGCTGGTTATTGTTTAAATCAGCCAGTGCTTCCTCTTCGGCAGGGGTTGCGAGATGTGTCATCATCTCTCGGCATGCACGGAAGGAGTTCATACGAACATCGTCCCTAAGAGTCCACCCAGGGACAAAGTACCCTCCGGTCAGATCAGTATGGCCTGTAAGTAGCAAAACCGTGGAGAATAAGCTTCTAAGAAAAACGTAATAGCAGAAGGAAAAAATATAACATACCTTCAGACAGAGGCTGCGGCTCTTCGGAACGCACGTGAGATTTGGAAGCTTGATGCTCCAAATGGGCTGCACAAAGAAAAGTATAAGCAAACATTTAAGTAAATCCAGAAAAAACAAGAAAAATGCCTCTTACCATCGGAGGGAGTCCCATGAGAACGCTCCTGAAATCCTTCGGCAGGTGGGGTCTTTGACTTATCCAAAGAATGATGCTCCTCTTCAGCGTTGTCGACCGGTGGATTTTGCTCACCACCACCTTCATTATCTTGTTCTCCTCCACCCGACGGCTCAGCTTGATTGAGGGGATTGGCATCCACAGTGTGCTCTTCGGACTCAAGAACCTCTTCATCAACCTGCAGTTTCCTCCTCCTTTTGGGTTGTCCACTAGGCCCAGCAGTAGCTCTCTTCTTGCTGACTGGTCGGTTCTGCTGCTTCTTCCTTTCCTTATCCTCCCGAGCGGCCACCACATCGGAGTTTGCTGCTTCAACGGTCAGTTGAGCATACGTCTTCTCAGGGATTGCCACCTCAGGAGACAGGGGCTGGGCAGTTTTGTTTGGACGTACGTTTCCCTCCGGCAACGGATCTCCCTTGCTAACCACTGACCCTTCAAGTTCCGGAAGCTCTAGGTACTCAGACATCGTGATCACTACAGCAAAAGGAAAGTACACAATTAAAACAAGCAATAGTAGCATAATCCTTTCAAACGAAACAAGCAAAATAGTAAAAACCCCTTCTTACCCTTCCCTCCGGCATTCTTTATAACCAGATTGTAGCCCGATATCCGGAAGGTGTTGGTAAGCCCATTCACCCAAAGAAGACTGGTTGGAGGTTTCCAAAGTATAATTAGTCGGAGGGCAGCTTGTTGGCATCCCGTTGAGAGTAACCAGTTGGGAACCTATCGGATATCTGTGAATCCCTATGTCTCCACGGCATGGTGTTCGGTATGGCTCTTCGGTCGATCAGGAAGAAAAAATCTTTCCACCGTTTCAAACTTGTCAATATCTCCCTAAAACACTTCTTAGCGTGTTTACCTGTCCGATGTTCAAACGAGAACCAATGTCCCTGCTTGCACAACCGGTAAAACACTCGGAACAGGGAAACGGTTGGTACCACTTCCAAACTATAACACCGGACCTCAAACGACGTCACCTTATTTACCCCCAATGGAACAAACTGGGAAAAATGTACATTAGAATGGTCTATAACACTCAAAAGAAAAGCTGAGAAAGGTATCCTAACACCCCCTAACCTCATATGCTGAACATATACACCTATTTTATCCCCCGGCAACTCGTTCATGGTCAGGTCCGGGGGAGGAAGTACGGGGTGAAGATCTGACGGGATGCCAAACTCTACTATCATATCATCTAGGTCTCTCTGGGAAAGCCTAGACGGATGCATGTGCATATCAAACTTACCGGGAGGTTTGGCCTTTAACAACAAAGGTGGGTCAACCGGAACGTTCATCTCCCCAGGTTCACTAACAGCCATGGTCAAAATAATACGAAGTAACAAAAATAAAAACAAAGTCGAAACGCACCTCGGAATAACTTTGCAAATAACAGAAAGCAACCGAAGGGAAATTGTTGAAAAACACAGTAAAAAGTAAAAATGAAAAGTAGGGAAGCGGTATACATAGTCGGTATGGGGATACGCGAAACGTCGCATCACATGGCGCCCCTGACACGTGGCGAAACCCCAACCGTCTGATGCTTGTACAAAGGTTGAGTGGTAGCCAGCTGTTAAGGGGCATAAGGGTAATTTTACTGCGGCAAGTAGACTTCACACAAAGATGCGCAACATCAGCGGCACAACGGCACAAGGGAACAACGGCACAACGGAACACATCGGAATTGAAGCACAGGTCATAACCTGTAACACCCCAACCCAACAAGGGTAAAAAATGTCACAAATTATGGTGTTACATCAGAACAAACAGACAGATCAAAAGCAGAAAACTTATTTCAATTAACTATGGTCAATTTCTTCAATTCAACTCTACTCTCAATCCCAGAAAGCTATCCCAAAGCTAACTTGAATACCTGCCGCGGTGAAAAGAAATGCGGCTGAGCTTAAAAAGCCCAGTGAACAGATATATAACAAAATGAAACGGAAAATAAATGTTGAAGTACAAATGATATAATTTTTGGGGAAAACATATTTAGGTTTAACAGATAATACAGAAAGATAATGTGTAGGTTTTAATAGGGAATCTATACAGTCACCTGTATAAACAGAATCAGAATATACCATGAGCTCAGAAACATATCATAATCATATCATAATCACATGAGTTTTACAAGAAGTAGCTAGCTTCATTGTACCGGAAGTGAAAGGAGTACATTGCACATACAACCAGTCACTAAGCATAATCATATCATATCATAACAGAAAACAGATCTAGGATGCATCCATACGCCCCTGAAAATTAGTGCACATTCATATATAACGGAAGGGACGTGGTAGAACATCACTCTACTGCCCTAGAGTCATGCCATAGGTGCATCTATGACACGGACATGGAACCCCCATGCCTAGTGAAGCTCATGTAATAAAAGGTTCATAACAAAGGTTCAAATCATAATTGTCATATCAGAAGGTTCAGAAAGCAAAGGTTCATGTCAAAGGTTCATAACAGAAAGTTCATAGCAAAGGTTTATCATAGTAAAGGTTCAAACAGAAGGTTCATATCAGAGGTTGTAATCACAAAGGAAACCTTAAGAGTAAGGTCAGAATATCAGTACCTCGAACAAAAGCAAAGCTGACAGAGACCAAATAACGGAATAGTACTCTTCTTCAGAAATCTACACAGGATTTATTATTCATTTATATCTTTTTTGATCATTTACTTTTTCATATTCCATATTAGTTTTAGGGTTTACATAAATATTTAGGTTAAATATTTAATAACTTGTTACTATGGTTTTAGGTTTTAAATTGTACTTATGTTAAAGTATATGGTTTTAAATATAAATATTATAAGTTTTATATATTATCCAAGTTAGTCCCTTAACTTTAATATTTTACAAATTAATCCTTATATTTTAGTAATTTACACTTTACACCCTTTAAGTTACAAAATTACAATTTAAACTCTTTAATTATATAATTTACCAAATAAACCTTTTAAATATCAAAAATAGCACATTATACCCTTCTACTAATTATTATACGATTTACCCTTAATTATTAAAGTATACAAAATAAATCCTCAAGTTTCGTAATTTACAAAACATACCCTTTATTTTTTTTTCAAACAAAATCGGTTTATATAATAAACCACCAAACCCTAATCCTAAATTACCCAATCATTACCAACATTTATTACAACCTTAAATCACCATTAATAACCAGATTCCATAACAAAAACCCTAACCCTAACCCTAATTCTCTATTTTCCTTTTTATTTTCTTGTTACTATTTAACCGATTATAACAAAATTCCACAATAATTAATATAGGTTTCAAAAATTATCAAACATATTTTTCAAGTATTACATGATACTTATAGGTCTTGAGAAAAATACAAACTTGGCTCATAAAATTCTTTTTAACCGAATTCATAATTTATGTTCGATTTAGGGTTTATAACTCATAAAAAATCATACTATCAAATAATCATGCATGGTTTGATTCTACTATTTTATACTGATAACATATGATATATAAAGTGTTAGAAAAATACCAGAATAATTTTAGAACTTGTGAATGAAGCAGTACGAATTTAGGACTCTCGGCTAATTGAAAATCGACAAACAAACCTCCAAAGCTTAATTCGATCAACCTCAGCCTTGTCACTTATTTTTCTTGTGTTTTTAAGTTTATAAAGCGTTTAGGAAAAATATAGGTGTGCTCCAGAAAAATGAGAATCGATTATGTGGGATTTAAAGTCGGTTTATGGGTTTTTGAAAATCGATTAAGGGTTTATAAAATATATAAACGTTTTTTCTATGTATATTTATAGATATAGGACTTGTATTTACTGAATAATATTGTGATAAACTCTAAATAAAAGATTACATAAGTTTCCTAATTGTTTTAGGATTTGTTTTCCTTTTTAAATAATATTTATATATATAATTAATTAAAATTCGATTTTTATTTAATTTATACAGAATTTTTTATTTTTCTCATGTTTACAAAAATGTCATATTTTACCTTACATATTTTATTTTGATCACATATGGCCAAATTCCCATTTTTAGGGTTTTAATTGATATTAATTATTATTATTATTACAAAATTTTAAACACAAGGGTATTTTGGTCATTTGACATCTTTTAGAATTTGAGGTATTACAACTTCTTCCCCACTAAAAAGAAATTTCCGTCCTCGGAAATTGAATAGGCAGAGCAGACGAAAAACGATTCAGATTACAGAATCCTTAAGGATGAAACAGACACAGAACTTTTCCGGTTACCGAAATAATCTCAATTCAGGAAATCTTTCCAACAGATGTCAACCAAACAGACATATTTTTTTTTATCGAACTTTCATAACTTCATATCTTATTCAGAACATTTCAGAAATCGATTCAACGATTACATCCTTGTAGTAGATAACTAAAGTACTTCTCACAAGTACTAGCAGAAAACGGATTGAATACGGAACTTCAAACGATAGAAGACTCTATAATGAGTTCTGAAATTCTTAACGAATGATCAACGATCAACAAACATTCGAGGATAATTCAAATGTATTCAGATATCGAATGATGAAGGCAGAACTTACACATGGTAGAATGAATCCTAAAAGTCTCACTAATCGCGGATAATCCAACTGATAGAAATCTATTGCTTCTCAAACACTTCCCACAATATTATATGCTCACAATGAGAATACATTATATGATGGAAATATTATCACGTTGGCCAGGTGTCATAATATTTGCATTATATAAATATACCTTCATGGTGACCATACTTTATCTCAAGTCATGAATAAAACAACCTAATGGCAACTTAACAATTCTTCTCTTCTTCCCAGGATTTAGCAGAATCAAACATCATCAATGAAGTCAAACGGAAAATGAAACGTATCAGAAATAACCTAAATCTAACAGATCCGTCTTAATAGGGTACCATTACTTTCAAATTCACCAAAATGTTCATAACCATAAACTTAGCGAACATACACAGAATTGTCATAATACTAAACTTCCAAAGAAAACTTAATATTCTAAAGATTTATTCACACAATTATCAATCTTCCTCATTATCATGTGATATCCTAATCATTATTAATGGAAATAACTTAGGAAAATCAATCCATACCCAGACTATTATCAGAATTATAACCTTCAAAGAAAACCTTAGAAACATAGTTTCATTATCAAAATAAAATGAACAATTTCCTATATTCATGACTAATAACCTCCAGATCTTTTATAGAAATATAAAAGTTTTATGGAACATCGAATAGTGTCAAAACTTAATATACCCAACATAAGCAGAAGAATTCACGAAATATGTCAAACACTTAGGGTTGTAATAATCTTCCAAATGGTCAAACTAATTATCAAAGATAGGAATTAGAATTAGAAAATGAAACTTAAATGATATGAGGCTTAATCATGTAATTCTCAAGTCATTCTAAACTTACTAGGTTACTGAACTTTAGGTCGTGCATAAATTTCTAACCTCGGAAAGAATGATCTTATCGGCTTGACTAAAGATAGAAGCACGAATCAGAGAGATGCATAAGCAATTCTACTTAAGCGGATATCCTAGTATACCCAATCCTCACCAATCATAACTTAAGTTTCATATAAGGAAATCCTAAAACAAATCCTCAAAAATTGTTTCATAAATTCTATGGTGCAAAACCTAAGGGCCTAATACTCACAGGTCATAGCCTAAGCTCTACGGATTATTAATCCGCCGATCCAACCTGTCTCTGATACCATAATTGTAACACCCCAACCCAACAAGGGTAAAAAATGTCACAAATTATGGTGTTACATCAGAACAAACAGACAGATCAAAAGCAGAAAACTTACTTCAATTAACTATGGTCAATTTCTTCAATTCAACTCTACTCTCAATCCCAGAAAGCTAACCCAAAGCTAACTTGAATACCTGCCGCGGTGAAAAGAAATGCGGCTGAGCTTAAAAAGCCCAGTGAACAGATATATAACAAAATGAAACGGAAAATAAATGTTGAAGTACAAATGATATAATTTTTAGGGAAAACATATTTAGGTTTAACAGATAATACGGAAAGATAATGTGTAGGTTTTAATAGGGAATCTATACAGTCACCTGTATAAACAGAATCAGAATATACCATGAGCTCAGAAACATATCATAATCATATCATAATCACATGAGTTGTACAAGAAGTAGCTAGCTTCATTGTACCGGAAGTGAAAGAGTACATTGCACATACAACCAGTCACTAAGCATAATCATATCATATCATAACAGAAAACAGATCTAGGATGCATCCATACGCCCCTGAAAATTAGTGCACATTCATATATAACGGAAGGGACGTGGCAGAACATCACTCTACTGCCCTAGAGTCATGCCATAGGTGCATCTATGACACGGACATGGAACCCCCATGCCTAGTGAAGCTCATGTAATAAAAGGTTCATAACAAAGGTTCAAATCATAATTGTCATATCAGAAGGTTCAGAAAGCAAAGGTTCATGTCAAAGGTTCATAACAGAAAGTTCATAGCAAAGGTTTATCATAGTAAAGGTTCAAACAGAAGGTTCATATCAGAGGTTGTAATCACAAAGGAAACCTTAAGAGTAAGGTCAGAATATCAGTACCTCGAACAAAAGCAAAGCTGACAGAGACCAAATAACGGAATAGTACTCTTCTTCAGAAATCTACACAGGATTTATTATTCATTAATATCTTTTTTGATCATTTACTTTTTCATATTCCATATTAGTTTTAGGGTTTACATAAATATTTAGGTTAAATATTTAATAACTTGTTACTATGGTTTTAGGTTTTAAATTGTACTTATGTTAAAGTATAGGGTTTTAAATATAAATATTATAAGTTTTATATATTATCCAAGCTAGTCCCTTAACTTTAATATTTTACAAATTAATCCTTATATTTTAGTAATTTACACTTTACACCCTTTAAGTTACGAAATTACAATTTAAACTCTTTAATTATATAATTTACCAAATAAACCTTTTAAATATCAAAAATAGCACATTATACCCTTCTACTAATTATTATACGATTTACCCTTAATTATTAAAGTATACAAAATAAATCCTCAAGTTTCGTAATTTACAAAACATACCCTTTATTTTTTTAAAAAACAAAATCGGTTTATGTAATAAACCACCAAACCCTAATCCTAAATTACCCAATCATTACCAACATTTATTACAACCTTAAATCACCATTAATAACCAGATTCCATAACAAAAACCCTAAGCCTAACCCTAATTCTCTATTTTCCTTTTTATTTTCTTGTTACTATTTAACCGATTATAACAAAATTCCACAATAATTAATATAGGTTTCAAAAATTATCAAACATATTTTTCGAGTATTACATGATACTTATAGGTCTTGAGAAAAATACAAACTTGGCTCATAAAATTCTTTTTAACCGAATTCATAATTTATGTTCGATTTAGGGTTTATAACTCATAAAAAATCATACTATCAAATAATCATGCATGGTTTGATTCTACTATTTTATACTGATAACATATGATATATAAAGTGTTAGAAAAATACCAGAATAATTTTAGAACTTGTGAATGAAGCAGTACAAATTTAGGACTCTCGGCTAATTGAAAATCGACAAACAAACCTCCAAAGCTCAATTCGATCAACCTCAGCCTTGTCACTTATTTTTCTTGTGTTCTTAAGTTTATAAAGCGTTTAGGAAAAATATAGGTGTGCTCCAGAAAAATGAGAATCGATTATGTGGGATTTAAAGTCGGTTTATGGGTTTTTGAAAATCGATTAAGGGTTTATAAAATATATAAACGTTTTTTCTATGTATATTTATAGATATAGGACTTGTATTTACTGAATAATATTGTGATAAACTCTAAATAAAAGATTACATAAGTTTCCTAATTGTTTTAGGATTTGTTTTCCTTTTTAAATAATATTTATATATATAATTAATTAAAATTCGATTTTTATTTAATTTATACAGAATTTTTTATTTTTCTCATGTTTACAAAAATATCATATTTTACCTTACATATTTTATTTTGATCACATGTGGCCAAATTCCCATTTTTAGGGTTTTATTTTATATTAATTATTATTATTATTACAAAATTTTAAACACAAGGGCATTTTGGTCATTTGACATCTTTTAAAATTTGAGGTATTACATAACCGATGCTCCAACACTGGGGGGGACATGTTGGCGTATGTGGCCGAATGTCTGGAAACCATTCGGCCCACACACGCATAGCCGAACGACACGTAACCGAAGGGAAAGATCAAACGGACACAGGCCGATGTCATAACACCAATCCCAGGATTTTAGGGATCGTGTCGACCACGTACTCTGACATTTACCTACCAGGTATGGCCTGCTCCTTCCCAAGACAGAGTAGGTAATGAGGTGGGTAGTATAAATACCCCCACCTCATTTATGATTGATCAACTAACACACACACACACTACATTTAATAGCATTTATTACCAACCCTTCATCTCTCCGCATACTCATCCTCACACCGGAGGTTGGTCTTGGGATAAAACTCAAGGCGAGCCTAACGTGTGCTATTCTTGTGCAGGATATTCTACAAGTCCGAGTGACAAACCTAGCGGAGGGGCCCACTCACAAGGTTTTACTTCAACATTGCCCATTCGACTATCCCCTAGTCGATCTAAATTAAACCCTAATTAGGGTTTATAGTTTTCGAGGGCTGAAATACTTGCACATAGGTTGTACACTGTTAGCCTACATTCCCTTTCTATTCATTCAAGAATATGTTTACTAATTTCAGATAGTAAGCCTCGTTATATTTTGAGATAATGAGCTCATAAGGCGAATTAAGTGACCTTTTGAGCTTTTCCAATTTTAAGAAAAGCCCATAAGCCCAGAGAATTAGCTAATCCAAACACCTTCTCAGAAGTATTAGTTAAATTACTATTTCGCATGAAGTTGCAGTTGAAGTTGAAACTAGAAAACTATTCATTGCTAACTTTTATGATTGAGCTGGATGAATTGTCTTGGTACTCGCACCAGGACTGCAGGTGAATTTAACAGTTCCACTCTTGTATAGACTTCTTGAAGGTGCAATTAGCACATATCTACTAACTTTTAATAATCGATGTGTACCTATGGTGCAGGTGGTATTGGGTATTGTGGCTTCGACAACAGGAAGAACATGGCTTAGTGAGCAGTTGCAGTTTGAGTAGGTTGAGTGATAGGTTGTCTGCGACTGCAGTGCGAGCAGCTGTTATACAAGGTAATTTAGTATCATGTTGCCCTTAGTAATAAGGTTTTGGACTTGCATATTAACTAAGCATGTAAACAAATATTTAACATGTAATCATTTATAACAACTTTAACTTTTAATATGATTAGTAATAATATGAATAGCTAATGTTGATGGTGGCATGATGAATTACCATGTTTCAATATTAACATGCTATAAAGGAATGGAAATGAAATGAAAGACCAAGTACAATATTAACAATACGATATAATCTCTTTCTTGCAGGTTTTCATGCAAGCTTTACTAATGCGAAAAGATACAAATCTGTAACATACATATACTATGGACATATGGAGCTTGGGATATACATTGCTTGAGATGACGACTGAAAAAATATTGGAGCGAGTTAAATGGGGTAGTTAGAGCAGATAAAATCGATTGAGGAGGCCTAGAAAATATACATTTATGGGTATATAGAAAGTTATAATTAAGATCTTTATGTTGCCACTGTGGATACACATTCTCTTGCATATCAATTTAAAAAACATGAAGTTGTATTAGAAACTTTTGTTCAATATCTGTTAAGAGACAAGATGGTTAGTAGTTGGTTTTGTCGTTAGTATACATGTAATTCCGCTAATAGTTGTTGTGACTCTGAAGCATCATATTACCCCAATTAATTCAGTGTGTTGCATGAAAATTAACAAAGGTATTAGAAATCCCTAAGTTGTCAGGAGGAAGAATTTGTGAAGGTGTTTCAGTTTTAATTAACAAAACTTATGCAATGGTAGAACCAGAAGTGTCACTTGAAGGAGACAAATCATACCCGAGGAAGCATGGTTCGGCGAAGTGAAAATGTATTTTTTTAGTTGATTTCATTTCAATACATGAACATATATATTATCACCTTTTATTGTGTTTCAATAGTATCTTATATTGTCTGAGAGGCTTCTCAACAAAATTGTTGTGGATTCAAGTTACGTTTAAGGTATGTGAGATTGATTTGTAGTTAAATAGTGTGAGATAGTTAAAAATACCGTTCTAAAAAATTTTAAAAAGTTATCACCTCCTAACTACATTATCTTTTTTAACACACCACTCTATTAATATAAGTATGTAGGATCAACATCCAAAACATTTAATACTTTGTTTAGCATGTATTATCAAATTCTTAATTCTTAATTAAATATTATTAACTATGTCTAGAAAATATCTATATACTACTAATCTTTTATATAATAAAAGAATTACATAATTTCAGAATGGTTTTGAGAAAACAATCTTATGGGAAAAAAAATTGGACCAATAGGAGAGAATGATTTTGTCACGTAGGCAAAATCGTGCGATATAATTGGTTAATAAAAAATCAAAATTGAATCGATTTTGGTCAAAATTGATAAATTTCGTGTAGAAGTAAATATCCTCACAAAAATATATGTGTCAAAAATGTAAAAAATACAAACATAAAAAAACGGAGTAGATATTATAAACTTGAAGGACCTGAATGTAAACAACAAAAATCTACCTTCTACCAATGACCCATCACTTCATCTCTACCTCCACCTCCACCTCCAACTCTAGCCTTCTACAACCAAAATCGTGGACACATATGTGGATCTAAAAATCTGTTTTATGTTTGTACAAATGGCAATCACAATGAGAAAACGTGATTTTTGGTTAATCAAATGTATGTTTTAAATTTATATCAACAAGTGTTAATGTATAATAGATTTAGAGTTGCTTTTTAGGTAATTGAGTTGCGGTTTTATGTTTTTGTGGTTTCATTGACGATTTAGGCAACGTTTTTGTTAGATGATAACGTTCAACATATCTCAGGAGTAATTTGGGGCTTTATAAATATGTTCATTGGATTGCAGGAACTCTTTAATTCATGGCCCCTAGCTGTATGATGAAGAATATAATGAACTTTCCAATATATATTCATTCGGAATATGCATTAGCATACTATAATAGATTACGTGTGAATATGCGTACAACGAATGCAAAAGTCAAAGCACAAACATGTAAGTTTATTTCAATAAGTTCCCCTTCAATCAACTAATTTCTGTTACCTATATATGTTTACCTACATATGTTTGCGTTATTGTTTTTGAACCAGTTTTGGGCACACTAAAGAAATTTATTAAAAAATTAGCTGCAATGCAACATCGTATTATCTGCTTGCAACTTCATTTGTTAAACACTATTTGTTATAAAGTGGTTATTAGATTCTGATTAGTCAAATATCAATGACCTACACACCAAACACCAAATCAACCCACTAATAAGTAAATTATTTGAAAGTTTCTACATTGAAATGAGTCCGACACCGACTTGATGTAATTTATTATATCTTATGCTTTCAGGTTCGAAATCTCACATGACAATGTATACCATATTACACGACTCACAAGAAGAGCCTTTGGTATGTTATTCATGACTCTTTCTCATTTAACTTTTTTGTGTATATGTTACGTGTTTTTTTGTCACTCCTATAAAGTTCCGCTCAAAATCAAGAGTTTCGTAAGGCGTATCATTTAAGGTTGATAGTCAAAGATCATATATTGCAACTCGGTAAGTTGCTTTTATACACTTTTTTTTAATGTTTAAATTCATTTATCATGATAAATAATGAAAAAACAGTGTGAGAAAAGACACTTAACATGTCAATTTGATATTTTGATTCAACCAAATTTTGGGGGACGATTTTTGATGATGGTTTAAAGGTATGTGATTTTAAATTTATAGTAATTTGTGGGTGTTTAAAACATTGTTGTGTTTGAAATGTATGATTTTTAGCAGAAGTTTAATTTTCGGATACTTGATTTTGCTATTTTTTTTAATGAAATTGAAGATGGTAGTTATCTGGGATTGCGTAAAGATGGCTTACAATCATTCATGTGAGAAAAAAGTTATGCTTTTTAGTTGAGATTTGACACATTAGCATCAATTACCAATCTATAAATGGGTTTTAGACATTAGAATGAGTTAGCTGACTTCTTGAAGTCATCTTTAATGGCTGATAGTAAACACAAGCATCATCGTGAGCCAAGACTCAGTTTTTACACAGGGAATGACCACACCATTAAACATAAGGTACGTTTTTGACAATGTTCAAGGATTCACAACATATTGGACACTCCAAACCATCATCTTTACTAACTCTGGATGAATATAGAACACCTATAGTTACTTTTTTGAATCAGAATATCTTACAAGGGTTTGTTGGAATTAATGTCCAAGTTCATAACTAATTGGTGAGACTATCGTCAAAAGTGGAGTCCTTTTTGGGTCGCCCTCAGTGAACCGTAAAAGAGAAAATGATTCAAAGAATAAGTCGCGGCATAACCACGTTAAGTGTTACGTCATAACAAGGTCATGGGATGGTTTGGGGGTTTTGTCCCACATCGCCCCAAAGGGTAAACCCATACCCCTTTCTTTCCTTATAAATAAAGGGGGCATGCCAAAGTTTCAATTACTCATTTTCCAACTATCTAATTCTTACTCCTTATAAGAGTCTTTCGTATTGACGGGACCCTAGGAGTTCGAAGAATAGTTTCTCTTTGGTTCGTGGGTGTGAGCTATTAGAGGTACTCTCGTTTGGGTACTCGCCTCCAAGTTCGACCAAGGTGGTCCGTGTGAGAAATTCGATTTTCTCAAAGGTTAGTAATTTTCTTATTACTTATTTAATTATTTATTTCTTTTAAGTTGCTTTTAGTTAATTAGGTTTAGATCTTTTGTGGTTTAGTTCCCTTCTTGCCCTAGATTATTATTATTTCCGCTGCGTATTAATCTAGTTGGGAATAGAAAACCCATCAGTGGCATCAGAGCTTTAGCCTAATTCTATTAGCACTTAAAAAGTAAATTGTTAACATGTGATAAGTGTAAATAATAATTGTATATTATATTATTGTCTTATGATCATTGAATGTTAATATGAATTTACATTTTGAACCTTATATTTTAAAATATTTAAAATCGAACCCTAAAGTTTAAAATGTTTCGTTTTTAACCTTATATTTTAAAATGTTTAAAATAGAACCCTAAAGTTTAAAATGTTTCATTTTTAACCTTATATTTTAAAATGTTTAAAATAGAACCCTAAAGTTTAAAATGTTTAAAAAGAACCCTAAAGTTTAAAATGTTTCATTTTGAACCTTATATTTTAAAGTGTTTAAAATAGAACAAAAGTTTAAAATGTTTAAAAGAAACCTTATATATATTATAATTGTTATATTATATGAAACTACTAAAACAAAATTCCCGTTATAGATATATAGAAAGTGTGAATAGTATGCTAACCCATGAAAACAGAACATCTATCATATGGGCTATTAATGGAGCGTGTGTGGTTTACCGGCACATTAATAAGAGAACATAAGTGAAAGGTGATGTGGGTCTCATGATTCTCGGGCTGACTCGAGCCGGGTACCATGCGGGTTTTGCATGGTTAAATTCACTGTCTTATTCATGATCCTCGGCATCCCAGTCATGAATTGTAGATAAGCATATACGAGATTAGCATGCCATTGATCAGAATCAATGAATCTCAAAAGAACTAGGAATTTCATAGAGAATGAAATTGACAAAGACATTGTCTACCTAAAATAATTTCGTGATGTGATTACGGCAACCCTCTTCATAAAACGAATCTAAAATATGGATCCTAGCCTTAATATAAATTTGGGTAATTGATTAAGGAATATTCATTCTAAACTAAAATTATTTTATCTTATAGATGTCTACTGAAAATGGTGTCAATCCTCCCGTTCCCAATCCCTCACATAACCCAAACTTCTCATTACTCTCAGTTCTTGGGAGGGAAAGACTCACCGGTCCTAACTATATGGACTGGATGCGAAACCTTAGGTTCACCCTAAGGTACGAGAACAAAGAGTATGTTCTCGATGAGCAAATTCCCAAAATTGATGATGATTCAACCCAAGAAGAGATTGAAGCTCACCGAAAGCACTATGATGATGCAAACAAAGTGTCATGCATCATGGCATTGTCCATGAGCCCTGAACTGCAAAAGACTTTTGAGAACACTTGGGCTTATGAGATGAACCAACAGCTCAAAGAAATGTTTCAGGCAAAGGCAAGCAAAGAACGCCTTGATGTTGTTAAATCCCTCATGGCTTGCAAACCAAAACCTGGAGCCTCTATTTGTGCTTTTGTCTTAGAGATGAAAGGGTACTTTGACAGATTGGGATCTCTGAACATGGTATTCGATACTGAGCTTTCTATCAACATAATCCTATCTGGTCTGCCAGCTGATTACAATCAGTTTGTGCTCTCGTATCAAATGAACGGGAAAGAGACCTCAATAATGGAACTCCATAGCTTGTTGCAAACCGCTGAGCAAGGGATCAAGAAGATTGATATGCCCTCTACTTCAGCGGCTCCTGTGTTGACTGTTGGTCATAATGCAAAGAAAAGAAAGACTTCTCATTCCAACTGGAAAGGAAAGGCCACAAAAGGAAAGTCCGATTATGGGTCTAAGAGAAAGGCTGAATCTGATATTGCACCGACAAATGATCCAAAGGAAGCAGTGTGCTTCTACTGCAACATAAAGGGACATTGGAAGCGTAGCTGCCCAAAATATCTGAAGGACCTCAAAGACGGAAAGGTCGAAAAAGGTAGTCACTCAGGTATGTTTATGATCGAACTCCACAATACTACAACTTCTGATTCTTGGGTCTTGGATACAGGGTGTGGTACTCACATTTGCACTGTATTGCAGGGTCTAAAGGAAAGTAAGAAGTTGAAGCATGGAGAGCTCAACTTAGTCATGGGGAACAGGAAAATCACACCTGTGACGAAGATTGGAAAGTACGAGCTCATGCTAAAGTCTGGAGTTAGGATAAATTTAAATAATTGTTGTTATTCGTCAGAAATGACAAGAAACATTATTTCATTTCATGTTTTGTTTAAGGATGGTTATCAATTTTCATTTGACAATGAGAATGGAGATATTTTGGTTTATTCAAATGGTTGTTTTATATTTAAAGCTTCTCCTTGCAAAGGCATATATGAAACTGTTGAATGTATTAGTGATAATGGCAATGTGATTTTAAATGTTGGTTCGTCAAATAAGCTTGATAAATCAAAATTGTGGCATTCTCGTCTTGGGCACATAAACAAGAAATGCATCGCCCAACTCCAAAAGGATGGAGTGTTGGAATCATTCGACTTCAAATCGGATGATGTATGCGAGTCTTGCTTATTGGGAAAGATGACTAAATCACCATTCACAGGAACATGTGAAAGAGGTGAAGGATTATTGTGCTTAGTACACACGGATGTGTGTGGACCATTCCGATCAACCACAACGGATGAAAACCGCTACTACGTTACATTTACTGATGATTTCAGTAGATATGGATATGTTTATCTGATTAAACATAAGTCAGATACTTTTGAAGTATTCAAAAGGTTTCAAAACGAAGTAGAGAACCAACTGGGCAGAAAGATAAAGGTACTCCGATCCGATAGGGGAGGAGAATACCTTAGTATCGAATTTTTCGATCATCTTAAAAATTGTGGTATAGTTTCACAGTTAACTCCTCCTAGAACACCACAACTGAATGGAGTTGCGGAGAGGAGAAATAGAACCCTGTTAGACATGGTTCGATCTATGATGTGTCGAGCAACACTTCCAATAAGCTTCTGGGGTTACGCATTAGAAACAGCCGCCCATATCTTAAATCTTGTACCCACTAAGAAGGTTTCGAAGACACCTTTTGAGATGTGGAAGGGAAAACGTCCTTCCCTTGGGCACATCAAAATATGGGGTTGTGAGGTTTTCGTTAGACGAGAAGCTCAGGACAAACTAGAAGCCAGATCCGAAAAGTGTCTTTTCGTCGGTTATCCTAAAGAGTCATTTGGATATTTGTTTTACAGACCCAAGGATAATGTGGTGTTTGTAGCTCGAAGAGGAACGTTCCTCGAGAGAGAAATGATATCCAAAGAGGACAGTGGGAGTAAAATAGACCTTGAAGAAATTCAAGATTCTGCCGATGAAGAACCTATAGTAAACACTGACACTCAACAAGAGGTGGTGACACCTGTTGAACCTGATGATATATCCTTACCCATTCGCAGAACAAGTAGTAGAGTAAGCAAGCCTTCTCAGGATCCTCAATTCTATTATGGTTTCCATATTGAAGAGGACAAGATTAGTGATAGTACACTAAGTGAGTTGGATGAGCCTGCCAACTACAAGGAAGCGATGGCAAGCACTGAGACTGCTAAGTGGAAGGAAGCTATGAAAAGCGAGATTCAGTCTATGTATGACAACCAAGTTTGGAATTTGGTTGACACTACACTCGGTCTTAAGATTGTGGAATGTAAGTGGATCTTCAAGAAGAAGACGGACATGGATGGGAAAGTACACACTTATAAAGCTAGGTTGGTAGCGAAGGGTTATACTCAAACCCACGGGATTGATTATGAGGAAACCTTCTCACCAGTAGCTAAAATAAAGTCAATTAGGATAATGCTTGCCATAGCTGCGTTTCATGATTATGAAATATGGCAGATGGATGTCAAGACCGCTTTCCGTAACGGAAAACTAACAGAGGATGTGTTTATGGCACAACCAGAAGGTTTTGAAAATGCAAAGTATCCTAAAAGAGTGTGCAAGCTTCAAAAGGCCATTTATGGACTTAAACAGGCAACTCGTAGCTGGAATCTCTGCTTCCATGAGAAAGTCACACAGTTTGGATTTTCTAGAAGCGAAGATGAGTCCTGTATATATATCAAAGTCAGTGGGAGTATTGTAGTCTTCCTGGTATTATATGTGGATGATATACTACTCATAGGAAACGATATCCCAACATTACAAAGTGTAAAAGAATGGTTGGGGAAATGTTTCTCTATGAAAGATTTGGGAGATGCAGCATATATTCTCGGTATAAAGATTTACAGAGATAGGTCAAAGCGTCTTATAGGACTTAGCCAGGACACGTACTTAGATAAAATTTTGAAAAGATTCAAAATGGAGAATTCTAAGAAAGGGAATCTACCCTTACATCATGGCATAAAGATTAGTAAGGATCTATGTCCGAAAACTAATGAAGAACTGGACAGAATGAGTCGAGTCCTATATGCTTCGGCTGTAGGATCGATCATGTATGTCATGACGTGTACAAGGCCTGATGTCTCCTTTGCTTTGAGCATGGTGAGTCGACATCAGCAGAATCCTGGTGAAGGTCATTGGACAGCTGTAAAGAACATTCTTAAGTATTTAAGAAATACTAAAGACAGGTTCTTAGTTTATGGTGGAGAAGAAGAACTTAGAGTGACTGGTTATAGTGATGCAAGTTTCCAAACAGATAAAGATGATAGTCGTTCACAGTCTGGTTGGGTATTTTTGCTAAATGGGGGAGCAGTGACGTGGAAAAGTTCAAAGCAAGATACAGTGGCAGACTCCACATGCGAGTCTGAGTATATTGCAGCTTGTGAGGCTTCAAAGGAAGCTATTTGGATGAAGAATTTCATTGGAGATCTTGGAGTTGTTCCAACTGTACAAGACCCTATTGAAATATTCTGTGATAATGAGAGTGCAGTCGCCTTAACTAAAGAACCCAAGGATCACGGAAAGTCAAAACACATTGAAAGGAAATACCATTTTGTTCGAAGAAAGGTAGAAGAAGGACACGTGATTGTGAAAGACATATGATCAGAGGATAATCTAGCTGATCCATTCACAAAGGCATTGGCTAAGTCCAAACACGATGAACATGCATGGAGCATAGGATTGAAAGATAAAATAAAGTTTTAGTTGCTAGTTTGAGTTTGAAACATTATAAACAATGATTGAAATCGCAATAGATTTGGTGATTAAATAATGGAGATTTGTTTATTTGCAAGTGTGCTACCATTTACTATTGTTTATCATTGTGTTTCATTTTTGCATGTTTAGAATCCACTTCCTGAGTACTTAGTTTACTCAAACCTCCTCAGTCGTTCAAACTACTGGAAGTAAGTTTTGATTTAATACTGTCATGGAGTGTTAGTAGATTGTCTATAAAGATTAGACATAGCATAGAGAATGCTGCAACACTCATGAGTACTTAATGGGAATTAAGTATAGGACAAACCCGTACTTAGAGAGATTACTTCATGGATTGAGATCACGAGTAATTCTAAGATGATAATATCCTCTATTCTTGAAATGGAGATACATCGAGTATCTAGTTTTCAAGTCTGTTATACTTTAGTTTATTCAAACGTTGTGCGTAAATGCCAGTTATAAAGGGTATGCTAGGTATGATATGATAAGTTGACTAGTTCTATGTATTCAAAGTTTATTTGTTCCTTTCGCCTAAAAGGGAAAGCGATATCAATGGGCCCCTCGATGATTAAATGTTGACTTAAATGTGCTAGGCCTAGCCAGGACTAAATTGATGTGTTCAATTCAGTAGTCTCATATAGTCAAATAATCGGAAATCGAGAAACATAATGTTGAACCTGGAGATTGATTAAACTCCATGTCTCAGGTTCATACGATATCAGTAGAACAAAGGAATAGTTGATCGCTTATCTAAGGGCTGACTCTAAGATATGATTCAGAGTTCGGCAGTTGCATTGGATGGCACTCTTTGCTTAGTTGATCGGAATAGGCTTAGACCAATTATAGTTGATGAATTGTCCAAGTGGGAGACTGTTGGAATTAATGTCCAAGTTCATAACTAATTGGTGAGACTATCGTCAAAAGTGGAGTCCTTTTTGGGTCGCCCTCAGTGAACCGTAAAAGAGAAAATGATTCAAAGAATAAGTCGCGGCATAACCACGTTAAGTGTTACGTCATAACAAGGTCATGGGATGGTTTGGCGGTTTTGTCCCACATCGCCCCAAAGGGTAAACCCATACCCCTTTCTTTCCTTATAAATAAAGGGGGCATGCCAAAGTTTCAATTACTCATTTTCCAACTATCTAATTCTTACTCCATATAAGAGTCTTTCGTATTGACGGGACCCTAGGAGTTCGAAGAATAGTTTCTCTTAGGTTCGTGGGTGTGAGCTATTAGAGGTACTCTCGTTTGGGTACTCGCCTCCAAGTTCGACCAAGGTGGTCCGTGTGAGAAATTCGATTTTCTCAAAGGTTAGTAATTTTCTTATTACTTATTTAATTATTTATTTCTTTTAAGTTGCTTTTAGTTAATTAGGTTTAGATCCTTTGTGGTTTAGTTCCCTTCTTACCCTAGATTATTATTATTTCCGCTGCGTATTAATCTAGTTGGGAATAGAAAACCCATCGGGGTTTGTATCTAGATTTTGTAATTTGATATTTGAGTATGCCACTTTAAATCGCAACGATCGGTTTTTAAATTTTGAACATGAATTCAGCACAGTTGACTCATTACTTTTTTTCTTTCTTTTACGTAAATCCGTATGTTATTTATAGGGTGGTGGGCTTATAATGTACTTGAAATGTCGAAAGATAATTTTCAAAAATTGAACGAAAGCGATAAGGTTGAGGCAGATACATGCACACAACTCACTTAAGGTAATGATACGTGTAGGATGGATCGACGTGATTGAATTATTAGTTACAACATGTAGAATGGATCGATGTGATTTAGTATTTAGTACAGGTAGCATTGAAATTTCCATACTTGGTCCCTTTAATTTTTTTTTTTTTTTGAACGGCGGGTTAGTTGTTAGTTGTTGGCTCGAGTTAGTGTCGCATCCTCGGGCAGAGATACCAACCGCGAGCCTCTCCTTAGAGGATAACCCCACTCCTATTCCCGATTCGCCTGATATCATTAGAGCTTGTGGTTCCCAAGTTAGGACTTCCCGGTCGGTCACCCAAACCGGCACTACTCTCACTTGAGCTCGCTTAACTACTTAAGCCTTTACAACTAGACCACAAGCCCCATGATATACTTGGTCCCTTTAATTGGTCTGAGCTTTGCATATTGTGTTAACATGATCAATCTAAATCAACTTGAATCTTGCGTCATTTTTTAGTTCAACAACACAATCTTACTTAAGTTTAATTGTACGTAATTTGTGGGCTCAATAATGGCTGGCATTGTAACATTATCCCAGATTTACCCAAATTTAGTTAAATTTGTTTCCTATTGTATTAGTATTTTACTAAACCTATGTTTAGATAAAACTCTGCTACAAATGGTGGTTAAAAAGTATATTTCATATAGTTTACGGACCTCATATATTTGTATATTGAAATTTTCGTATTTAGGTTCTGTTATATGGTTAAAAAGTATTTTACTTTGTGGATTTGCAAATAGCGATGAATAAGTTCGATTTTAACTAACATTTGTTTTCAAGTACTCTTAGTGTTGATGTTTGTTATTGTTTTATTGTTATGAAAATCTGCATCTCAGGGTCTTGGTTAAAATTGTCTACTATGATATTGAGTTTTGTGAATTGTTTTTTTTTTTTGGGCCCAGGCTTCTTCATGGTCATATGTATATTAGATAAAAGAGTGTCTCCACAAGATGGGAGAATGGTGTCAAGAACACCATGCAGCTGGTGGTAAGTTGCCATTAGCTCCTTCATATTATGTAGAGGTAGTAAAATAGGTGGTCACTCAGGTTCGGTAACGGGTCAATTTGTCATGTACAATATGCTTACAAAATTTATAATACTTAGATATTAATTCAAGTTTTTGAATAGAATAGGTAAGCAAGTTTTATAGTTTTATCCATCAAAAAACCTTTGGCCGACCTTCGTTCCATTATGATTGTCATTATAGATAAAACATGACGATATATTTATAAGTATAACGGGTCGAAAATGTCACCTCTACATTTGAATACTATATGAACTATCTTGGCCTAACATGTCATAATGTTTATAGGCGTGACATAAAAGGTAATCAAAAGTACCATTAGTGAAAAAGAAGTTAAACATGAGGTAATCAAAACTTTTCTCCTGTTTATGTTATCTTTAAACTCAGCCCATATTCATTATGCAAGTATTCATACTTTTTTTTTGAACGGCAATATTATAACTAAAAAAACTAGCGAGACGCTAGAAAACAAATTACAAACAAAGAGTCATTGGGCTTTGTAACCACATCGACCAATTATAATAGACATCTTTTCCTCTACTAGAACACCACTCAAACGAATGAGAGACGATACGATCAAATATTATGCTTTTCTTCATCTTCACTGCTCCAAAGATAATGTTGTTTCGATATTGCCACATAACCCACATCGCCGAGATGAAAATAGCTTCCAAAACACCTCTTGCTTTGTGACGAACATTAACAGCATCAATCCAATTAAAAACATCAGCTACCACCCCAAACATAGGTTGATCCATGTCAATCCAACGGAAGATCTTCTCCCAAATTTGGACTGCGATGTCACACTTCACAAAAACATGGTCCGTATCTTCCATGGCAGTCCCACACGAAAGGCATATGATTGAAGGAATATCTATCCCTCGCACCATTAGATTTTCACGGGTTGGTAATCTGTCCATTGTGAGTCTCCAAACCAAGATGTTCACCTTTATAGGAACTAGATTATTCCATCTTGTCTCTGTGTCTCCTGAATGAAGAGTTTTTTCGTCAATATGTTTACGAATGCAAGCAACTGTGAAAGCACCATCCTGTTGCAAAGTACATTGCCAAGTATCTTCACGATCAGATAGCTCCAAATGATGTAATGCTTGTTGCATGTCTATAAATTGCTGACCGGTGCGACCTCCTTCTGGCATACCACGATCCCAATTCCATTGCCATTGCTCATCCACCCATCTATCTCTCACCATGCATTCTTTATTACTCTCCATAGCATAGACGCGAGGGTATTGCTCCTTTAATGACCTAGTACCCACCCACACGTCCGTCCAGAATCTAGTAGCATTGCCATTTCCAATCTTTTTTTTCATTATCGAATAGCCAATTATATTTTGATTGTGCATTTGATGGATAACTTTAAGAATGGCACCCCACACTCCAGTAGCTTTTGATATATGCACTGGATTGCCAATGCCTCCATTATTACCATATACACTTGTTATAACTTTGTTCCAGATCCCTTTTGTATCCATATGAAATCTCCACCTCCATTTTTGAATTAGAGCTAAGTTCAAAGCTTTCAGACTACCGATCCCAAGACCACCCTTCTCTTTTGAATTAGAGCAAGTATTCATACTATGATCATCCAAAATTGACAATCTGACCTATGTACTCATAATAAGTTTAACAATGCCTCAAAACTAAAATACATACTATTGTCACTTGAAAACACTATAATAAGATAGTTACTTTCAATGTTGATGCTAAATCCAAAAGAAAAGAATAATAAGATTGTTGTTTTTATGGGTCAGGTGAAATATAGCCAATTAGCCACTTCAAAACACTATAGTACCCTTGCATTCACAACAGTAGCAATTTAGTGTTGATACTTCATACTTTGGTATGTCTCACCAGATGAGGTATAATTTCATTTCCACTTCATGGAATAATATATTTTATTTCTTTTCGTGTGCTTTAGAAGAAATGGATGTGGAGATTAGCAAACGGTGCAACTGGTGTTTATAAGGAAAACGTTAAACTTTTATTGATAAAAGTAAAGATATGAGCTGGATTTGCTTCAATTGAAAAATTAGTAGCTCAAAGGTTTATAATTTTTTTTTCCAGCAGAATATGCTGCTAAAGAAGAATAGAAAACAACCCCAGAGCAATCTGGAGGCGTCATGGGAAAGTGAAGAAATCGTTCATTAATGGGGAAGTGAAGAAATCGTTCATCAAGGCCAAGAAAGCGATCATTGAGAAATAACACCACCCCGCAGGCCACTACTCCCGAAACAACAGCTCCTAAAACAAAAGAGAAAGATAAGGCAAAATCCGGAACGTATGGGTAAGAGAATACAATGCATATAATTTTTTGGTAAGAGTATTTATTTATTTATTAGTTTTCTTAGTGTTTGTTCATTGTTCATGTTTATTGCTATGAGCCTATGATATTGCCTATTGGGTTGAATTAGTTTAGGAAATATGCATACTGTATTGCGTACAATAGTTGGAGGTTTTCAACATTGTAATTATAAACATAAAGACGATATTGAATGTGAATAGTATTATTGTAATAATGCATTATTGACAGACTTATTATGCTTGATGCTATGAAGCTCATCCATGTGATGGAGTTGAAAAGAACGTTTATTGACAAGTTTCCGACGTGTCAGTCTTTGCTAAATAGCATATTGATCAAAGTACCATTGTTTCATAATTGGTAAGTGTTAAGTAAGTTAAGAGGGTTGTTGATATTATTATTAGAATTAGTGTTTAACATGTTTACTTGTCATTTTTCCATTTGAGACCTATGATCAATAGTCTCATTCCATCCAATATTTTAGTTACTTAAGCCACAATAATTGTACTCAAATTATAAGTGAAGAAATTCAGCATATCATGTTCGCATAGAACTGTAGTAAAGAACAATCGAGTTGACCTATTCCATTTTATGAGTATTTATCCTTTATGAACAAGGTATTATTTGTTAAACGAAAATGGGGGAAAGGTTGAACGGCAAGCTTAAGTTCTTAAAAATGTACATTTAAATGAAACTTATTTCAAAATTTTATGTCATTTTTTTTCCTTCAAAAACTTATGTCAAAACTCCGTGCGTGCACAGATATTATAACTAGTAGAATTATACTGCACTAATTGTTTTAAACAAAAGCCTTTAAACATAACATACTAAATTATTTGATGTATAAATTTTTAATGACAATTCCCCTATGAGGATTAGATGTGCCACATAAGAAAATACCTAAAAAAAACCACAAAGAGCGATGTTTATCTGATCGATGATAAAGATCAATAGAATAAATGTCATAAACATAAAAAAGAAGACATGATTTATTTTATAAACTAAGTTTTTGTTATAAACTGAGGGACAAATCCCCACCATCCATTTAGTTTGATCTAATGGTGGAGATTAACCTAAGATTTAATAAGACAACCTAAGTCCATGTTTTTTTTCTTGTCCTTTTTGTCTATCTAATTTATTCATTTTTTTTCCTTTTTTCTTTTCTTTCTTTTTTTTTTTTCTTTTTTTTAACTTCACGTTTTTTTTCCTTTAATTCAAGTTTTTTTATTTTTTTTTTATTATTTTTTTTTTGCGTTTTTTTCGTTTTTCATACATATACGTCGGTTTTTTACGTTTTCGTTCGTTTTTATACATTTTCGTCCGTTTTCATACGTTTTCGTCTGTTTTCATACGTTTTCGCTCGTTTTCGTCTGTTTTCTTACGTTTTCACCCATTTTCATACGTTTCGTCCATTTTAATACGTTTTCGTCCGTTTTTTTACGTTTTCGTCTGTTTTCAAACGTTTTCGTCCGTTTTTATATGTGTTCGTCCGTTTTCGTACGTTTATATACGTTTTCATCCGTTTTCGTCTGTTTTTTTTTACCGTTTTTATACGTTTTCGTCCGTTTTCATACATTTTCGTATGTTTTCAGGCCTTTTTGTCTGTTTTCATACGTTTTCGTCCGTTTTTTTACGTTTTCGACTGTTTTCAGACGTTTTCGTCTGTTTTTATACGTCTTCTTTCGTTTTTTGTCCGTTTTCATACGTTTTCGTCCATTTTATACGATTTTGTCCGTTTTTATATGTTTCTATCCTTTTTTTATATGTTTTGTCCGTTTACATACATTTTCATCTGTTTTCGTCCGTTTTCATACATTTTCGTCCATTTTCGGATGTTTTTGTCCGTTTTCAGACATTTTCGTCCATTTTTATACATCATTGTCAGTTTTCAAACATTTTCGTCCGTTTTCGTACGTATTCGTCCGTTTTCTTACGTTTTCATCTATTTTTATATGTTTTCGTCCATTTCTAAATGTTTTCGGCCATTTTTAGATGTTTTCATACGTTTCTGAATATCGAAAGTATTATTCTTTGATACTCAGAATATCACAAGTGCTATTTTGAATATCACAAGTGATTTTGTTGAAAATCACTTGTGATATTCAGAAAATCACTAGTGATATTCAGAAAATCACAAGTGATATTCTGAATATCACAAGTGATATTCTAAATATCACAAGTGATTTTCAACTAATGATTTATAACATAAAAATCATAAGTGATATTCTAAATATTACAAGTGATTTTCAACTAATGTTTTGTAACATGAACATCACTTGTAATTTTCTAAATATCATTTGTGATATTCTGAATATCACTTGTGATTTTAATGTTACAATGCATTAATTGAATATCACTTGTGATATTTAGAATATCACAAGTGATATTCTGAATATTACAAGTGATATTCTGATTATCACAAGTGATTTTTAACTAATGTTTTGTAACATGAAAATCATAAGTGATAATCTGAATATCGCAAGTGATATTCAGAAAATTACAAGTGATAATCAGAATATTACAAGTGATTTTCACGTTTTTTTTAATTCACGTTTTTTCACTTTCATACGTTTTCGTTCGTTTTCACACGTTTTTGAATATATCAATTGATATTCAGAATATCACTTATGATTTTCTGAATATCACTAATAATATTCTGAATATCACTTGTGATTTTCTGAATATCTATCACTTGTGAATATCATAAGTGATATTCTGAATATCACAGAATATCACTTGTGATATTCTGAAACGTATGAAAACGTCTGAGAATGGCCAAAAACACAGAATATCAATTGTGGTATTCAATATATCACTTGTGATATTCAGAAAATCACAAAATATGACATGTGATATTCAGATAATCACTTGTGATATTCCGAATTTCACTTGTGATATTTAGTATATCACTGGAGTGATATTCTGAATATCACAAAATATCACTTGTGATATTCCGAAACGTATGAAAACGTCTGAGAATGGCCAAAGATATTGAAAAACGGACAAAAACGAATAAAAACGACGAGAATATAAGAAAACGGAAGAATATGTATGAAAACGGAAGAAAATATATGAAAGCATAAAAACACGTATGAAAAAGGAAGAAAACGTATGAAAAATATGACAAAAACGAAAGAAAATGGATGAAAATGGACGAAAACGCAAGAAAACGGATGAATAAGTATGAAACGGACAAAAACACATGAAAGCGTAAAAACACGTCTAAAAACGGATGAAAACGTGTGAAAAATAGGATAAAAACGAAAGAAAACGGATGAAAATGGACGAAAACGCAAGAAAACGAATGAAAACGGATGAATAAGTATAAAATGGACAAAAACACATGAAAGCGTAAAAACACGTCTAAAAACGGATGAAAACGCATGAAAAATGGACGAAAACGGACGAAAACGAATTAAAACGGACGAAAACGTGTATAAACGTATGAAAATGGACGAAAACGTAAGAAAGTGAAAAAAACTTGAATTAAAATAAAGAACGTGAATTTAAAAAAAATACACGTGAATTAAAAAAAACGTGATTTTTTTTTTAAAAAGAAAAAAAGTGAATTAAAAAAATGTTTATTAAAAAAAAGCTTGAAAAAAGAAAAAGAAAAAACAACGTGAATATAAAAGGAGGGACCAAGAAAAAAGAAAAGAAAAAGGAAAAATAAATAAATAAAAATAAAAAGAAGCAAACCTTGACTAGAAAACAAAAAAAGCCACGTGAAGGGCTAAAAAGACAAAAAAATAAAAAAAAAATTAAAAAAAAAAAATGGACTTAGGTTTCCATATTAAATCTTAGGTTAATCCCCACCATTAGATCAAACTAGATGAATGGTGAAGATTTGTCACTCAGTATGTAACAAAAACTTAGTTCACAAATGAACTTTTTTCTAAAAAAGAAATAATAATAATTTAGTTGATTATGTGCATTTGATCTTTAATCTAACAAAAAATTATACCAGCCTATAAACAAATCTTATATCTTTTATATAATAAAACAAAACCCCAAGTGGGGACTTTTTCATTTCAAAAAAACTAAACCATACTTTATTTAGTAATAATATTATTTAAAAAAAATAATTTCCTATTAGGTAACATTTTATATTTATCAATAAAACAAGTAGAAGATAAATACAAAAAATATAGATAAGATGTAATTAACAATAGGATTAAAAATTTTAAATAATTATCTTTGATAATAAAAAACTATAATTAAAAATCATAAATCAAACAAAACAAAGATTAAATTATTTGTTTTTTAATAAATAAAAACATATAATTCAAAAAAATTAAAAAAAAAAAAAAAAAAAAATTGCGCGTGCGCGCGGGTATTATAACTATTTAATAAATTTAGAAAAAAAACCCCGTGTCTGCACGGGTATTATAACTAGTTAGCATATACTCCGTAAATGACAATAGTTAACTAGGTTTTCATATATAGTATGCATGAGTAGTATGAAACAACAAATAGCATATTTAAGCAGTTGTACAACAAAGGCATTATGTAATTAGACGTAAAAAAGGGAAACAAAATAAAAGTATGCAACCAAATTTAGGCAGGCTAACTTGCAAAGTTTAAAGGGAAAATTCCATAAATACCCCAAAAGTACAATGGTCTCCACCTTAAATAACCCACAAAATCTTGTTTTCTCCAAATACCCCAACGGGAGAAGGTCGCCTCTAAAATTTGGGTGGATGGTGTAATATAGTGACATGTGTCCCTATACATGGTCCCACCTTGTACCTTCATGGTACAACTATCAAAGTGTACTTCTTGGGTGACTGGGACCCATATTTCTTGGGCGACCTGATTATTTTGTCTTTTTCTGAAAATTTATGGTCTTTTTTTATTAATTAATAGTACAATAAACTTGGGCGACTGGGTCCCACTTATCTTTATTCTTGGGCGACTTGGTCCCACTAATCTTTTTTTTATTAAATAATAGTACACTTTTATAAAAATACACTTTTATACTTGATTTAACTTTTTAAAAATACACTTTTAAATACACTTTTATACTTGATTTACACACACTATCACACACACACACACACACACATAAACACTAAAATCATCCGTTTCATCTTTCAGTTACACACAAAATCACTCATACGATCATCCCTTTGATCTTTCCCTTTCATCTTTGAGGAATGCAACCCATCTCGCCCACATTTTATAAGAAACCATCTCGCCCACAATTAAAACCCCTCGCCATACCTGCAACTCAAACCCTACTTGATACCATATTCTAATGGCTGACGCAAAGGTAACAGTTAGATCTAGATTAGATTACATTACAATTATTAGAGGGTTGTTGAATACTAATAGGGCAATCTTGTTTCGGGCCACTGTATTTGGGCCATGGTTAGACATCCCCCCCTTTTTCTGCTGATACCCATTTGCTAAATTATTTTTATCAAAATCAGGTTAGTGTTGATGAAAGTGAGGATTGCCCTTCCCTTACTTTTAAAATAGGTGATAACGTGCTTGAATTTGGCCGTGAACAATTTTGTATGATAACTGGGTTTGTTTTTGGGCATGTCCCTAGTGAACATTTTATTAATGTTCATGGTTTACCACATAGTCCATTCTATGATAGATTGTTTCCTCAAAACAAATCCCGTAGGACTAAGAAAATAAAGGGTGAGCAGCTGTTTGCAATGTTGAAACCTGGTGAAGAATGGGATGCATTATCGGATGAGGATGCAGTTAGGGTGTGTTTGTTGGTCATTGCAACGTGTGTATTCATTGGGCGTGAAGGAAGGTATTACATCCCGGACCATTTGTTGGCAATGGTTGAGGACTTTTCTATTTGGAATTCGTATCCGTGGGGGGAGTATATGTGGGCACACTTGTACAAAAGAACGGTGAATGTTGTACAGAAGCATATCGCTGCCGAAGCCAAAAAGGCTGATAAGTCTCAAACAAAGAAGGCCGTAAAAAAATCCCCAAAGAAAGAGCAAACTTACAATTTGTATGGCTTTGTATGGGCACTCAAGGTGAGAAATGCTTAACATATCTAGTCATTGATATTTAAATTGTTGTGTACGATTCCTTATAACATATTTAGTTTAAGATTAATTGTAGTTTTCAAGCAAAATTTGTTTTAATCTGTGTAACTTAGCCTATTACATAACCTTATGTGTGAAAAACATGACCTGAATGAGTAAATACCCTTGATTATCACAATTTCATATCATTAAGGGAGTGTTTGGATTAGTGGTTTTGACCACTGTATCCTGTGTTCCAGGGGTAACTCTTGGTTTAAACAGCTTATATTAGGTCAAAGTAGTGTAAATTAAACATAAAATTTAGAGGTTTTTGTGTAAAAAGTCAAAGTCACTCTAAATCCCACCTTAGGAATGCACTGTTAGGATTTTTAGGATCTTATCTTGTCAAATCCATTCAAATGTAGTTACTTTAGCTTAATTTAGTTTCATTTTAGCCTAAAACTTCATTTTAAGTCATTAGATTAAGTTTAAAGTTCATCAAAGTCAAACCAAGCAGTTTATGTTAAAAGTCAATTTTGCATATCTCAGATTTTCCAAAAATTGCAAGAATTTTGTGGAATTTTGTGTTAGGTTTTAGGCTTTGAAACTTCTTGTGTATAAAATATACCAGGTAAACTTTGTAGTTCCATTGTCATTGTATTTTTAGAATTTTTTGTGTGGGCCCTACATTACCCCAAACACACTTGCAGGAGAAGTAACCTCCCCTGCACCACCAACTCTCCCAACTGTCTCAATTTGATGAGGTCACACAGACCTCATTAGTGGGCCCTAGTTGATGAACATTAGCTTATTTTGAAGTTTATCAGTCCTTTAGGATCAACCTTCATATTAGATCCCTGATTATACTTGTGGGCCCCACAGTGGGCTGCAAGTCCTTCCTTTGGCCTGTGGTGAGTATGGGATTGCTATATCATCTTGTGTAACTTAGCCTATTTGTTTTAATCTGTGTAACTTAGCCTATTAGTTTTACTATATCATCTTGTGGATTTTGGGTTGTTGGTGTTCATGCTTGAGTTTCTGTGTTTAATTAAGTATATTACATCAGCATACAAATAAATTTGATGTTTTCATGGCTTAAATTAAGAAGTTGCTTCACAAAATAACACCTAACAGTCACTAAAAGGGGTGTTTGGATCTGTAAGTTCCCTGAGCTCATCTGTGTTTCTATGGTTCACTATGGTTGTAACATACCACATTAAGGTCTAGTAGGTCTGTGGAGTGATAAAAAAATAGTCTCTTTTATAAGAAAGGTCAAAATCAACTTAGAAACCGCATAAATGACCACTGTGTGGGATTTGACACCCATAAACCTTCACAATAGCTCATAATCTGTAGATTTAGGTTAAATTAGCTTAGGTATAGCTTAGTATCATGTTTTCAGTTCATTAAGAGCAATTAAAATCCAAATAAGTCAAAGTTTAAAGTTCTTGCCAAAAGTCAAATTTATCTTTATCAGAAAAGTCAAAAATTGCATGAATTTTAGAGATTTTTGTGTTTGGATTTAGAGCTTAAAATTTTTACAAGTTACTGCACCCCAGCTAATCTTTGGAAGTCCATAATCAGCTTATTTTTAGAATTTTTCTTGTAACTTAATTCTTGGTTCAAAGTAGCCTGCAGGGCAAGAACATGCCCTGCACTCAGACTCAGTCCATACCACCATTTTTCAATCAATCATAGTTTGCTCACCTGTGGGTCCCACAGTGTGAGCTTGGGCTTTTTGGAAAGCCCTAAAGCCGTTATTCTAGAATCTGAGCTTATTTATTGCTTATTTGCTCGATTGGCAGGGCTGGATGCCCCATATTTTTTTGTCCATTTGCCTGACTTAAGCTGAGTCCTCAGTGTTTGACTCAACCTTCCAAGGGTCACACAGAGCTTGAAATTAAGCCATAAGCCTGATTTATTGGCTTAATTTGAAGCTTGCCAGGTATACTTTTGAGATCAAGTCTCACTTTGTATGCTAATTCACCCTGGTGGGCCCCACATAGCCTGGTATACTTTTTAGATCAAGTCTCACTTTGTATACTATTGGCTTAATTTGAAGCTTGCCAGGTATACTTTTGAGATCAAGTCTCGCTTTGTATACTTTTGGTCTGGTTCATGCTCAGATTTGAGCCTAAGTGCTTATCACTTCCTTCAAGCTTATCTGTTTGGACTGTTTGTTTCTCAGTGTTTGGGTTTGCTTATATTACTTAGTTTTGCTTAATGTTTTGTTAGGTTTGCGTTAATGCTTATTTAGGTTTGCGTTAACGTTTTGTTAGGTTTGCGTTAATGCTTATTTAGGTTTGCCTTAACGCTTTTTTTTTGTGGCGTTGATCCTTTTTTCAAATATGGATTTTGGAAACATTCCCTAATAGCATGCAGTGGTGGAGCAAAGATTCTAAAAAAATCCCACGTGGTCTAGCATGGTCAAGATTTAAAACCTTTAAAAAAAACACTACCAGATGCTATTTGATCCAGTAAACAAACCCTGTATAAACCCGCTCATTTGTTATGTATATTTCTTTATATTGCCTTTAATTTGTATTCATACCTTATTTTATCATGTAGGCTTTTAAACCAATAAAGCAATGGATTCCAAGAAATGATGAGGCATTTCATCCATGGTACATTCGTAGCATGGAATATATCCGAGGACTAAAGCTGCAAGTTACACTTGTTCATGCAACAAACATGTCGGTTGAGCCAGTGACAGTTGTACAACCTGATGTTGATGGATTTGAAGGTTACGTTAACATGCCCAACGATTCTAGTAATGCTGATGATGATGCTGCAATAGAGGTTGGTACTCAAGCTGATGTAAACATTGATGACCATGGTGGAGAAGGAAATGAAAGTGGTGCAGGCGTTGGTGGGAGTGTAGATGCTACTGGAGATGGTGGTGGATCAGGAGTGTTACAAGAGGATTCTATTCATCATGACATTGGGCAAACGGTTGGTACTCAAGCTGATGTAAACATTGATGAGCATGGAAGAGAAGGAAATGAAAGTGGTGCAGGCGTTGGTGGGAGTGTAGATGCTGCTGGAGATGGTGTTGGATCAGGAGTGTTACAAGAGGATTCTATTCATCATGAGATTGGGCAAACATGCCCAAAAACTGATATTTCTGATGGTTATGTTGAAACTGTTTCCGGAAAGGATGAAGTGGGTCCGAATGAACATCATATAGAGATTGAAACTGTTTCCGGCAAGGATGAAGTGGGACCGAATGAACATCATGTTGAGGGTGAAACAGTCGACGAGGATGAAGTGGGTCCTAATGAACATCATGTACAGGATGAATTGTGTCAAAGGTTGGATAGAGATCAAATTGAAAGTGAGCTTAAGTCTATTAAGTTTACAGTAGGAGGCATTGAAGAACGTGTTGGAGACGTTGATGTCTCAAACCTATTAGTTCAGCTAGATATTGTTAAAAAAAGGATCGGGGTGCTTGAGGATGTGTTAGGAGTGAGATTTGAACAAAATTCGGTAGTCTGTGATGACAAGTCCCAAGATGTGCAAGCCGACACACCAACTTTGGAAGTCTGTGATGAAAAGTCCGAAGATGTGCATGCCGACACAACTGGTTTGGAATTCCGTGATGAAAAGACCCAAGATGTTGTATGTGACAATAAGGTATGAATACAAATTAAATTTAATTCCTTTTCTTTATAGTAGCGTAATTGGTATGAATAACGCTTGTGTGCAATTTATTGTCTCCTTATCTTTGTATTTCAGACTCTTCTCCCAGATGTGGATGGCGACACATCAAATAAGCCCAGTGTTGTTCAAGATGATGATCATAAGTTGTTTTATACGGATACAGAAGCGTTTCAAGGACCAATGACACAACTTATGAAAGCCACGTTCCAATCGTCTACTGATCGTTGTACCGAGTTTATGCAAGTTGACACTAACAGTAGGTTTGATTTTTTTTCCTTACCGAATTTGAATGCTACCTTCTCCGAATTTGAACTAACACCTCATGAAGTAAGTATCTATTTACAATATTACCAAATTTATTTAGTATTGTATTATATTGTTTTACTCGTATTGAGACTATTTTGTTTTTCATTTTGTAATTTTTTTAGGATACAAAGGATGGGTCAGAATTGGAACCTACAACCGCTAGTACACAACAACAACCGGCTGAGGACATAGTTGAAACAGGACATTATGTATGTATCTATATTATTTAATTAACTAAAATACATTCACTGCATAGTTACAGTAGGTATTTATTTAGAGTATTACTTCATTTTTAAGCGGCTGTGATTATTTTATTTATTCTCTAGGATTTGATGGATATGGATGTTGATAAAAATGAAACTGGAGATGTTGAAAAGGAGGGGGTTGAAATGAGAGAAGCAACGGCTAAGGAGGACGGCGTTGAAAAGGAGGGGGCTGGGAATGTGGGTGAGGAACCAGGAGAACCACAAGGGGACGGGGGAAATGGTGGTGACAATGTAGACGAAGTTATTTACATTGATGTGGATGTTGACAAGCATACCAGTCAGGTAATTTTATTGTTAAATGAGTACCATTGAAAACGATTGTATAGTCTTCACACTCGCTAAATTCTTTACAGCAAATACTTTATTCATGTGTTGATTATATTGTAAATTATTTCTGGCACAAAATATGTTGTCTTCTGACATCAACGTTGTACTAGTTAATGATGTAAGATCTATCTTCAACCGATTGAAACGAAAGAGGAACCCAGGCAAATTTAACAGGTCCCCTTACACATCACCTCCAGACACTACTCCAAGAGTCGTGAGAAGGCTTTCATCGAGAATTAATCGTGAAAACATATCCCCTCCTGATTTCGGTGATGCTTTGCAACTACCACCATTGGAACCATTTGTAGAGGTATATACAAGTTTAATTACCACATTTATCGTGAAAACATAAGGGGTGTTTGGAATTACTTTGATTTGCTGGTAGTTGTTATTTGTAGGAAAAGTCAAAATTGCCTTGGTCACTTTTATAGCTCAGAAAAACTATTGCCTTGGTCACTTTTATAGGAAAAGTCAAAATTGCATACAAATCCCACATCAGCTTAACTGTTGAAATTTTGGGGAGTCAAAAACTTTAAATTGAATCAAAAGTAGTTTATGGTGGTTAATTTAGGGTCATTTAGGGATAGCATAACTTATTCAATCATCTAGGATGAACCAAATCTCAAATTAGTCAACTTTACTAAAAATTCTAAAGAGTCAAAATTCACCATTTAGCGACATACCCAATTTTGTGGGAATTTTAGTGATTTTTCTGTAAGGATTCAGACCTTGAGCTTTTTACATGATATAATCCCCCACCTCAACTTTAGGAATCAGCTTTGTTCTTATTTTTTAGATTTGTATTTCTTGCTTATTTGCTAGCTTAAAGTGGGCTGCAGGGCAAAGGGTTGCCCTGCAACACAGACCTTGATCAAAACACCAATTTTCAATTGCATATCCTGGCTTCCATAGTGGGGCCCACACCCTGAATCTTGGCTTATTGGAAAGCCAATAATCCAAACTTTAAGGAACATTGCTTATTTGCTAGATTAGATCTTGTTTCATAGGGCTGCATGCTCCATTTTGTTTGTCCCATTCTGAGTGCATGTTGAGCACCCAGACTGCTTATTTGCTAAATTATGTCATCATTTCATCATTAGTATCGTAATGTGATATTTATGTATTCATTTTCAGAACCTGGTAAGATATGCGAGGGGGAGGAAACAGAAAAGCAATTGTATTGTACTGCCTTCGATTAAAAAATTTCTTGAGAACGGCATTGATATTAAGTTCATTTTCCCTTGGGGTAACGAAGACACGTTTGCTGATATCCGTTTTTGGAAATCTCTATTAGCTTTATATGAGTGCAGCGATGGATGGCTTCGGGATGAGGTACGTAAATTTTGTATGTACATTGTTTGATAAGGTATTCACTGAAGATGGCTTATTGGGCAATTGTCGGTTCTTTTTAAAAAACAGCACATAGACGTATGGGTTGACTTGATGTGGACATTCCGACCACATGATGCTGATTGGGCAATTGCCGGTTCTTTTTTCAGTCCACAAGTCATGGACAATAGCATACGAAGCTATTGGGCGAATGGTTGTAAATATCCAATGCCTTGGTCTGATGTGGAAAAGGTCTTAGTAATTTTATGTTTTTAGCATTTTTTTTTATTTCTAATTTTAATTCCTATATTCTTACTACTGTAAATTGTTTTAATGCTAAAATGTAGGTTCTATTTCCAATTAATGAGCCCAGTTCTCACTGGGCGACGGGGGAGCTTCATATACGTACAGGTGTTATAACACTATACGACACGCTTCCTAAATATTCTAGAAGAAGAGAATGGTGGAAGAAGACCATGCCACAGGCATTTGCAAATAATTTGGCAAATTATCTTAAAGAACAAGGAGTATTGGATGCAAAAGGAATAGATGTTGACGGTTATGAGATAACCTGGAAAGACTACAAGGATGTCCCGAAACAAGGATGTTTATACGGTGACTGCGGAGTATGGGTATGTATAATCCTTTATCGTTTGGCCAATAATATGTCATTAGAACTGGCCAACCCTACACTAGCAACTATAGCCTATCGTGAGCGAATGGCGGACTACTTCTGGAAATACAAGGTGCAATATTCCCCATAGTAAATTTGTAGGATATGAATGTAACATGATATTATTGTGGATAATGTGGAGGTTGTTTAGTTATTTAATGGTAGATTACCAGTTATTATCATATAAGTTACAAAGTTGTTTATTTCCAAAAGCATACATATCATAACATTGAAAACATGACTTGAGTTCATGAGAATCATTAAACCTACTCTAACAAACACAACACAATGAAAAGGATTACAACTACCAAACCTAACATTAACATAATTATTTCATGAACTTTTGTCTTAGCCTTCACTTCCTTCATCTCTTTTTTTAACATGCCAATCAGTTGTTGTATTGAATCTTCCGAGTTCGCCACAAAACTTCCCTGTTGATTTATTAGTGAGTTTTTCTCTTCATGCTCTCGCCAAAACAAGTCTTTGTAGTATTGTGACGGGAGCTCGGGTCTAAAAAACCATAAACCTTACATATATTCGCCGGACATGCTTTGTGCCTTCTTCCTGGGTTTTTTTGTGACCAAGAAACTTTGACAGGTAGTGGATAAGGAGGCCGACAGTTGCAATGCGTCATGTTAGCGACATCTTGGAATTGGTACTGATTCCTATTGTATGACCTACTAGAAGAGGAAGACATGAATGCTTTTCCTGAATTGTTTTCCTACAATGAAAAGGAAATCTGGGAAAGTACTTATATTCAAAAAGAAATATCCTTAAATACAAAGTACATGATATGGTTGATCATAGTAAATGAACAAGTACAAACGGTAGCTAATTCAATTAACTTTTTTTGGGCGACCTACTAGAGTATTATCATGCCATTTCACATAAACATTCCTTACAAGTGTGTTGTGTATACATTTAAAAGCAATGTTACCAAATCTTTCCACCACGACTTCATATCCAACGACGTGTTTCGAAGATGCTTTTGTCCATACCTAAAAAAATAAAAATTAAAAAAAAATAATAATAAATAAAAACAATATTAGATTAGTGGATGACTGATAAAGTATATGAATGATATTAATATACAATTACATAAAGTTGGTAACTTGGGCGACTTGAAAGTTGACCAATTTTATGGTCTTTGGGCGACTTTGTAACTAGACACATTTAAGTACAATGACATAAATGAACAAGTACAGAATGGGGTTTCTTACAATTTGATTCCCTAATGTTCTAATGTATATTGATAACTAAATAAAAACTGAATGCATTAGCAAATAGTTCATGTTTGTTTTCTGGAAATTAAAAAAAAAATAGTAAAAATGAGTAATGAAGACACGTCTAAGTTTAAGGTGGTTTTAGTACATCCAGGGTCAAAGCATCCTGTTAAACTACCTAAAGACATCAGTTACAAAAACCTTGTGGCCTACATCAAGAAAAAGTGGACGCTGCCAAGGCGATAGGAACTCGTGATGTAAAGTTGTTTTACAAGGATGGTTCCATGTCATTGGACATTGTTGACGATGATGATGTCCAATATTTCATACATGATGTTTGTTCTAAAAACGATCAGACTCAGAAATTATTCATATCAATCACGGAACAACCAACGGAGGTAAAATCATCTTATGCTTCTAATAATATATCATTCGATCTTAATGTTCCATTGTTACCTATACAATTACATCATCCCACCCAAGAAGTTGAAGATTTTTCATTTCACACCAAACCTGATTCGGTTCCGATATGGCAAAAGAACTCATTTCAAAATATTCCCATTCCACCCAAGGCCCCGACTCCAATTATTAAACAAATCCAGCCTCATATAAAATCATTTACAAGTGATACTAGATTTTACAAGTTTCGGGAATTTTATAATAAGCAAGAATGCATGTTTGCTATAGGCAAGAAATCATTACTTGAAAGTTTTGAATATGTAGTTATTAAATCTGAAAGCACGAGGTACAGCATGAAATGCAGAAACGATGGTTGCCACTGGTGTATATACACTCGCAAAATAAAAGTGGGTAATAAATTCTATGTATCCACCGTAAATGACGTGCACACATGTTCACGAACTAAACTATGTCCTAATCATCGTAATGCTACAATGAAATTATTAAGTCATTTACTTTACGAAAAAATGAAAGATAATAGCAGAACATACAAGGTGAGGGATATACAAAAAGATATTAAGGTTGATTGGAAAGTAGACCTTTCTTACAAACGAATATGGGGCGGAAGGAATTTAACGTTTGAGTTGTTAAATGGGACACCTGAGGATTCGTTTGAGCAGCTTCCGTATTATTGTCACAATTTAAGGATAGCAAACAAGGGGACGGTAACACACATTGAAACAGACAAGGCAGGAAGATTTAAATCAGTGTTTATAGCATTTGGTGTTGCGGTAAGAGTTGCTTTTATATAGAATATAAAGTTAAATATTTATATACTTTTTAATAATTTAGTTTAAAGTTTGTTCCTTTTACATTAATCGAAACTAATACATGGTTACTCATTTAGGTTCGGAGTTTCATAGCCTTCATGCGGCCATTGTTGATTATTGATGCGGCGCATCTTAAAGGAAAATACAACTGTACCAACTTGCTTGCTATTGGTATGGATGGTAACAACCAAATCATACCAATTGCTACAGGTGTGGCACAAGGAGAGACAGGTGAAGCATGGACAGTATTTTTGACCAAGTTGAAAGAGAGCATCGGTGTAGTTCCTGGATTGGCAATTATTTCTGACAGACATCAATCGATTATCCAAGCGTGTAATAAAGTTTTCCCAGATTGCTTTCATGGCAATTGTTGCCGTGACTTGCAAATGAATTGCAATTTGAGCAGCGATAGGGATAAGTATATATACTGGAAGGCGTGCAAATCTTATACGGTCGAAAACTTTCACAAAGCAATCGAAGAGCTTCGCGCTGTTAGACCGGAAGCGGTAAAAAAACTGGAAGAAGCAGGTTTTGAAAAGTGGTCACGGGCATATTGTGAAGGAAATAGATACAATTACTTGACGTCTAACAGTGCGGAATCAATTAACAGTTTAACGAGACTAGTTCGAAAGGTTCCAATAACACATCTCCTGGAGTATTACAGAAAGTTGTTACAAAACTGGTATTTTGAACGACGAGAAAAATATCAAGGTAAATATTTGGTGTTTCTATAATCTGAATTACTAGTAAAATAATTTTTGCATGGTACATTTTTTTACAGTGAAATAATCACAATTTTTTTTCTTTATAATTTTGTAGACGCACCAGAATTTGAACTTGGAGAATGGGCAGCACCAAAGGTGCAAGACAGAATGCTAAAGAGTGCTAACTGGGAAGTTAGAGGCATTGCCATGTGTGTTGTGTACCAAGTGTTAGACACTTATAATTCTCATATAGTCGATTTCATAAAAGAGAATGCACTTGCAAGTATGTATTACCAACATGTTTATTATATATACAAGTTGATAACATTTTTTTTTTCTTTCTGACTTGCATATATGTAATTTCATGCAATTTCAGGCAATGGAAACTTTCGGGTATACCGTGTGGTCATGTGTGTGCTGTGTGTAGGGCAGAAGCTTTGACCGACTGTAACCAATGGGCGCTACCGTGGTTCACAAAAACCAACCTTAAAGGCACATACAATGAACTGGTCTTTCCACTGGCAGATGAAGCCGATTGGGTTAATCCCGGTAACCTGCAAAAGGTTTTGCCTCCGGTAATGGTTAAACGACAATCGGGAAGACCAAAAAACAAAGACCGTATTCGATCAAAAAATGAAGAACCGAAAGAAAATAAGTGTGGCAGGTGTGGCAACAAAGGCCACACATGTGAATCATGTATGCAACCATTGCCAAGAATAGAGGTAAGTTTGTAACATGACAGAAATTTAGATATGTATGTGTGCAGCAAAGTTAGTTATTATTATTATTATTATTTTTTATACATACATATATATATATATATATATATATATATATATATATATATATATATATATATATATATATATATATATATATATATATATATATATATATGTATGTATATATATGCATGTATATATATACTAGGCGAGTACCCGTGCATAGCAACGAAAATTCCTAGCAGCAAACAATTAACTATATGCGATATTGTAGTAAGTGTTTCGTGTAACAATCAACATAGAACGTCAAAAGATCAAAATGTAACTGAAAACGGTTGTAACATGCGATAACTCAACTTAAGCAAAAATTCTTAACATGTATCAAAAAACATATAAAAACATCTAGTGAAACTGAAAATAAAACATTACATCAATTATAAGATAATAACTAACAATGCACGTTACTCATCGCGTACCCACGCCTAGCAGCAACGGTTTCTAGTTTCCAACAATAGTTTCAGCAGCCAAGAATTTTGGATTATGAGTTTTAGTCTTTTACTATAAAAGTTTCTATCCCGCTTATACTATAAAAGGTTAGGATTATGAGTTAAACTATAAAAAAAAATCCTTAATATTTGCTACTCTTATACTATTAAAAGTTTCTATTACATCCTCCCGGTCATTATCCTTACTGATTTATATAACCCATTATCTCCCATTCTTCCACATACATAGCGCGACACAATAATATCACGAAGCATCAACCTATATATCATAACTTAGTCATATTTTGATTGTTAGTAGATAAATCTTGATTCAACATGACTAACAAGCCACCATCTGAAACAATGTATTCTATATAAATGTTGAAATTCCTTCTGGTGTAGCACATTACTGTTTATCAAATCAAGAGTTACTTTTAAAACGAGTCGGGCACCGGTCCGCCGCGTTGCGGCGGGACGTCGTAGTTGGCGTTTATATTCTTTTAAATGTACTTCATAAGTGTTGGTTTTATCAGATGCGTTATCATTGCATGGTATATAGTCGTTTAGAGTTGTATTGAATTGCAGTTATACCACGTTTTATCGGATGCGTTATTTATATATTTTTTAATTTAATTATATATATTTTTGGCAAAAAAAAAATATTTCAAGCATTAAAAAGTGTTTTTTTATATTAGTATAAAATTTTAATGGATATTTTTTATATATAAAATAATATAAATATATATTTATATAAATTCGGTTTTCGGTTCGATTTTCGGTTCAGATAGCCAAACCCATATCCAAACCGAAAACGAATTTTTAATTCGGTTCGGTTCAGTTTTAACAAGTTCGGTTCGGTTATATGTTCGGTTCGGTTTGGTTTTCGGTTTGTTCGGCTTATTACCCGACCCATGAACACCCCTAGTCATAGACTCATAGCACCGCAACATACATTTTTGACGAACAATCCATCTCAATCACGCGAATAACTTGATATTAAGAAGTTTCAAACAAGCCTTCTGATATAAAAGACATTATCAACCATTTACATATTTATGTGTTATATTTTCTTAAAATATGAGTACTTTTTCCATTCAGAGAAACTTTTTTTGGAATTCACCGTTGTTTGTTTAAAAATAAAATAGAAAAATCACCTTCTTGCTTTTGTTGTTTATTGATAGGCGCTAAACTCATTTGAGTTATTTGAAACTTCTTTTGGACATTTCTGATTTATCCTTTTGTCAAAAACCCACAAACCGAAACATACATTTGGGTTAACCACGACTAACATCTTTCTCAAATGCTCAATGGTCTTACGCTAAGATTAATGTAACAAATAGATCATTTGTAAATTCATAGTTAAGCGGTCAACAATATAAGAAATGTAGCTCTCGTCTTTTTAAAGGTTTTTAAGCTTTCAAATTTTTTAATTAGTTTTCAGCTTTTAAAGTTCTAGAATTTAAAGAACTTCAAAAATTTCAAATAACTTCAAATTCAGGTAAATTTCAAACGCATTATATAGATCTACTAAAACTTACAAAATTCACAAATAAATTTACAAACAAATTTTCTAACCAAAATATAAAAAGAGATCTACCAAAGTTATAACGAATCATACAAACACCATATAACAAAATTTACACAAACATTATATTCCGGCAGCAGCTGGGGAAGGGACCGTCAACGACCGAGGTAAAACCCGCAACGGCTGAACAAAAAATTGTCAAAATGCTTTAAGAACCCAGATATACAAATATTATATTGATTTACTAAAATATCAAAACTTGTTCAATTATTCAAGGTTTTTTTTTTCCCTGGGGTTTCGATGGTGGCTTAGAGGTGGTTGTACCAAAATAAACAAAACTTTCACATTCTACCAATAACCCAATATACACAAAACTTTCAAAGTAATTGAAAACATTATAAAAAAAAAATCAGAAACATAATTACAAACTAATTTGAAAATGAACTATACATTTCGGGTAGCGGTACAATGCAGATTCCGTCAAAAGTCGCTTCGGTAGCAGCAGATCTGAAAAAAAAAATCAAAAGTATTATAAAACTCAGATTTGTAAAAAAATATATATAGAAATCTATTAATAACAAAATTTCTTAACTTGAAAAATATATAGATCAACAAAAAGAAATCTTCAAAACTTGAAAATCAATAGATCTATAAAAAAGACACAACAAAAACCTTAGAACTCGAACATACATCAGATCGTAGGTAGTGAGGGTTTGGAGGTGGAGGGTGGGATGTGACGGGGGATTCACGTAATTCGTAATTGGATGATGGTGAAGAGATTAAGATGGGTGATGTATCTAAGATGTGATACGCGTTTAGTGTGAGATTTCAAGTTGGGTGAGGTGAAAGTGTGGTAGGCGGATGTGATTATGGTTTAGGGTTTGAGTTTGACTGAAAAAGTAAAGTGTGTTTATATAGCCAAAACTCAAGGGCATTATGGGGATTGACTGAAAATTCAGTTTTTCACTTTTCCACTTTGACCATTTTTATATTATAAGTAGTTAAGATGTGTGTGTGTGTGTGTGTGTGTGTGTATATATATATATATATATATATATATATATATATATATATATATATGTGTGTGTGTGTGTGTGTGTGTGTGTGTGCATTTTGGTCATAAAGTTAGTATGTGTGCAGCAAAGTACAAGCACCAAAAGAGCATCAAACAAGGGAAAATCAGTGTTGCAGGAACCTGTAATAGAACAGGCGAGAGAACCGTGTTGTTGGATATGAGTGGAAATCGCAAACGTAAGACAGGTACTGAAAGAGAGGTAATAGTCGAACCGACAACAGATGTGTACGAGGACTATTTTCAGAACGGAAGAATTTACCAGGATTGGGATGAGCTGAGTTGGATGGGTGAGGCATCTAATGCTGTCATCAGGCAACCGTCCAACAACCTTTACCAGGGTGATTTGTTTTGGGGTGTTCAACCTTCATATCCTAGCATCGGGCAAACCTCGAACAACCTTTACCAGGGTGATTTGTTTTGGGGTGGTCAACAGTCATATCCTAGCATCGGCCAAACCTCGAACAACCTTTACCAGGGTGATGCGTTATGGGGTGGTCAACCATCCAATACTGCCATCAACTTAAATTCCTACCCGGAATCATCTAATGCGTATCATTTAGATGATTTATAGTCTTATGTTTAATTATTATGTGCTAAACTTTATGGCATATTGTCTTTATTTGTGAACGATATTATGTGTAATGCCTTATGTGCAAAACTGTTTGGCATATTGTCATAGGTAGTAGCAAATGATAACGTGTACCTGAACAAGTGGAACAACTACCCATGAAACCATGTCCACTTCGTATTCGAAATCGTGTTAAACCTTCAAGAATGCTGGAAAAAAAATTTAAAAAAAGTGACCATCATTATAATTAAAACGAAACAAACGATAAACGTTAAAAACATGTGGCATAATATAGTTTATAGTAATACATAAAACCAAGTACCCGAATTACAAAAAATGTTGTCAACCCGACAACCCTACCAACTATGCACTTTGTGTGTGAAATAGAAGTCAGCCATACGCTCACGGTAAGCAAGAGCAGCCTGAACCGGATTATCCACTGCCAACGACTTTCCATATGCCAAGCGATATAACCATATGCATACCCAAATACCGCAATCACCAAACAAGCCTCCTTGTGATGGAATGTTGTGTGCATTCATGAATGTGATGGCATAATTGGCAGGATTTATAAGTTTCTTTTCAAACACTTTGGCTTGTTCTAAAACAATCGGAAGTCCAGCCTGTAGGCAAAAGGAAACATATTAAAGAAAATAAACAAGATTACACTAAAAATTAAGTATTTAAAAATAATAGGATAAAAAAAAATTAACCAGAAAATAAACAAGATTACACTAAAAATTAAGTATTTAAAAACAAGATTACAAGAAAATAAACAAGATTACACTAAAAATTAACCAAGCCTACATTTGAAGCTGACGCAATAATATAAACATAAATTCAGTATTTAAAAATTAAAAAAATAAAAAAATAAAAAAATAAAAACTAAATAAAAAAAATTTATAATAAGCCATATATACAAGTATAAGCTACATAAAATAATAGGATAATAATAACTTCATTTCATACATAATCCTAGTACAAAAGATAAGAGTCATTACATAACTACCCAACTATAATGGTAGATAACCTATTGACTTCATAAGACCCTATTACAAAAGATACTAAACATAACTGACCAGAAGGCTAAAGACTAGCGACATGACCGTACGACCCTATTACAAAAGATACTAAACATGACAAGATGCCTATTACAAAAGATACTAAACATGACCATACAGTAACAGATTACGTAGACCATAATCCGTTCGATCAACATGAGTTTGCAGAATAGTTGATTCACAATAGGGGCGATGTAAAAGGAACCACCATCTCCTTCAATTCCCAGACTGACAAAGGTACCAGAAGCTATGTTGTGAATTCCAAGAGTCGTAGCAAATCCTTCCGGGTTCTGAACCTCAAGTATGGGGTCATTGTTAGGATTGAAACCAATTAATTTCAATTTACAAGGAGTGGGTATGTTAAGTAGACACTGAAAAGATGCAATGCTTCCACCAGCAATCGTTATCAGCCAAATCACGAAAACGTAGAAGTCATCATAAATTATGTTTCCAGAAAGAACAATGTTGTCTCTTAAGTTAGAAACAAAGAATGGTTTGGGAAGATTCACTAACAACTCATCTGGTATGTATAACTCTTGGAAACGGTGGGTAACCAAGTCGAACGACACCATCATGTAGTTTTTGTATATGCTACCATCATTAGAATAAAATTTCTCATATCCACACCAGAAGATATGGCCACCAACGACACATTGACTTGCCTTTTTTAGTCTAATTGACTGACGAGGCAAAAATTGACTTTCTAAAGTGTTCCATTCTCTAGAATAAAATGAGAAAAGCAAGACAGACCATTCATGTTCTTCAGGATTGAAAGGATATGAAATCTTTAGAAAAATTGGGTCAAGGTTGTCAGGCCTTACCCCAAAAGCCAATAGTCGCTTTTCAAATTCTTGGGATTGTGTGGCATAAGGCACATATGTTGTAACCGACCTTCTGATCGATGGGTTCCACACAACAGCCAAGAAGTCAGATACAATTGGACCATAAGAAAAACCCAATACTCCATGGGAGTAACCAACATGTATCATATCAAAATAAGACAGGTTTGTAGGCACATTTGTGCGAGATAAATTTTGATCTAAAAAACACATGTACCCTTTATACCTTTGCCGATAGCACAACACAAGAGATGGAACATTTGGAACCTTTACACCGTAACTAGCTGTGAAGTGCAAAGTGTCTATATGAGCCTTCCAACTCTTGGAGACAGTTCGACATTGAAGTAATTGCTTGACAGGAAGCCTTCTAACAATGTTCATCAGAACTTCAACCGGAATGTTATCAGACATGATGGAAATTTTGGGCTGGTGAAAGAAAGTTTTTGGCTGGTGTGGTTGTAGAACAATGATGAGAGGAAGAGTATATATATTACAAATACATTTACTACAAACCTAACCACATAAACCTAAGTTATTGTTGCTTTGTACTTAATTGTACTTGTGAGAAATATTTTAAGACTAAATTTACACATTTAGGGGTTGACTTTGTTGACAAGAAGGTTATATGTACTTAAAAGCCTATGTAATTTATGGTTTTTGTACTTAAGTTATAGTTTCAAAGAGTATTTTTATCACATGGTATTTTTAGCAAATGTATTTTCAGCACATGTATACTAATAACAATGTATTTTTATCTAATGTATTTTTAGGCCATATAGAGGTTGATCTTTAAGAACAAGTATTTTTAGAAAAATTATTAATTACCTGTAAACATGCACGCATATTCACATACCAAGGACGCTGCTCTTGTTCATCGTTAGAACCCCTCTTTTTTTCTTGCTGATGAGCACTGTCATAAAACGTTACAATCCCTGTCCTGATTTCGAACTGTGCTAGAAACCAATGTTTTTCTTTTTCGTTGATAGGCATAAAAACCTGCTCAACATCGGCCCATGAAATTTGGTACTTATCTCCGTTAGCATACCATATTGGAATTGAATCTTGCAAAAGTAGTTGAACAAAGTAACCAGTAACCATAGCCCAATCTGCGTCATCAGGTCTGAAGTGCAGCATGTACTCGGCCAATAGGTCAATATGCTGTCAACATAACCGCAAAACATAGTTCATGAGACAACAGGAAGAAATGAAAAACTATTGATGTACATAAAATAACAGTAATTTGGTTAACATTTACCTCATCCATGAGCCATCCTTTTTTCCACGGATCTAAACAAACTAAGGTTTCCCAAAACCTCCGATCCACACGTACTGGTTCCTTTGACCATGGAAAGATACAACGTAGGGGACACGGCTTTCCAATGAATTCGTCGTACTCATTATAAATATTTACTTTGTTGATAGCTTTGTTCAAGCGACCAAGATTCTACAAAAACATGGTCGCTACATTAGGAAAAATAACATTACATGTTACTTGTATGATGATTTAAAAAAAATTAAAATAAGTTCATACCTCCACCCAAGGTTTAACATCTTTTAAAAAGCGGGTCATATCTGGATCCCGACATCCAATAGGAGGTGTTCGTTTTTTTTCAGCTTCTAAGAAATTTGGGGACCAGTAATACAATGACTCTGAACCATCTTTCTGAGTTCTCTTTTCGGGTTTAGCTTGGTCTGCCTTTGCCCTTTTCCAGTGTTCTGATTTATGAAATGCAAAAATATTTTTTTTTCTCTCCTTAGCTTCATTCAACAACTTTTCTCTTACCACCCTGCGGTCAATCTCCTGTAGCAACGCGTTCATAAACAAATTTTCCTTAGCTTTTAATTCTTCAACCTTCCACCTTTCTTCCTCTTGATTCCTCAACATTAATTCCTCTTGTAAAAGATACTCATGAGAAAAAAAAATGTATGTGATGATAAAGGGTAAAAAACGTATGTTGTCATATTACTGGGACAAGAACATTACCTGTACAATATCATCATCAGAGTCGACATCTATCTGGGCTGAGCAACTACTAGAAATCAGAGTGTCAACCGTTCAAAAGAATTCACGATTCAGTTGTTCTCGGAATTGAGGGCTTAGATGAGAAAATGATCGGCTAAAGTCCAATGTCTCCTGTATATGGTTACCCGAATAAATAAAACGAGTAATTGTTTAAGAAAAAAGGAAAATTAAGCTATCGGAAAACAAAATGATAGCCGATATTCGCAAGTTCGTTCACATGCAAGAACCTACAAAGTATATTTAAAAACATATAGTTAGACATTCATTTGTAACATGCATTATATTACTTTATAGCGCAAATCACCTGAATAATAGACTCAAGCTTAAAAACCCGAGAATTCAACTCCTAAATCACACGATCCTTAAGGCCGATGTCTGTAATAAGACTACTGGCGTCAATCCTAGGAACAATTAGTAAATACTGTATTTCTGTCCTCCTACGTTTCCGGGCTGCTTCCAACTTCTGTAAAAACACATCGTATTCATCCGGTGCTCTTCGTTTACGAGTCTTTGGTATGTACCCCAACATAAACTCCTGAGATTAGATATACCAATCCGACTGCTGCTCCAATAATGTGGCTTTCAAATCAAAATGTATCTTCGAGTCCTACAAATATCATCAGCCCGAGAAAATCAAAGCAAGCAAGATTAATGGAACCTAAAAGATTTCAAAGACCAACATATATAAAAGTTTACCTCGCCAAATAGTAATCCATAATCCGATTTTGTAAAAACTTCTTTCTTTGACCAGGCTACACCCCTTGGTATGACATCTGGGACTTTCTTCCACCAATTATTGCTTCTTTCAAACGACTCAAGAATCCATATCTATGAAATTAAATACTATGTTAGTCTATCACATATAATCAAAAAAATGAAAACTCATACGATCATAAGAAATAAATAAAACAATAACCTTGAAAGCCCAAACAAATCCAGATAGTGTATACGTTGGAACATACTTACGAGATGCTTCTAGGCCTTTAAGGTGTTTCCACCTATGTTTGGATACGACATTCAGTAGCTGGTTGTACAATTGCCTCCAAATATGCTCCCCCCATGGAAACGAATTCCATGTTTCAAGGTCTTCAACCAAACGTAGGAGTTTATCATCCACTTGTTCATCCAACAACCGACCCATAAAAACGACCTCTAACGCTAACAGTAGACACACACGGACTGCGTCTTCATCAGATAAAGTACCGAATAACTCTTCATCCTCAATAACACCAATTAGATCTAAGTTTGAAAGTTTTTCCCCATTTTTTTTTTGGAAATACCCTAGCCTTAAATTTTATATCCCCTGAACTATATAACTGAGGCCTAACAAACTTACCAAAACGAAACCCTGTGATTAAACAAAACTCGGGACGACCAAAATGTAGACTACGACCGTCGACATGATATATGAGGGGCATGTCAAAGTGTGCATCATCTACATAACCTTGTTTTTGTAGTATATAATCTACCATATGTGATTCATGGTCAAAAAAGAAAATATCCAACCATCGTCCAAAACATGTAGACCTAAATAAATTCCGCCGTTTTTCATTCAACTTTTCTCTAATTAAGGAAAAGTATTTCAGTTTACTCCTAACAATGACTTTCGCTTCATAGTCCTTTTAAGAAAAAAAATAAATAAAACCATCTTAGACTGTAAGTAACAGGAATATGATACAAATGTTCAAATAAAACCATCTTACACGTAACACAACACTTATAACATACTTAACTATTTAAATTTGGTTATAAAATATGATACAAATGTTAAGTCTACAATAGAGTGTAAGTAACAGGAATCGTCTAGAATGAGATAATGAAGGACCATGGCATGCCGTGAACAATACTCGGTATCATTATCGCAATCAACACGTTTGAATTATAAGGGCAGATATATGTTACGTCGCACATGTGTTCCATTCCTTTGTTATTTTGGCACCGTCTAGTACCCTTTGTGAGCTTGATCTTTACCACATGCTTTGGCTATTTAAGAGCGAAAACGTGTGACTATTGATCCCACCCACAAAGGGTACTAGACGGTGTTCAAATTAACCAATGTAACCCGTCTACAACGTTACATACATCTCCCCCTAATAATTGAGCATGTTCTTACGAAACATTTGTATAGACATTGTTTGATATAGCTCACTTAAATGTCCATAACATACATATTAATTATGTATATTCAATGACATTACATGAGCATCGTGCATGAATGAAATCCACAAATAAGTCTGATTAGATTATGAATCTATAAATTTTTAATTTCAACTGAGACATGTAATCACAATAATCAATTTATTTCAATTAAGAGCATCTGCATTTGATTATCAGCTTCATATGGCTATCGATTAACAGACTCTTACTCTCATTAAGAGAACACCTGTTTTTATTGTTTACTTAACCTATTAGGAACTAATGTGACTTATGTAAACAAATTGTAACACAGAAAAACAGCTAAAACACAGGGAACTCACCTGTTCCAAACACTCCCTAATGTGGACCTGTTTTGTCATTAAAGAACCAATCCTAAAATCTAAGTGAACTAAAATAAGCAATAAACAACAATTATGGCTACATAAAACAGATTATGCAAATGGTCCAAGGCTTATAAAACATGGTTAATTAGAACACGAAACAGATTATGCAAATGGTCCAAATCTAAGTGAACTAAAATAAGCAATAAAAATGTAGACTTTCGCTTAACCAGACGTTAATTATAACACGAAACAACTTACCCTATAAAACATGGTTTTTTAAAAACTTAGATCTGCTGGTGGGCGGATGGGGTGTATATGTAAAACTAATGTTAGATCTGCTGGTGTCTAACTTGGGCTTCGAACTAATGTTAGATCTGCTGGTGGTGGTGCCTACCCTTCGATAATGTTAGATCTGCTGGTGTCGTTTGAGGATAAGATGTGCTGGTGTCGAACATGATGAACTATTGTAAAAGTGTGTGTGGTATAAGTGTGTGTGGTAGTAAGTGTATAAGTAAATAAAAAGTATAAAGTTAATAATGTTGTATAAAAAGTTTTAAAATAAAATACATGTACTTTGGTAAATAAAGTATTGTAAAAGTGTACTCTATACCTACCAAGTCGCCCAAGAATAAAGATAAGTGGGACCCAGTCGCCCAAGTTTATTGTATTATTAATTAATAAAAAACGACCATAAATTTTCGAAAAAAGACAAAATAATCAAGTCGCCCAAGAAATGTGGGTCCCAGTCGCCCAAGAAGTACACTTTGATAGTTGCACCATGAAGGTACAAGGTGGGGCCATGTATAGGGACACATGTCACTATATTACACCATCCGCCCAAATTTTGGAGGCGACCTTCTCCCGTTGGGGTATTTGGAGAAAACAAGATTTTGTGGGTTATTTAGGGTGGAGACCATTGTACTTTTGGGGTATTTATGGAATTTTCCCAAGTTTAAAAGCATAATAAGAAAATCAAACATCAAAGGAGTTGTATGAGACTATGAGCGACAGATTCACTTTATTTTATTTATTTATTTATTTATTTATTTTTTTTATTATTATTTTTTTTTTGTTATAACATGAACAGGTTTTTGAAGAAGCTCCTTCTTGGAAAATAGAAAACGTCGTACATGATTTTGTAGTGTAAAAGAAAGAGGTAATTCTACATCTACCTCAAAGATATAAGGGTACTCACCCCATGTTTCCTTAAAAATTCCAATTTCTCTAAATGCCCTACGGGCGAAGGTCACCCCTAAATTCTTGAGCGACTATCATAAATTTGTGACAAGTGTCTCTATCCTTGTACTATGCAAATACATACTCTAGTATTAGTGTGTAAGCTAGTGACGTATGTATTTTGGGCAACTGGATCCCACTTACGATGATTCTTAGGCGACTAGTGGGCAAGTTCATTTTTTATATTTTTTAATGTAGGGCTTCGTGTAATACTTTTTAAATACAAAATACACTTTATTTATTTATTTATTATATAGAAAATACAAAATACATTTATCCTTGTCTTCATCCACCACCCCCACCATCATCATCATCACCACAAAATCCATCGTCATCACCCTACCTGATACTTCAGGCCAGCGACCACTTTCCACCACCACCACCGGATCCGTCAACCACCACCACTACCAGATATGTCGACCAACACCACTACCAGATCCGTCGACCACCACCACTTCCAGATTCGTCGACCACCACCACACCAACAGCAACAACAATTGATAACACGAAACGTAGATCTAACAAATTTTCGGGTTACGGGTTGAATAATTTATCTTATTAAGTCAAACTGAAAACTCTAAAACTACTTTTTAATGAATTTTGCTAAAAGATACTTTAATTCAAGGCTGTCAAACTCGCGAGTTTACACGTAAGATCGTACGATCTTACGTGCACACCGGTCAAAATCGTGTAGGATCGCATCTGAGGTAGGATCGTAGGATTGCACGTAAGATCGTAAGATCGACACGCGATCCAAGTTCACTTTTTTTTTCTTTTTTTTTAAGTCCATCCCACTTGCTTAGGCCAAAAAAACAAACTTGTGTTTTACTAATGTCTAATGAGTAAACTACTATTGTTTCATTTTCTAAATAGATTATAGTTTATACATAATTTTCTACTTTTCTAAATAGATTATAGTCTAAAAGTGTTCAATAGTTTAATTTACTTTACTTCATTGTGATTAAACTAATCAAAGGGTATGTTTTGCAATGCCACTCATGAAACATTTGTTTTTTTGAAATCATGTTGATGGCTCGTATGTTTTGAGACATTTAGGACCTATATTATATAATATTATTCCACTAAATCGTTAATGTAATGATTGAAACTTGACTTTTTGTGTTTTACTATTACTTTGGTATTTGAAATTTGAACTTTGTCATTTTCAAGATGATATTATATGAATTTATCTTTGACGTTGAGTAGAAATGTAAAACAGTTTGACTCGTGTATCATTTGTTTACAAAATATGACAGATTGGTAGGATCGTAGGATCGCGATCCGATCCTACGATCTCGATCTTGCAAAAACAAAAACGATCCAGCGCGGGATCGCGATCTTGACAGCCTTGCTTTAATTTATTAGAATTGTTTGTAAGAACACCATTTAACCAATCACAATCAAGTGTCAATTGTCTATTTATTATTTTCAAAATTTGTCTTCACTTTTTTAAGAATTATTTCATAGGTGATATTGCAATGAATATTATTTGCTTAACCACAAAGCAAAACTCTTTTAATTAGTTAGTTTTGCTAATTCATGTTAAAAGTAAAGCAGCACTTATTGTAAGCGCATACAAAGGGCATTAGGGCAATAGTTAACAGGTTTTCGTAATCACGTAAAAAAAGGAAACAAAATAAAAGCATGCAACCAAATTTAGGTAGGCTAACTTGCAAAGTTTAAAAGCATAATAAGAAAATCAAAAATCAAAAATCAAAGGAGTTGTATGAGTGACAGATTAACTACCTTTTGAAGCAACTAGGCGAGTACCCGTGCATAGCAACGGAATTCCTAGCGGCAGATAATTTACGATTTGTGATATTGTGGTGAGTATTTTGTGTAGCGTTCAAAATAGAACATGAACCGATCAGAATGTAATTGCAAACGGTTGTAGTACACGATAACTAAAGTCTAGAAAAAACTCTTAACATCTATCAAACAACATATAAAAACATTTCGAACAATAACCCTCAAACATACATATAATTACTAAACGAACTTTTTTTTCCATTCGAATTTCGAACAATAACACTCAAACAACTAATCCACCTATACTCATTTTCGTATCCTTACTTTTCCAGTTAGGTTATACAAATTATAGAAACAAGCTTCAAGTTTTGCCTTTCTTATTAAATGCTTTTTAAGCAGAAAAGCAGTTTTCCGATAACTACACTCTAACCACAAGGATCAGAGAATTGATTCTTCGATCATCTTTGGTAACAGGAACCTTTGTTTGTTGTGTTTTTGCTTTTAAGGATGTTATTAGTTTTTACCTATTGAACATATTTTAAGCTTTTTACGTATTAGGTATGTTATGTAGAAGTTCAGATGTTGAATATTTGTTAGGTGTTTGGTGAGGTGATATCGGTGAAAGTAAAAAAAAAAAAAAAAAAAAAAAAAAACACTTTAGTTGTATAAAAGATTCTGTTTAATTATCAGTTAGAAACACTTAGTAAAAATCGACATAAGCCATATTGATGGTTTCAACTATATAAAGAAATGACAACAAAGAGATATTTAGAATAGTAGAGCGCCATTATTATTCATATAAAAAGTAGATTGCAAAACCAAATCGCATGTCTAAAAGTATTCAAAAATATCTAAATGTATGCAATTACAAAAGTAGATCGCCAAAGTATGAAAAAGAAAAAAAGAAAAAATAATAAAATAAAAAAAAATAAAAATAAAAAACAACAAATGTTCAAATCTTCAGATGACATAAAAGACAAGAACTTGAAATGAGGCCCGGTGCGTTATATCTTCATTTTCTTCAGGGCTTGTGCTTCCCGCATATTCGGGTCAAAGTTGACACCTGATAACTCCGTGTCCATCAACAAGTTCACTGTAAATAGAGGGAAATGACGCATTATTAGACAAAAATAAACAAATGAGGCCGCGTTTGAAAAGGTAAGTATAAATTTGAGTCTCGCTTGTACTTGGTTCAGCATGGACGAGCTTAACACGGGTTATGTATATGACTCCATTGTCTCTGATGACCCGTGCAAGCATTGCATATTCTTGTCGTAACGTATAAAACGCTATAAACTTAACACGGGTTATGTATATGACTCATCTAACTGCGCTTAAGATTCTATTTTTTTCCATAGTGCTACTACAAAGTGGAGGTTGAATGAAGGCATGCTACCTGCCGTTGTATTGTTGGTTGAGTTTTTGCATCTGGTTCATCTAGTGATGGCTGGTTTGATGATTCAGGTTCTGTGCGGGCTGCATGAAAAATGAGAAACATTTAGTCTTCACTTTATATTTCTCCGTTATTAGCACTACTGTCTCAAAACATTGAAGCCATTTATATGGCTAAATTTGCAACCATTTCCCTTATTTTAGAAATCCGGCATCAACCGCAAGGTGTGACCCACATTCCCAATCTCCGCCATTAATTGTTCCATATCCTCAAGTTAAAACTAAGATGCTTTATTCTTTGCTTGTTAAACCAAAGTACTCAATAAGTTGTGCCACTTAAAAAAAAGCTTCTACTTTTAACTAACTAATTACCAAAGTGAGTTATAATCAGTAAAAGGACTAATAAAGTATTCTAGTAATAAAGAGTTTCAGCTTATGCCTAAAGTTTATAAGCACGTGAAAATAAGCCTCTAGTAATGTGCCTATTTCAAAAGTGCTTATGTCACCAAAGTTAACACAAATAAGCAATAAGACCATAACAACTGGTAAAAGGGTGGTTTTTGCAAAGCTCGGTTACAACTTGTGAAAGGGTGGAGTGGCCCAAAATTTACGAGGCTTCCCTCATAAGTTTAGCTATTTCCTTGTTTAGTTTATAATTCAAACTACCTACCGAATATAAGTTACAACCTTCTTCATACATTTTTACTTGAGTTTAACTTACCAAATATAACGTCTCATGATTTTATTACCAAATGTACAACCTAGCGTTTAAACTTCAACCGCCTCGACACCTTGCCTTTTGGCCATTGATACAAGTCTTGTATTTTAAAGTAAATTTGATTAGTGTCTAAATCATATATGCACTTTCGAAACTTGTAACATTTTTCTGAATGACGCATGAAACTTATATCTAGTAGATGTATAAACATAAAGAGTGTGTTTTTTTTTTAATCTTTTTCTTTTTTTCTTGAACTAAACATAAAGAGTGTTGACAACATAATCTTTGTGGTAACTTCTTTTTTATTTTCTTTATTGAAGTGGTTACCATATAGCAAGACACTCGCAAGTAACAATGACAGATGCCTTATAAAATGTTTTTCACTTTTATATATTCCGTTACGATAATTTTATAAATAACGATTTTTTGTTTTAATAACTTTAATAATCAATATAAAAATAATTCATATAAAAGTGCAGGTCGCCGATGTTAATTCGATGCAGAGGCGGTAATTGATGAGTATGAAGTCAAATTGGTTGACAAAGTTTTATAGTCGTAAGTGGAATAAAAATCTACTCCTTAGAATCACGAAAATATGATATTTTATTTATAAAATTTTACAATATACCGTATTTTCAAATCACGAAAATATTATATTTTATTTATAAAATTTTAAAATATATCGTATTTTGGAAAATACTTGCACCAGGATAAGGATATTTAATTTTACAAATGTCACCACGTAAATTTTGTAGAACTTGTTGAACTGTTAACAATTTTGACAAGATGCACATAAGTACTTGTGGCCCATGAGTGATGATGATTGCATTCGATGTGAGACTGAGATAGTTATATCACCATATCGACCGTTTTGCTTTTGTTAAATATCCTATTTGTCGCGCAAACGATGTGTTGCAACAATAAATAAGAGTGCTCAATGGAAGGCGTTATATACACACCGTTTGCCCAACCAAGCACCAATGGCATTGTCGTTTTGTACCGGCAGCGGCGCCGTTGGTCCTTTCGCCAATCCATCGGCTAGTGCTATTGCTTATTTTCATTTTTTAAGTGGGTATTTTTTTTTATAGGGTTTTTGTGGGACACGTATCAATAAGTGTTATCGGTCCCACAAGTTATCCCTATTTGGTCCCCATATAACAGGATTTTTCTACAACATTCCCAAAGTGGGCTTTTTGGTGTCCGTTTGGTCTTAAAATCCCCCTTATACATAAGGACAGTTACTTCCTTCGTTAAACTGATTATTGGTGAGCTATTTTCCAAATTATTAAAAATCAAAAGCAAAATTCAAAATTGCAACAAATCTATTAAATTGATTATTGGTAAACAAAGTCATAGTTAAATTATTCTAGGTTGTTTAAAACCAACAACCTAAATCAAAAGAAAACATCAACTGAGTTCTAGACACAAGAACAAATCTAACCAAGAAATAATCCATAATCAAAATACAAACTAAAAATAAAAGAACCATCAATCATCTAGCTAATTGCTCCATCTCGAAAAGGTCTTGTTGCTCCATCTTGAACATGTATATGTGCTCCTGCTCAAACAACACCCTCTTTCGCGAGCTCTGTGGTTACATGAAGAAAACAATAGTTTGTGTTATATATCAATATACGGAGTAAGAGTTTAGAGCATATATCAATAAATAAAGATAAAGAAATGTTAAAGAAGGATAAAGAACAGGTTGCTTGTTATCTACGTTAAAACAGGGCGACAAGACTGATATATTTAAGGGTAACAATTTAACAATGATAAAGAACAGGCTATGCATACATCTGATTTCCATTTTTCTTTGTTACCTGATTGCTTGTTATCTACATTAAAACATGGAGACAAGAATACATACTGCATACTATATTCGTTACACCTGATTGTTTTTTCCCCTTGCAGTGCAGATTACATATAGAATTTGGTCTGTCTATGTACCATTTTATATTAGTATTTAACTATTTATGCAATAGTTCAAAATAGTATGGTGGGATATGTCACGCCGTTAGACCTTAACATGATCTCAAACAGAAGCCACTTTGGTCCCTTAACACGCTTTAGTGTATGTTACATGCATAGAAATATCATTATCAAATATGGGTCAATGCCATCATTGATAAATTTATATGGTTCGTAAGATGCATCAAACTAATATCTCCTACGTGCACTGTATACGTACTAAGAAAACTGAGTAAACCAGCTTCTCATAGGAAAAACAAAACAAAATAATCTTAGTTTACCATGCAACTTACCTTGTGTACTAATAAAAAATAGCCAACAATCGTTCATTTTTATTTGTTTTCAACTTGCAAATATCATTTAGTATACAAAGTGGATTCTAAGCCCATATAATAATGAATGAATGCAGATTCACAACCAATAGCATCAAAGCATCAATATGTCTAATAGCAAGGATGACATAAGTAAGCAACATACGTAGTACACATAGATTATACGGTTATTCGCGAGTCGATTATAAAAGCGATAGATACAACTACAGAAAGAAAAATAAGGCATATCACTGAATATAAACAAGGACAAAGATGTATCATACTAATTTTGTCAAAACAAACACGAAGCATGATGGATGTCATAACAAACATTCAGTAATAATTAGAAACCAAAGCATTTCGAAACTAAATCATTTCTAACCTCAAGATTATCATCAACATTTCTTTGATTTTTCTTTTCCATTTCTTTCTATTCGACTTGTATATTTTTTAGTTTCATTTCTTTATATAGGCAATGTATAGTTTCATAAGTTTCAAGACCAACCGTGTATTATTTAAGAAGCCAGCCGTGTATTAGCATGTATTATTTAAGTTGCCATACATATGATTAAAAAGTCGGCCCTTTATAATATTTAGCCGTGGTGTATTATTTAAGTTGCCGTAGATAGATTCAAAAGTCAACCCTTTATAATGTTTAACCGTGTATAGATTAAGTGGTTAATAAAGAGTTGCCATATTAGAGATTAAATTTTCAATAGTTGCCAAAAACCAAAACCGTGTTATGTAAAGAATTCAATATTGCCAAAACCGTGATATGTAAAGAATTGAGTATTGCCAAAACCATGTTAATAAAGCTGTATGTTTCCTATTCGTGGTGTTGTTTCCCTTTGGTGATATAGTTTCCATCAATGATATACAACATATTATTGTAGTTTCCATTAAGATGTGTAGTTTCCATGAATACGAATTTTGTTGACTAAGATATTGAAAACTCAACATTTCACTTTTACTATTTTTCTATTATAAGTAGTTAAGATTAAGATAGTTTCAACGTTTTTTTTTTTTTTTTTTTTTTTTTTTTTTTTTTTTTTTTTACTTTGTGTTATAACTTGAATAGGTGTTGGGAAATAGCAAACGTTGTACATGATTTGGTAGTGTAAAACAAATGTCAACCACAAAGAATACTAAACGCATGCGGATGATTGACACTTGTACTGTAACTTCGATAATATAATAACCGATCGTTAGACTATTTTTTTTGCTATCGCAGTTTTTTTATTTACTTGGCCTCTTTTTTTTTTTGGTTGTACTGGACCTGAACAGGCCAAAAGTTTTTCCGCTGGAGCCCGGAACGAATACGGCCTCGTTTGAACCTCCATTTACTACTATATATATTAAAAAAAGATAGTCCAGGGCGTGTCACAACAGTCTAATAAAAAGCCCAAGTCTACCTAACACACCTATTTAACTGTTTTTCTTCTGGGGAAACTTTTAGGGTAAGTATAAAAATCGGATGATATGGTGAAGGAGGCGGCTGTGTTTGTTCTACCAGCAATAGAAGATCGAATATATTCATAGTCGGTTATGTATTTGATTTTTGCTAGCTTATAAATAGATCGACTTCTTATTCCTAGCTAAGTAATTATAAGGTAATTTTTTTGGTTTCTATACAGTAGTAATTAGTTTGTGTTCTTACTCATTTTTTACAACAATTGTATGATTTTTCACGTTTTGCTGCCGATCGACCCACTAACACCCCCAACTATTTCTCTTAACGTTACTTTTAGGGTAAGTTTTCATTGTGTCTTTTGGTGAGAAGAAGCGGCTGGCTGCCATGGCATTAGAGGAAGAAAAAGATCGGATAAGTTCATTACCAGACTCCCTACTCGTTGAAATCCTGTCTCGTTTAGATGACACAAAATACGCCATTAGAACAGCTACTCTTTCCAAAAGGTGGCACCATCTCTGGCCTCACCTTTCTAATCTTTCTTTTACACATCTAACATACCGTAATATCCCCCAATTCTATTCATCCCTTGAAAGAATCTTATCAAGTCAGACTCATCAAGTCAAAAAGCTCAAACTGCATGCCTGTTATGACGACCAGACTCATGTCAGCAATTGTATTCGGTATGCTATTAGTCGTAATGTTCAAGAGGTTGATTTTAATTTATCTTACGGTTATGATATTTGGGCTGCTAATAGGGCCGATGGGTTTGTTTTACCTGACGTTTTTTTCACCTGTTCAAGTTTTATCCGTGTCCGTGTGTGTGGGTGCGTATTTGAACCACACGATGCCATTAGTTGGGAAAACCTTACCACTTTGCATATTAACGCCTCATTTGACGCCTCATTTGACGATGATATGATTGAGAATATTTTATCCGGATGCCCTCTTTTGGAAACTTTGGAGTTGGCTTGTGGCTATGGTTTTCAGCAGATTGATATTACTACTAACAAGAGTGTTAAGAACTTGGGGCTATTTGATTACCAAGATCCAGATTCTACTGCTATTATCCAAATCAATGCTCCTTATATTTTGACACTAGCGATCAAAGGGGAGTTGATGTTGGAGGATCTTATGCTGCTAAATGTGTCTTCGCTAATTACGGCTGAACTAAATTATTCCAAAAAGATATTTTTTCAGCCCGTGGACATACATGAATTGCATAAATCGAATGAAGAGACGCTTAAAGGACATCTACTTAGCCTTGCCCATGCCAAGGAGGTTAAAATTGGGGAATTATGTTTACAGGTACAATCAATTTTCTTTTTTCTTTTTACTTTGGGAATTCGTGGAGTTGTACAAATAGAAACAATTTGTTATTGTGGAGTTCCATTTTCATTTTGACTTGATAACAGTCAATTCTCATTTTACATTATCTTTTTCTTGGCAGACTCTCGCTCGTTTAAAAGCTCAAGGTTTTGTAATTCCATCGAATTTGAAGGTTCTTGGTGAGATTGCTTCAGGTTGAAGCGGAGACCCGAAAGAACTATTACTTGATCAAGGTCCTAAAGGTGATGAAGTTAGACGATTGATGGCACTTTAGCTCTTGTTTAGGCTAGACAACATTCCAAATGCATTTAAATTAGTTACTCCATAGTGACTTTGATTTTGATTACTCTAAACAGTATGCTTGTGTTAACTCTAAAAAGCTAGTTATTGGCACGCTATTATGAATCCTAGTCACAAGCTTATTAATCCTTGTTGCTAAAGCTGCTCAGTGCTATTTCTTATCTTTCATCTTAAGTTTTTTGCTTATCAAGTCTGCTCTTGCTTGGCAATCATGTTGACAGATTTGATTGTGCTTATGTTTATCCCTTCTACGATGCCGGTTTATCATATGTCATATGCTCGTGTGAGCTTGTACTTGAAGGCTTGATTGTGGTCATGTACTTGAAGATGAAGGTACTCTCTTGAACATATTGATATAGGGTTAGATTAACTCGCACCTTGCACCTTTTTTAACATACAAGTATAGTTTAGCGTGTGATGCTCGGTTGTGAACCTTATTTTTTCTTCCTTCACAGATCTTGGGTTTTACTCATGGGGGTTACTTAAGAGGTGACTGTTGACTTTTTACTCAGTGTCAAACTTAATGGTGTTGAAATGCAACATTTCTATAATTTGTAGCTCTACATTCTTGACGTCTTTTTGCATAAAAATTATAGTGCTTATACGTTTTAAAGTGGTTACATTTTTGTATAAAAAATGACTAGGTTTTGACTAATATGTAATGCAAAGAAATAGTTAGTTTGACTCTTAAAAGTCAATGACAAGGAAGATGAGTAAATCATAAGTTATCTCTACCCCCTCTTGACTTACCATTATGGTAGTTTTGTCCATTCTATGTTCAAGGTCCATTTGCTAATGTTTACTAACACATGTATAGTAGTTCTGAAACTTTGTCAAGGGCGTTCTAGTGATTAATTATGCTCAATGTTAGCCTTCTGGTTTAGCATACTCAATCTTGTACTTTTTCAAATAGTTGGCTTTAGTTTCTTTGTACAAGTATTTCTATGTAACATGTATTGCCGGTGATGCCACTATTGGTCTGTAGATGGTTGTGGTAGGAATTAGCTGTAACATGCTTTATTGGTTAGTTCTGCGCATGTTGGAAAGAAAGTGATAATATGATATCAACTTAGGAATAGAGTGCAACATTTAGATTATAGCGAAGTCAATATAGTTGTCAAAAGCGAAAGCTATTGCAAGGCGCAAAGACCCAGCTGTAACATGCTTTATTGGTTAGTTCTGCGCATGTTGGAAAGAAAGTGATAATATGATATCAACTTAGGAATAGAGTGCAACATTTAGATTATAGCGAAGTCAATATAGTTGTCAAAAGCGAAAGCTATTGCAAGGCGCAAAGACCCAAAATCTCGCCTAGGCGAGAGGGGCATAAAAAGCGCGGGCCCGAAAAAAAATCACTGGGTTGCAATAAACTTTGATTTTGATTCATTTTTTGTTTCTGGTTAGATTCTAGGGTTGCAATAAGATTCACACTGCATTCTTACACTATCCCACTAAATTAATTGGATTAAAACACTCTGAATCAAAAAATCCCAAATCGTACCATGAACCCTAATTTCCAAAATCAAACCAAACGTGTTTCTAGGTATGATTCGATCCTTGTATCATGTTTAGAACATGATTCCGACCCAAACCCACTAACTTAATTGGATTAAAACACTCCAAATCAAAAAATCCCAAATCGTACCATGAACCCTAATTTCCAAAATCAAACCAAACGTGTTTCTGGGTATGATTCGATCCTTGTATCATGTTTATAACATGATTCCGACCAAAACCCACCCATTTAATCACACTCCTAGGCCCAAATCGTCGCTTTAAATGTCTGTGAGCCTCAGCCTAGGGTTTTGGGCGCTGTGGGTCCGCCATCCGTCGCCTGTCGCCTAGGCGCACAAGGCGCTCGCCTTTGACAACACTGGAAGTCATCAAAAGTTTCATAGGAGTTAGGAAGCCAGTTAGAAGTGCTGAAGTATTACATGTATACATTGAATCCAATGCTATTTGTTGTTAGTTAGGGTCGGTTTAGAATTTCATTCCCTCTGGAGCCAATATTGAAGATGAATACTAGTGATTAATAGAATGTGATTCATGAACTCCACCGCTTATTCCTAGCGACTGAAATTAATCCCTGCTCTTTTATTGGTGGCTCTTTAGTTGGCCCTTGCAGACAAGTTCAAAATTTCTATTGATCTTTTATTCTTCATTATAAATTTTTGGGAACGAAGATGTGATACTTAAGTTCTTATAGGCATCATCTTAGTGATAAAATGTTGTCATCTCTATCTCAAGACCCCGATGCAGGCCTCATGATACACATGCACCCTTGAAACTCTATGACCTAAACATGTAAAATTGTAGCATTCACTTTCAAAATGCCAACTGTGGACCAAAGCTATTGATTCCCTTTAGATAATATATATTGTACGGTACTAATTATTGTCATTCATTTATCACTTCCTGTTTTACGTTCTAAGAGTATATAGGTGTAGTAATGTTGCAACTCAGTCAACCCCTTGAAGGTGGCTTTCGCTGTGCAAAAATTGTGGTTCATGAACTTTGCTAATTCTCCCTGGTGAGTGGAACTAACTCTTGCTTCTTATCGACATACCTTTAGTTGGCTTTAATGACATGTTAAAAACTTCTGTTGGTCTTTTCGTTATACGTGTTAAGATTTTTGGAATATAGATGTGATACTGCTGCTGATATAAGCAGCATCTTAGTGGGGTGGCTCAGTTTGGGACGCAAACACACTCATATTAAAAGATTAGTATAGATTAGTGTTTTTTCTCTTGTACATGTTTGTAGATGGAGCATACATAAAAATATTACATATTCTTGACATGCAGAATAGTGCCAAGCGCCATTTTAGGGCTTAAGGATATTCATGTCGATTATAGTTTTCTGGGTTATGTTTAAACTAAATACTTTTCAGTTTTCCTGAAAGGCTTTGGTTGGTTGTTTCGCATCAATCTTTAACAAGTACGGGCATGGCTTAAGTAGCGTCATTTGTTGATCAAACACTAGGGACCAGGTTAGACATATCAGAGTACACAGAGCATTCTTGCTATATAATGGTTCAGTATGCAGTTTCATTATAGTTGGTTACATTTGACTAGTTTACATATTTTTTTCATTAGTTGGTAGATCGTCCCCCTTCTAGAAACCTAAAGGTTCCATTTCCCACCAAATAAATGATGTTACCTACTTACCTGATGTTACTTTTGGTGATGATTCACTGGAGAGGTAGGTGATTGGTTTGATAGCAATTCAGGGAAGGGCTGAGATTGGGAGGTGATATCACTCGATCATGACCTTTACTGGTGTTGTTTGACTTGTGAATCCTGATGAAAGATTACTTGCTTACCTTTGTATGCCAGATGAAATGTCATGGAGTCACTTGAGATGCAGTTGACTTTTACTTTAAGGATTGTAGTACTTTCGATGTCATGCCATAACATGCTATCCAAGCATTATTCTTACATTCGATCATCTTCTTGATCATTCTTAATTATCAAAAGAACTATAATGCTGTAGGTGGAGACAATAGCGGCGGTGAGAGGTGGCTGGGCAAGGATGGAGGTGGCCAGCGGGTGAATGGGGTGAAGGGTTTTGAGTGTAGGAAGAGGTAGGGTTAAGAGGTGGTCAGATGTGGTCACCAGGTCTTACCGAGTCAGACATAATACATCTTACCCATTCTTACCGCGTCTGACTGCAAATGAAAAAACAAACCACCTTACATGTCTGACCGCCTCTTATCTGTAAGAGTAACAGGCTAGTAAGACTTTTTTTTTTTTTTTTTTAAATAATAATAATAATAATAATAAAAAAAAAAAAAAAAACTTAGTGATTAACAAAAGACACAATATCTTTATTTACATTATAATAGTTTAACATAAGAATACTTATAGCAATTTGTTGCCTAACACAGATAGGACATGCCCACCATCTATTACTTCACTAAATCAAGATAATAACATAGTACGTGGCAAATTCTTAACGATGCCACCTAACTTTTCTTTGACGTGTCGGCTTCTCCGTCAATTTTGTTCCCACTTCATCATATGCAAAGCGAATAAATAAAGATAATAAAAGAAAAAACCACCCACGTTCCATAGCAACAAATAACTGTTCATGTTTCATCTACTCCGCCTTTCCTCTTTCTTTTTCGGTACACGATCAATCATCTGAAACTCAAAATCAGTTTACTCTATATGATTGTTAAATCTTTTGTTCAATTGAATCTTGGGAAGAAACTAAAGTTGGAGATATCGTGTAGGTAATTTTTAGCCTTTAGGGTTTAGATTTTACAATTTTATTTTGTTAATTTTCATCTCCTTTTTAATTCATACTCCATATCTTAACTGCCATACATCTCATGTCAACTGTTAATTTACAGGGCCATTATCTTTGTAAAATATTGCTGGAAGATTGATTTTGCTGTTTTGGCAAAATAAATGAACCGCAAAACCTTAATTATCATGCTCTAATGTTCTGCAACTCATCCAAAAAAAGGTACGTTTAATTGTCAAGTTTACACAGGTTATGTTGAATATTTGTTTTCTGAAAACAAAAATAGGGATTGTGGATGATGGTTTATTGAAAAGAAATATATGTTATTAACAACGATTAATTTGTTCACCAACAATGCACACACTAAGAAATTAGCCTTTGAATGTATACTATTTGCGGAAACCCTTTTGTGGATCCTTACAACGGTTGTGGTGTCATATTTAAATCATTTGTCCGGATGATAACTGACAACCATACTCACTATTTGTCTATGATCGTGTCATTTAGGCAAAACGTTAGGTGTCAAATTAGTATGCCCATTATCAGCCGATATCTCTCATCACTACACACCGATTACTTAAAAAACCTCAATATTTATACGATATATTGATCCATATGTTAACTGATTTGTTGTAAAATGGGATAAATTCAACGCAAGTCCAACACATTTCATCAAATATGCCTTATATGATTGCGAGGTGTATGTTTTAAAGTCTAAATCATATCATTTATGTCAATATTTTAAATATGTGACATATTGACAACTTAACTTTTTATTCTTCAAGGCAACTTTGAAAGAGATTTTCTCATACCAGATCGATCTATGAAACTCCCAATTCAAGTGAGGAGTGTGGTGTGCCTATTTTTACCATGTACTACGTCCCCTGCAGATAACATAGCTTAGTTCTGGTAAAACTATTTATAGTTTTTATCTTAACCATTTATTCATCTTATTATTAGATGTCTTGCTATTATATTTATTTTTAGGTACGTACAGAAAAGTTATGGAGTGCTCCACTTTTGTATAGCAGATTCAGAGCATGGTTGGAGAGAGGTCGAAAATTATGAGCTTGGTTAGGCATTCGTTGGTGCATCGGTTGACATGAAAAACAGCCATGGCTGATATCCGTTGATCCTTATTCATGTGTTCTTGGGTAGTCTTCTAACCCTTGGTGCAAGTAAGCTTACTAAAACTGTTATATATATTAGGAGTTATTGAGAGGATTATAAGCACTCATTGATGTATTGCACAATACATGATGAAAGTACTAATAAGCAAATAAGGTTATGACATATCATTGCTCACCATATGACGATATAGCAAAAATAGAGGACAACAATATAAAAATGGGATCTATATACACTAACACTTGCAATAGAGATGATAGAAATATATTACGAATATTGCATTATATGGGCATGCCCAATATGTGAGGTATTATTCTCCCTCTTATCATATTTAGTAAATCTGAAATTTACATCAAAGCATACCGAGTCCACATTTTGGTAGTTCTGTAGTACCAATACGTCAAGGCGAGAATTTCTAAATAAATACAATACTGTGAATGGGACATTCCATTCTGTTATGGTCAAATTCTTAGAGCATGTTTTGGATGAAATGGTTTGGATTTCTAAACCGTTCTTTTTTCACTTTTAAGACAGTTTATGAAAATTGAAAGCTAAATGTTTTGATGGTCCGAAAATTAATTATGTTTTGTCCCTGCTGTAGAAAGTGTATTAGAAGTTTGACTAATAAATCATCTTTTTTATGTTCTAAAAGGTCTTATAGTTATCTTTGTATGCCAAAAAATGTACAAGTGTGTACTGAATATTTAATAAGTTTTATTTTGGAGGGTTAATTGAGAATTTAAGTAGCATTATTTATTTGGGCAATATATCATCTTAGGCGTATAATAAGTAAATAAAATGTTTTTATTGCAAGTTCATAGGACAGATTAGTATTTAGCCATGGAGTGATGAGGACTGCAATGTTACATTAATAAAGAAGGAAGATATAGATAGCTTTTGTCGAGATAAATTCACCTCAAACTTTTGGTTTTAGTATGTAGGTGTTAAAGGTATAAAGGATCGTTAGAATAAGTCTAAATTAAATGTTATATTTTGGTGTAGTTTCATAGAACAAGTCTAAATTAAACATTAATTTTTACCATGTCATTTGCTTTTTTACAAGTTAGGAAATGTATGTTAGATAGAATGTTAGAATTTTATGTATCATGAGAAAATGTGAAATTGTTTTTGGTGCTATGATTTAAGTCTGTGAAAACCGCCTCTATGTTCATAACAGCAATTAATGACCTGCAATCTCATGAATTTGTATATTCATGAATTAATGCGTCATAAACTATAAATGACTTTTATCTATCAAAATTATGTATACATGTTTCACAATTTCAATCTGAAGTCAAAGATGTGAATGAAGTAGATGGTGACAAAAGAAAATATATTAGAAACAACTGAAGAACCAAAAGATACAATGTGTACTATTAATGTATACTTATTGTGATCTGTCATATATTACTCAATAAAAAGTCTATTTTTGTGTTTGAATTAGCAGGATGTGTATCATCTACGGCTGAAAATGTGGTAATTGTTGAAACAAAGGAAGTTAATGCAACCTCTACGCACGGAAAGCGTGGTATTGTTGAAACAAAGGGTGATCTGTCGGTTACTTCAAGAAACAAGAATAGGGTCATATTTACATGCAGAGACAAGTAACCAGTTGAGATGAAGGTGGACAGCGTGAAGTTTGCAGCAGCTCTTTTCAGTTATTAGTAAAATAACGTTATGTATGTGTTAGGAATCTATGTCTAAGTTGTTTGAAGTTAGTGATGTAAAGGAAAACATTATTTGAGAGCATATAGATAGATGTTGAGGTCCATTTTAACCTTAAGCCCACTAAATCTCTAATTATAGCGTATGTTAGACCAACATATTATGTCCTTGCTTCTTCTGAATCTTCTTCGAACTTGTCTTGGTACAAGTCAGGCCAATCTAATGTTGTTTGACTTCTGAAGGTTAGACTCAGGTTTCTTATTAGTTTAAGAACTCTGCTTGCCTTTTATCTATTTGTCATCAGTTTAAAGCTAGAACAAGGGACAACAAGAACAGTCTTATAATCTTTATAGTTAATTGCCATCTCAGTGACTGCATTTTAATCTTAGGCCCACTAAATCCCATTCATAAGCAAGTGTACGTCAAGTCAAGCCACTTTATCTTATACTCCGTATTACATATATGATTTCTTAAACACAACCGAAAAATTACATTATTCTTTTAAAACTCTTTTAATATACCCGTCGCAAAGTGTGCATTCTACTATAGTTATTGAACCTCACTCAATATACCGTTTAACAATTTTGATCAACTATTGAGAAAACCGTCCATCGGACGAGAAAAGACCTAGTTTAATAAACAAACAAACAAAAAAAAAAAAAAAAAAAAAAAAAAACTTGCATGTTTTCCTAATGATATAAAGTTATATTAAGAAGGAAAAATTATATCTATATACTAAAACTTAAAATTTAACGGGGTCATTAGTGAATTTTTAAAGTGTCCGTTACAATTTAATAGGGCTGCTGATTGGTGGATTGATGATGGATTAACAATCATGAGGTGCATTGGTCAATTGACTAGGATGTTGTCACATTTTCATTGGTTCTCCTTTCATGTTGTAGCAACCGTTGAAGCCCCGTTTTGGTGTAATCGAGTGTTAATACTGCTACTTTTGTTTTGGAATTCTAAAACTGCCTTAATCCATGTACAACTTGGTTAACAAACTGATAAGTGTACACCTAAAACATGTACTATAACTTCCAGAAAATACCATCCGTCCACATATTTGTATTTGTTTGTACTATAATATTTACAATATTAATTAGAAGGTTCATGAAATAATACATTTTCCAAAGGCATATCAAAGGTCAAAACAACAATAAGATCATCAGATTAATAATAATAATAATAATAATAATAATAATAATAATAATAATAATAATAAAACATTTGTAGCCAAAGATCATTTGAAGCAGATATCTTGAAGCTATTTGTGGTGTACCACGAATCTGTAGCTGTTGCATTTTCTTCCATAGTCTATATTTGGGCCACGAGCCCAAATGATAAACATTACTTGGCCCAAACCCACCACGAGTGGGCTATTATAACGAATAACGGGCCGTAATAAACACGGCTTGGGCTCACGAAGCCCAAAGCCCAACCAAACTTAACCGGGTATGCGATAAGAATTACCTATTCATGGAATAGATATCCTTACCCCGGATAAGCATTACGTATGCGAAAAGTAAGGAGCAAGAAACCTACACGGTTTCAGCCCCTATATAAGGAATGACACCCCTCATTCAAAGGTACGATATACAAACCCTAAACTCTCTACGAGAACCCTAAATCGATTACTTACTCTCACGCCGGAGTCTAATCGGGGGAGACAATCCCTCGATAAGCCTAACGGTGTTATTTTATTTTCTTAGTACGCAGGTAACAAGTGCTAAGAAGAGAATTGGTACGAGAGCAAGAGCCCAATAACCAGGTACGCCCAACTTTTGTATCAACAAGTGGCGCCATCCGTGGGACCCGACTAAGAACTAGAATGACGAAACATAAAAATTCAAGCCAGCGGACTCCGCAGTCAGAAAAGCGTGACCATCAGAGGAAGAATCAACAAGATCCGACCTCCAGACAAGTTGCTGGTACAACCAGCGCACCTGGTCACCACGAGGCAGGAACAACCCCACCTCGTCTAGCAGTAGAACTGCCTATAAGGACTACCCAAGTCACACCAGTGGTCCCAAGCGTTGAGGAACTCCAGCGCACCCTCTTCACCACTCCTCATCAAGCCACGCCCGCAGTGAACAACACTGCGCCGCCAGGCGCACCTGACCGAAACAGGGTGCCTAATACTGAGGCAGAAATTCTTGCAACAACTGAGGACGCACCCGATCTAACTTTGGGAAACTTTGTATCCCAAAATTATGAAACCCTAACCGCCCTCATGCAAGAAGAAGCAACAAGAAGAGCAAGCGCGAACCTACAAGGCCGACTCAATTTTGGTCCTGAACGCGAACCATCACCATTGCGTCACCCACGAGGAAGACGCGCAGAACGTACCACTATCCATGATAGGTTGGGTACGATATCTGATTCACAATACTCAGGAGACAGCGAGAGGCGCACCAATGTTCACTCCAGACTTGGCAGTCGGGGAATACAAGATCGATTAGGGCCTCAACATTCGCCAAGCCAAGGATCTTCCAAACCTGGGAGTAGGAGGATTCAAGATATATTGGGGAGAAGAAGATCCCCAAGCAGAGATCCCTCAAGCTCTTCTTCTGAAAGAAGCCGGCGCAAGCGCCGAAAAAGAGATTACCCTTCTTCCAGTGACTCCTCGGACAACAAGCTAGGATAAAGAAACAGGACACTGGAAGTCAAGAGGAAAACGTCGCGAGGAAGAGAATGAATATATGTCTCTCCCATGGCGACGCCAGAAGATCGATGCGTTTACACGGCGCATCAGCGATTACTCAGACCGCAAACGCAGGCGCATGCCCGCTAATGTAAAAATATATGATGGAACAGGTGATCCAGACGATCACCTAAAAATTTTCGAATCAGCCGCAACTATCGAAAACTGGCCGCAGCCTGTGTGGTGCCACATGTTTAATTCCACGTTAGTAGGAAACGCGCGCACATGGTTTAGCAAACTCCCACGTAGGAGCATCGGTGGATTTGAGGAATTACGGAAAGCATTCCACCTCAACTTCACCCAGCGAAAGAAGTGCGCTAAAAACCCTGTAGAGCTAGCAAGAGTGAAACAGCGTCAAGGGGAATCAACCAGCGCTTTTATGGAACGTTTCAAGGATGAGTGTATACAAGTCAAAGCATGTCCTGAAATCCTAAAAATTTCAGGGTTCATGAATGGGATCAGTAACCCAGAACTCATCCGGAAGCTGAACGACAAAGTTCCACAGACTTTTGATGAGCTAACAAAGCGCACTAGATCCTTTATACAAGGGGAAGCAGCCGCTGCGGATAGCAAAAAGGGTTATTCAAACTATAGGCAGCAAGAGCAGCCGCGGAGACAATCCAATGATCAGAATAACAATCGCAGCAGGAATTATCGCAGTGGAAGAGACAACGACAAATATACCCCTCTTACAAAAACTCCGAGAGAAATATTTGTAACAAAAGGTGCGAACTTCCCAAAACCACCACCAATGCGCACTGCAGAGGAAAAGCGCCTAGGTAGCGGATACTGCGAGTATCACGACCAAAAAGGCAATACAACTAACGAGTGCGTCCAACTAAAACAACTAATTGAAAAGCTAGTGAGAGAAGGCAGGATGGACCACCTCGTAAAGAACATCAAAGAGGGAAAAGATAAACAGAGAAACGGGGGTAAGAAAGAACCCCCAAAGGAAAAAGCTGATACTATATACATGATACAATCATGGCAACGCAAGATAAAGCAAAAAGTCAGCCAAAAATTCTCTCCAGAAAAAGAGATATCCTTCCCTACTATAGCCGCGGACAACGCAGTCGTGGAGCCTCTAACCATTGAAATACATACAGGGGGACATGACATCCACCGCATGTACATTGATGGAGGAGCATCCGCAGACATCCTGTACGATCACTGTTTCAAAAGACTGCGACCTGAAATCCAAAGTCAATTGATACCAGCTACAACGTCATTAACAGGATTCACAAGAGAAAAGATTTGGCCCATGGGGCAGTTACGCTTGTTGGTGGTCGTAGGAGATGAACAACACTCAACCGCAACATGGATAAACTTTATGGTAATAAAGTCCCCTTCACCATACAATGGTATCATTGGGAGACCGGGAATATCATCCATGCGCGCTGTACCATCCACAGCGCACGGAATGCTTAAATTCCCAGTGGAAGGAGGAGTCGTCACCCTCTATAACACAACAGTACCACCAAGAGAATGCATCGCAGTAACAACTGAAGCAGAGACTATTCCAGAACAGCGCACTGAAAAAACGCCAAATTTAAAAGTCGTTATTCATCCAGATTATCCGGAACAACAAGTTTCGATTGGAGGATCTTTATCTGACAAAGGTAAAGCAGCTGTATGCGCACTCTTGCAAAAGAACCTAGACATCTTTGCATGGGAACCAAAGCATATGACGGGAGTACCGCGCTCTATCACAGAACATAAGCTACAAATCCGACAAGGATACCCTCCAATACGACAAAAGAAACGCGGCCAGGCCCCAGATCGTGCAAAGGCTATTCTGGAAGAAGTACATAAGCTCGTAGATGCAGGCATCATGCGCGAAGTATACTATCACGACTGGCTTTCTAACCCAGTTATGGTAAAGAAGAGCGATGGCAGTTGGAGGATGTGCGTGGACTTCACGGACCTCAATAAAGCATGTCCGCAGGACTGTTATCCACTGCCAGAGATAGACTGAAAGGTCGAGTCCTTGTGCGGATACCCTTTCAAATGCTTCCTAGATGCATATAAAGGGTATCATCAGATCCAGATGGTAGTAGAAGATGAAGAAAAAACAGCTTTCCACACCAGTCAAGGAGTATACTGCTACACAAAAATGCCTTTTGGCCTGAAGAACGCAGGCGCGACATACCAACGACTGGTGGACACAGCCTTCGAAAAACAAGTAGGCCGCAACTTGGAAGTCTATGTTGACGACCTTGTCATCAAAAGCCATACAGAGGACGAATTGGTGCGCGACATCGAGGAAACATTCAGAACATTGGGGCAAATAAACATGAAGTTGAATCCCAAGAAGTGCACCTTTGGCGCAACTGAAGGCATGTTCCTCGGATATTTGATAGAACCCGATGGAATCAAGCCTTGCCCAGAGAAGACAAAGGCTGTTATTGATCTCCCCTCCCCGCGCACACTCAAAGAAGTCCAGTCACTAAATGGAAAGTTAGCAGGGCTAAACCGCTTCTTATCTAAGTTAGCAGACAAATCTCTTCCCCTCTTTAAAACACTCACGAAGTGTACAAAAAAGGGAGACTTTCGCTGGACTAACGAAGCGGAGGAAGCTTTCCAACAACTTAAAAACCATCTGGCATCTCTTCCCAAACTCGTCGCACCGCGACCAGGGGAAGAACTAATAATGTACTTATCGGCAACCCATGGAGTAGTCAGCGCAGTACTATTGACAGACAGGAACTCCATCCAGACACCCATATATTTTGTAAGCAAAGCCCTAAAGAAAACAGAGATTAACTACAGCGCTATGGAAAAACTGGTCTTGGCTCTAGTGTTCGCAGCCAAAAGGCTGCGCAGATACTTTCAAGCGCATCCAATAGCTGTAATCACTGATAAGCCAATTAAACAAGTTATCTCTAAGCCTGACGCATCAGGACACTTACAAAAATGGAGTGTACTGCTAAGTGAGTATAACATCTCATACAGACCGCGCACTGCAATCAAAGGACAAGTCTTAGCCGATTTTATCGTGGAGAAGCCAGACAGCGACAGCCCGACATCTGCAGATAAAACAGATTTACAGGAACCCTAGATTCTGTTCACAGATGGGTCTTCATGTGTAGATGGATCAGGCGCAGGCCTTATTCTTACAAATCCAGAAGGTATGGAATTCACCTATGCACTACGCTTTGAATTCACAGCCACAAACAATGAGGCAGAATACGAAGCCCTTCTAGCCGGACTACGCATCGCAATCCAAATGGGTGTTCGCAACCTAGAAGCAAATGTAGATTCGCGACTAGTTGCTAACCACGTGCTAGGTGAATATGAAGCCAAGGATGAACACATGGTCCAATACCTGGAAAAGACAAAATCTTTGATCAAAAACTTTGATAGGTTCACAATAAAACAGGTGCCTAGAGGAGATAACAGGAAGGCGGACGCACTCAGCAAGATCGCATCCACAAGCTTCGCACACCTCTCAAAACAGGTATTGGTAGAAACCCTAAAAAACAAGTCAATCTTGGAAATGGAGATATCAACGGTGATAGAGGAACAAGACCCTACATGGATGACACCTATCATCGAATTTATTAGCAAGGGAACCCTACCCCAAGATCATAAAGACGCTCGAAGAATACGGCGCACAGCGCAACGATTTGAGTTACGCGACAACGTACTCTATCGACGGTCTTTCTTACAGCCATGGCTCAGATGTGTTGGACCCCTTCAAGCAGACTACGTACTCCGCGAAATTCACGCTGGATCATGTAGTATGCACTCAGGGCCACGATCCGTGGTGGCAAGCGCTCTAAGGTCAGGATACTATTGGCCAACAATGCATCGCGATGCACGCGATCTGATAAGAAAATGCAGCAATTGCCAAGTACATAGGCCAATTCCGCGCCGACCACAACAAGAGCTAACACCAATTACCTCACCATGGCCATTTTACAAATGGGGTATTGACATCGCAGGACCCTTCCCTGTCGCAGCTGGAGGAGTAAAGTTCCTCATCGTAGCCATAGACTACTTTACGAAGTGGATCGAAGCAAAAGCGGTGGTGAACATCACAGGAAACCAAGTCAAACGCTTTGTCTGGGACAACATTGTTTGTCGCTTCGGACTACCGGGCGCGATCATATCAGACAACGGAAAACAATTCTGTGATAACCCATTCAAAGATTGGTGCGCACAATTGAACATCACACAACACTTTGCTTCAGTCAAACACCCACAAACCAATGGCCTAGTCGAGCGCGCAAACCGCAGTCTAGGCGAAGGAATAAAAGCACGCCTTGACAGACACAAAGGAAGGTGGGTAGATGAGCTCTCGCATGTATTGTGGGCGCATCGCACAACAATCAAAACCAGTACTGGCGACACGCCATTTTTCCTAGTCTATGGAACAGAAGCCGTCATACCAGCTGAGATAGGAATGCCAACTATACGCACAGCAGAGGTCAACGTCACAACAAACGACGAGGAATGGCGCATAGACTTAGATGTACTGGAAGAAAGACGCGAACGCGCAGCTATCCGCGAAGCAAAGGCTAAGGCAAAAATGAAGAAGTATTATGATGCAAAGGTCAAACATACTTCATTCAGACCAGGAGACTTTGTTTACCGCGCCAACGACGCGAGCCACGCAGAAGACACAGGCAAGCTCAGACCTAAATGGGAAGGACCTTACGAGGTCACAGACGCGCTCGGCAACGGCGCATACAGACTGCGCGATATGGAAGGTCAAGACCTAGCGCGCACCTGGAATATCTGCAATCTCAAAAAATGTTACTTCTAGGCTACGGCCCTTACACAGACATCCTCGCATCCTACGTGATGGCCAATAAGTGTTTGTTCTTTTTTCTTTCCTAGGAATCGTATTTTTCTTATTTTCTTTCAAAACTTGCAAGTATCAATAAAATGTTATGGTTTTTAGCTAACTCCATAGCGTATTTTACTTTATTGCATACATAATAAATGTCAATATTGTTATCTTACATTTTTATTGCCTACATGGCGTGCATGCACCACTTAAAGACCCACGAAGGCATAAAGGATAAGTTAACCTACTAATTCACTTGTTGAGTAAGAGGGCTGCAAACCCATCAACATAGGATCACGTATCCTTGCTAAGCGCCTTACTCTTGAGACGTCAAGGTAAGTTTCGCGTTCGCACCCCACGACGGATGCGCACATACTAAGTATACTGTACAAGCTTAGCAAATAACGAGCCAAAACACTTGGTCAAATACCAAAAACTTCGCAAACAATGCAAGTATCTCTTAAAGTCACGCACTTAAAAAACTTGGTTAAATAATTTATGGCAAACAATGCAAGTATATTTTAAGTCACGAACTTAAACAAAATACTATCTTATTCATAAGTTATTTACAAAAATTACAAGGCGAAAACATAACATACAACAAGCCTATATGCTATGGCGATGCTCAGGACTCTCCTCCCGGGCGGCGGAACTCCCCGCTTCCTGCAGCTTCCTCAAAGTTAAGGCATCCTGCATAGACACGGTTGGAACGCTTACAGGCACACCATCTGACCTAGGGATGTGTGCAGCGCCAATGCCACACATCACTGCCTTACCCTTGATACCCTTCTTCACAACAACCCTCTGCTCATGTCGCTCTAGCACTTCTTTCAAGGGAATCTCCCTCTCAAGAGCAAAGGGTTTAAGGATGTCGCGAGGCCGCGCGAACACAGGAACTTGAAGCTGCGAAACATCAGGTTTCAGATAGTAATCTGATTCCCCTTCCGCATTATCCCCAAGATGGCGCTGCAATGTCAACCCTGCCATCAGTACATCTATGGGGTCATCTTGATCGCGTTCCAGCCTCCCAATATGCGGCAACTCTAGAACCTTCAACCCCGCCATTGCTTGCAGCAACTCATCATAAGCTGTAGGGCTGTACCCAGGGACTTCCGCCAAGTCCTTCTTCAGCAACTGGGCCTCGTGTAGATCCTCCATAGCCTGGGATCTGCCACGCGCCATCGCGCAATGCACCACCTTCCCAAAGGCGTCCACTACCTCTGGGGACTCTAGCGTGCCCATAGCTGCCAGGCGCAGTCCATGGCTAATCAACCACCTACATTCACGAAGACAATTTGTGTAAATAAAAAGTATGGCGATAAAGTTATTATGAAGACAAGTAAACAAAAATACCTGCGCTCAGCAATGGTAGACATCAAATGAGGATATAATTCCTCGTCATACTCAATATTGAGGCCACGCAGCTTATCCTCTTGCGCCTGGATAATCTTCAACATCTCCTCCTTAAACTTGGCGACGCTAGCGAAGTGCTCCACCTTCTTCTCCTCCAAGAAGCGCACAGCAAATGTCAAATCAGACTTGTAATGGTGCAGCTCCCCGCGCGCCTTCACCACCTCAGCCATGGCGGACAGCTTCTCGTGGGTTATCTTTTCAGCATGCGCCCGCGAGGCCTCTAACTCCACTTGCGCATTAGCCAACTGCGCACGGAGTCTCGCCAACTCCTCATCCTTCTGGGCCAGAGCACTGCTCTCCCCGACATACTCCTTTTTCAGCTGAGCCACCAGCTCAGCTTGGCGGGCAGCAGTCGCAGCCAGCTCATCCATAAGCTGCTGCGCCTCTCCACCATCAGCAACCTTGGCTTTCCCCTCCCTGTTTTCATTCTGTGGAGAGGAAACCTCATCAACGAAGACTCCATCATTCTTCGCAGCATCATCCCTACGCAACAAAACATAGTTAGTAAATATTACAACAAGTAATATAAAAAAAATGAAGGAGAAAGATGATAAAAACGTAGACACTTACAGAAACGGAGAAGCCTCATCAACCTTCAACCGTGCTCCAGAAGTAGATGTCTCTTCCGCATTAGACTCCGCGTCAGTAATGACGTATCGACGCCTCTTCCTGGTGCCACTGCCTCCAGCCTCTCCCTTGCGCTTAACATTCTGCGCAACCTCCTCTTTCAGCACCTCCTCAGGATTAAGGATCTTTATGCTGTCAGACGACCCCGATTGCGCCTCCTTGTGCGCCACCTCCACAGTGGGCACCACCTCCACAGTAGGCGCCACCTCCGCACCGGGCGCTACGCTCTGAACAGGCGTCACTTGGAGCGGTGGCGTGTTCTTAGGGACCGCCTCTGGCAGGACGGTCAAATGACCCTCCGTCGCCTCCAGTAGGGGCTGCTCACCTTCCCTCAGAGGGCGCACCCCTATAGTCACCAGCTTCGGCTTGTCCAGCTTAACCACGGCAAACAGATCCATCTCTGCGCACATCAATAAAGCAAGAAAGAAAAAAAAAAGGATTAGTTATTAAAAGCACACATACACAAAAGACTTACAAAGCTTGAAGTAGAAGGGATGAACACCCACCCCGGCCATCCTCACTCAGGAAAGTAGGCACCTCATCCGCAGCGCCAAAATAAGCGCGGCTCAACCCCACATGTACCAAAAACTCCTCCGGATAGGGGTTAATGGCCAGTCGGTTGGCATCTAGAGTCTGCGCGTCAGCGAGCCTGTAGGAACCGGGTGCGGGGCGCCCATCCCTTGGCAATGTATCCTGAGTATAAAACTCATAGGGAAAGGGAAAGACTACGTCATCAACCCAAAAGAAGTACTCCCTCCAATTCTTTAGGGCGTCAACTTTCTCTGTATAACACTGAAGCGCCCCCTGACGCTTCGCAAAAGAAACCCAACCATTTGACCACGTCTGTAACTCCCGCTATTTTTCCCTTTATGAATATTATGTACTAATCGAAGTCTATTATATCAATTCGCTATTTATAACACTTGTGACAACAACGAACGTCGTATTTGACGAACAAACCATATTACAAATAATTACGACATGAATTGTAATTCACCCATATACTTGAAACGATGCTCACACACATGCCATGATAGTCCGAAATCGCGAAATATTTGACTTTTGTCACTTACCATATCACGTGACGTATTTCACCAAAAACCGTACTCGACCAACTCCCGGACTCACGAAATTTAATCACCTAAATTCTTATTAATTTACTAAACCTAATTAACAAAAACTAATAATAATAACGGGCCCTTAATCCATATTTCAGCCCACGAATTCCCCAAATAACAGCCCACCGAAAACCCAACAGCAACCAAGCATTGGGCTTGATCCTATCCCTCGGCCCACTCAAGAAAACTGGCCCGTACACTTTGTTTTAAAATTTTCTTCCATTTCTGTTTGAAATAACGAGTAACGAGCACAACACAAAACGACCCCGATACTCCTATATCTCACGAACAATATGTCGATATTATCACACATCTTGATTAACCTCGCACCCAAGAATCACGTATAATGCTTATTTTTACTTATCTCATACGAGTACTACATTAAAGATCCCTAAACTAAACATATAAGCCACTCGATACACTAGAGATCAACACGCCCAAACTTTTATTTCTGCCGATTCATCTCGAATTGTTATCACTTTAAACGATCCTAACTAGAGTACTTAATCACCTTTGAACTTATTTGAACTCATTGAATTTCATTATACCACACGAACAAATAAAACCGAGTCTCCTAGATCATTCTTTTACCCATGTACGAATAGATTTTATCCCATAAAACACTCCCCCTTGCTTTGAGCTGACAAGTGAGCCTAATCTTTGAAGAAAACAGTACCAAGACACAAGGGCCCCCTGCCATCACAGTAACCTTGTTGGAGAATACTTCCAATACATTCACACTATATATTCACCCTCCTTTCATACGCCACATCCTCTAGTAAACAACTCCTCACAAAATCCGTATATCCTCTAGACCACAACTAATCGACCAGGAGACAAGTCACATACTTTGGGAGCTTTGAAGTAGTACTGAGTGGTACAAACCGCGACTTGGGCTGTGGTGTTACCCTACTCGACAATTCAGCACCTTTATAGCGTAGTAAGCATACTCTATTCTCTACTCCTTCATGCATGCAATGTCACTTTCACTTCATACGTACAAGGTATATATAGATAAAAACGTGACACGCCACCTTTATGGAAGGCCTAGGGTCACGATATACATCGGTACATGTTCATGCATTATAAACCTTAACCACATGAAATCTATACGTTGAAAAAAAAAAGGAACATTACTGTTTCATGCGTACATATATGCATAGTGATAACGAGACAAGCCACCACCACGGGAGGCATAGAAGTCTCGTTACACACCATGTACACTCTTGTCACACGTTACATGCACCACATGACTTACTCTCAACAATTACCTTGCTCATGCACGACCAATGAAAAAGATAGAAATTTGTTATTTTATGTGAAAAGTCGACCCTAGTGGCTAGAAAACACCCCGATAACTTGCAATCTAATATAACAAGCATATCATATTATTACTCCATCTCATAGACCACCCAACGAGCTATCAATTTGGTGTTTTAACTTTTCAAAAATAATGGCTTCTCGACACTCTAAATTGGCCAAAGTAATCTTGCACAACTCGATAACTAAAAATGTTTAAGAAAAAAGCCGAGTGGGCTTATGAGCCCATTTAGCAAATTTTTAGCCTTTATTAGGTTAAATCAGTGAAATTAAGTTGTTACCACATCAAATAAAGTCTCGGAAAATTTTCTTATGAAAATTCTAACGATTTTTGGAAAAAGGACTAAAAACGTAACGCGTTGTCACTTATAAGGACTAAAAGAGTAAAACTATTAAAACAAGGACCAAAGCTGCCAAAACAGAAAATTTAGGATATAAGTTGACATATTATCACCTTGCAAACTCAGAACGACATATTGAGCAAGTAGTGGACTACAAATGGAATTATAGTGAAATGAGGACCAACGGTGCAACGCTAACGCCGTTAGCATAACAAAAGTGAAAACTGACGAAGGACTTGGACCAAAGACTACATTCAAGACTTTCACGTTATTTTTCCGACCTTCACATCATAGCATTCTTGCATTTCGATATTCATTTCGTTTTTATTTTACATACATATATATATATAAACTTATATTGCATCATCATATATATATTTACACATCATTCTAAATTACAATCACGTCAACTTATTTCCGTGTTTTATTAACGTCACACAAATAATCATTTCATTCTTAAAATACTTCGCGATAATCACATTTGGGCTATCAAAACACTAAAACTTATCGTACTATCTAGGTTGTGTGTTGGAGCCGTTCCTTGACCGTAACTGAGATCTTTATCACTACCACTGTACTACTAAGGTGAGTTCGTAGTCCCACTTTTACTATGTTTTCAAATCCCGTGGGGAGATACATGCTACTAAACTGAACACAAGTGTTTTCTTGTATGCTATCCTGATTTATATTGCCTAAGTTACCACTTGTCAAAAAGTCCCTCATATCATGAACCATTAATCATTTGCGAGTGAACGCGAATTCGGTGAATAGATCTATTGGCAGTTGACGCCCCATTTGAGTTGCTGGGTAAGAACCAAATGCACTTTATTCGAATTAACTGAGGAGCCTGACAAACTCCTATTACACGAGGGCATTATCACCTACACCATTTCATGGTGTGGGATTTATTATATTACACCCGATGTTAAGGTTTGCGTGTCATGAGGCTTAGGGCAATATGTATAAATTACACCGCGATGCTACTGTTTTTACTACTATTGGCTTGTGTTCAACTATTACAACTTAAACACTATGGATTCACTCAACATTCATGTTGACCTTTTAGCATGTTTATCTCAGGTAACTGACGCGGGCAAATCGGGCACGGAGATTGGCAAATGACCCCTCTATGGACCACGTTTAATAAAGTTACCATTGTTTTATCAAGAACTATTTTAATTGTAATTCTGAATTTTCGTAAAACTTCCTTGTGTCATGTTGTGACAATTTTATTTAATGGTAATTGAATTTTCATAAAAACGTCTCTTTTGAGTCGTTTTCTATGGTTGTGACAATGATCCGAGAAGTAATACCCCAATTAGTCTTCCGCTGCTTACTTACGAAATTGGGGGTGTTACAGATTGGTATCAGAGCCAGAATTATAGAGAACCAAGTGTATTTTCAAAACACTGGACTATAATAGTACTATAAAAATGGACCATTTAAACTTTGATACCTAATGCCCTCCGTGCCAATACTTTGCCAACATTTTCCCCATTTAATTATACTTAACAGATGACGCATAACTAGTAGACGTCATGGTGAATTAAAATGATTATTATATCAATAACTTATACTTATGTTATTATACTCGGGATTATTACAGTATCATGTCTTCAGATTCCTACCCCACTGTCCCACAATTTTACTCACAAATTGAGGAGGTTACATCCCCCACTACCATACTAGCATCCCTAATGACCCCGACTCCGGATTCGCCAATGGCTGTGTCTGAAGAGACTGAACCATTCGAGGAGGATGAGACCGCCGCCACTCCAGTGATTTCACCAGCCGTTCCGACCCCCCTGCGTGCTTCAGACCCGGAGACAGATAATGACTCATCTGACTCAGAATCTTTCAACTTTCTCTCACAATTAGCACCACCACCTCAACTTGCACCAGTTGAACGACGAGGCTCCGCTACGATCTACTATACACGAAGACGGGTACGAGCACCCCCAGCTCCCATTCACCCACCACCAGCACCACCGTCGTCACCTACGTCCCCTATATCGCCTCTACTGATAATGTCGCAATCATCACTCCTATCACCTAGAAGCCCCTTACCACCACGCACTGTCTTCTACCACCAGACTACCACGGTCCCATTATCACCTCCCACTCGACCATTACGTGCCCGCAGTAATCCGTTACCACTCAGCAATGGGGTGCATCCCTCAACCCACTCACTATCAGATTCTCACATCGATAATACGACCGAGGATGTTTGGGTCAGGCACGAAGGTCACATTGATGAGAACGCGGGTTTTAATAACGAGATATCCCTCGAGCGTATCATGAGCATTGAAGGGGAAGTAGGAAACCTAGTGATGGGACGGATAGCTATGGACGAGGTCTTCAACCTGATGGGTACACAGCTGCAGGGAACTCTCGAGGTTGTTTCCGAGTTGGAAGAGAAACTTGAAAACGAGAGGCAGGAGGTACGAGACCTGAGGGACATTGCCGCAATGATGCAAGACATAAATGAGCGACAGGCTGATGAACTCGTTACAACCAACACCCGTATTTTGACGCTCGAGCACAGGTTAGAAGAATCCCAAGCCAGGGATAGAGACAGAGACCAGAGGGTGGAGGAATTGACCGAGATAGTTCGAAGCCTCCAACGCAAATTGGAAGACTCGCCAGGCCACTCATAGAGTATTGATGTAATAATTGTAGCTTGGACATCCTAACTTGCTACGTGTAGCAATAATAAAAGATCTTGTAATAAGTTGTTTTGTAAACACTTTAACAAGTTATTATTAGTTATGATCGCTATCAGTTAATATTAATGTATGATGCTTTGGCTGTTTTCATGTGCGTATGTGGTTGTAACTTTTCCATATTGTGGTACCAAGTTCGTCATTATAATGAGTTAAAATATTATCCAGATGTTATGATTATGACAGCACTGTTATGATTTTTACTTACCTTGTTATTAAATTATTCTGTCATGACACGGCTATTATGTAAGTTCTAAACATGTGCTTCTCTTGTGGTATAAATAGAAATATGCCTCGTACAAGAGCAAAAACCGCAACATCAACACCAGCCATGACCCCAGCTGCTATTCAAAAGTTGATTGCTGATAGTGTCGCAGCAGCACTAGAGACTCAAGCAGCTGCAATGGCTCGTGCGAGCAGCACGAATAGACCAACCGGAGAGAACGAGGTGGCTGTGGTCCGCAAATGCACCTACAAGGATTTCATGGCCTGCAAGCCCACCTACTTCAAGGGAACTGAAGGAGTGACCGAGCTCGCCCGATGGTTCGAGCGTTCTGAGACAGTTTTTATGAGAAGCGGTTGTGCTGACGACTGCAAGGTCACATTTGCTACGGGGACCCTTTTGGATGATGCCTTGTCTTGGTGGAACTCTACTGCCCAGAACATGGGTATAGAGGAAGCCTACCAAATTTCTTGGGCCGAGTTCAAACAAAAGATGTTGAAGAAGTACTGTCCCCGTACTGAAATACGGAAGTTGGAAGATGAGTTTGATCGTTTGACGATGAAAGGGTATGATTTTAGAACTTACGATCGCAGGTTCCAAGAGCTTGCCTTACTATGCCCCGCTAAGGCGTCAGACCTCGAGAAATTGCTAGAAAGGTACCTCGAAGGGTTGCCTCGAAACATTGAGGGTAATGTCACCGCGTCTAAGCCTCAAACCCTAGAGGAGGCTATGGCAATTACTCAGAGGTTGATCGAGCGAGAGATAAAGCGCGGACAGGGCCAAGGAAGTAATGACAACAAACGTAAGTTTGATGACCGCAGGAGCAACAACCACAACAACTTTCACAATAACAACAATGTCAACACTCACCACAACAACAACCGCAACTACAACCACAATAACAATCAGAACTACCAACAGAACCGTAACCACCATCACAACCGGCAAAACCGCCAACAGGAAGCCGCCAGGGCTTATATTGCTGCACCCGCTGGAACTGGAGGTTATGCTGGACCCGCTCCTATGTGTAACCGCTGTAAGCTGCACCACAATGGGCCCTGCTTCGCTAAGTGTGGAAAATGTCAAAGGACCGGCCACAAAACTCAAGACTGCAAGGCCACTGGCGCCAACTTGCAACCCGTGGCTGTGGTGTGCCATGGGTGTGGCGAAAAGGGGCATTACAAGAACCGGTGCTCGAACCAAACTGCCAACCAGAACAATAACGCTCGGGGAAGAGCATTTGTGATGGAAAGAGGAAATGCGCAGGAAGACCCAGACGTAGTCACCGGTACGTTTTTACTTAACAATCATCCTGCTAAAGTTTTGTTTGATTCTGGGGCCGATAAAAGTTTTGTATCTACTTCGCTTGCGTCATTACTTAACATCCACCCGACTGAACTACACACCACCTACGAAATCGAACTAGCCAACGGAGAACTAGTAAGCACAAATACCGTAATCCAAAATTGCACCCTACTATTACTCGACGAACCTTTCAATATCGACCTCATGCCGATTAAGCTTGGCAGTTTCGACGTGGTCGTCGGCATGGATTGGCTATCCAAGAACCGCGCTAGAATCATCTGCGACGAGAAAGTCGTCCACATCCCTTTTCAAGGTGGAACCCTAATCATCCATGGGGAACGAAGTAAGACCCGCCTCAGCATCATATCATGCGTCAAAACGGCGAAGTACATCGATAGAGGGTGTCACGACTTTTTGGCACAGGTGACAGAAAAGAAGTTGGAGGAGAAGCGACCCGAAGATGTGCCTGTAGTAAAGAACTTCCCCGAGGTATTTCCCGACGAGTTGCCCGGCCTTCCACCCGTCCGCCAGGTGGAATTCCAGATCGACTTGGTGCCAGGAGCAGCACCAGTGGCGCGAGCACCCTATAGGTTGGCGCCGTCCGAGATGAAAGAATTATCCGAACAACTGCAAGAATTATTAGACAAGGGGTTCATTCGACCTAGTTCTTCACCTTGGGGAGCTCCGGTGCTATTTGTCAAAAAGAAGGACGGATCCTTCAGAATGTGTATTGACTATCGTGAGTTGAACAAACTTACAATAAAGAATCGATACCCATTGCCCAGAATCGATGACCTTTTCGATCAGCTCCAAGGATCGAGCGTTTACTCTAAGATAGATCTGAGATCGGGCTATCACCAACTGAGAGTCAGGGAAGAAGACATCCCCAAAACGGCTTTCAGGACACGATACGGCCACTACGAATTCCAAGTAATGCCATTCGGTCTAACTAACGCACCAGCTGTGTTTATGGACCTAATGAACCGAGTGTGCAAGCCTTATTTGGACAAGTTCGTAATCGTGTTCATCGACGACATCCTCATTTATTCCCGAAATAAGGAAGAGCATGCAGAGCATCTAACAAGTATCTTGGAACTGCTTAAAAAGGAGAAATTGTACGCCAAATTTTCCAAGTGTGACTTTTGGATAGAGAAAGTACAATTTCTTGGACACGTGATTGATAGCAAGGGCATTCACGTGGATCCCGCAAAGATCGAAGCGATAAAAAATTGGGCATCTCCTACAAACCCCACGGAGATACGTCAATTTTTAGGTCTTGCAGGGTACTATCGTAGATTCATCGAAGGCTTCTCAAAAATAGCCAAACCCCTGACGGAATTGACGCAAAAGAAGAAAAAGTTTGACTGGGGAGAAAAACAAGAATCGTCATTCCAACTTTTAAAACAAAAGCTCTGTGAAGCTCCGATCTTGGCACTACCAGTGGGTAGCGAAGACTTCGTGGTGTATTGTGATGCATCATGCCAAGGTTTAGGCGCGGTGCTAATGCAAAGGAGCAAAGTTATCGCATACGCTTCTCGGCAACTCAAAACCCACGAGAAGAACTATACCACCCACGATCTCGAGTTAGGAGCAGTAGTATTTGCTCTTAAACTGTGGAGACACTACCTGTATGGTACCAAGTGCACAGTGTTTACAGATCACAAGAGCCTACAGCACATTCTAGACCAGAAGGAGTTGAACATGAGACAACGCCGATGGTTGGAATTACTCAGTGACTATGATTGCGAGATTCGCTATCACCCTGGGAAGGCCAATGTTGTGGCAGATGCCTTGAGTAGAAAGGAGCGAATCACACCTCTTAGAGTCAGATCTCTAGGGATGACAATTATATCACCGCTTCCATCGAAAATCCTTGAGGCCCAGACAGAAGCTCTCAAGGAAGAGAACAGACCACAAGAGAAGATCTACGGTATGCCAGAAAGTGAGAATGGCTTCGTAAAGAAATCAGACGGAAGGTTGTGTTTCAAAGACCGAAGTTGGATTCCACTCTATGGGGGAATACGAGATCTCATCATGCATGAATCTCACAAGTCTAAATATTCCATTCACCCAGGGTCTGATAAGATGTATCAGGATCTCAAGAAACTTTACTGGTGGCCAAACATGAAAGCTGACATCGCCGAGTATGTCGGAAAATGTTTGACGTGTTCACGAGTAAAGGCTGAGTGTCAAAAGCCATCCGGTTTATTGGTACAACCCGAGCTTCCGATGTGGAAGTGGGAAAGGATTACAATGGATTTCATCACAAAATTACCTAAGACGCCAAGGGGATTTGATACCATTTGGGTCATCATTGATCGCCTTACCAAATCCGCGCATTTTCTACCAATAAAAGAAACCGACGAGATGAACACCCTTGCACAATTATATTTGAAAGAAATAGTCTCACGACATGGAGTGCCAACTTCCATTATCTCGGATCGAGATAGCCGTTTCACGTCAAACTTTTGGCAGTCGTTACAGAAAGCATTGGGTACTCGCCTGGATATGAGTACTGCATATCACCCGCAGACCGACGGTCAAAGTGAGAGAACTATTCAGACCTTGGAAGACATGCTCCGAGCATGTGTGATCGATTTTGGTAAAGGTTGGGATAAACACTTACCCCTAGCAGAGTTCTCATATAACAACAGCTATCATGCTAGCATCAAGGCAGCTCCGTTTGAGGCCCTATATGGCCGGAAATGTCGATCCCCAGTCTGTTGGGCAGAAGTCGGTGATGCACAAATCACAGGACCCGACATCATCCAAGAAACCACTGATAAAATCGTGCAAATCAAACAGCGTCTACAAGCAGCCCGGGACAGGCAAAAGAGTTATGCCGACGTAAGGCGAAAACCCATGGAATTCCAAGTTGGAGATAGAGTTATGCTGAAGGTGTCTCCTTGGAAAGGAATGGTTCGATTTGGGAAGCGTGGGAAATTAAATCCCAGATACGTTGGGCCATTCAAGATCCTAGAAAGGATTGGCCCCGTGGCGTACAAACTTGAACTTCCGGAAGAACTCAGTAGAGTACACGATACCTTTCACGTATCAAACCTGAAGAAGTGTTTATCAGACGAATCTCTTGTCGTTCCGTTAAAAGAAATTCGGATCGACGACAAACTTAACTTCGTTGAGGAACCAGTCGAGATCATGGACCGAGACGTCAAACAATTGAAACAAAGCCGTATCCCCATTGTCAAGGTTAGGTGGAACTCCAAGCGAGGACCAGAGTACACTTGGGAGCGTGAGGACCAGATTCGTGCTAAATACCCACATCTATTCCCTTAAACACCTTAACAACTATCATAGACTAGAATTCCGGGACGGAATTCAAAATAAGGGGTTGATACTGTAACTCCCGCTATTTTTCCCTTTATGAATATTATGTACTAATCGAAGTCTATTATATCAATTCGCTATTTATAACACTTGTGACAACAACGAACGTCGTATTTGACGAACAAACCATATTACAAATAATTACGACATGAATTGTAATTCACCCATATACTTGAAACGATGCTCACACACATGCCATGATAGTCCGAAATCGCGAAATATTTGACTTTTGTCACTTACCATATCACGTGACGTATTTCACCAAAAACCGTACTCGACCAACTCCCGGACTCACGAAATTTAATCACCTAAATTCTTATTAATTTACTAAACCTAATTAACAAAAACTAATAATAATAACGGGCCCTTAATCCATATTTCAGCCCACGAATTCCCCAAATAACAGCCCACCGAAAACCCAACAGCAACCAAGCATTAGGCTTGATCCTACCCCTCGGCCCACTCAAGAAAACTGGCCCGTACACTTTGTTTTAAAATTTTCTTCCATTTCTGTTTGAAATAACGAGTAACGAGCACAACACAAAACGACCCCGATACTCCTATATCTCACGAACAATATGTCGATATTATCACACATCTTGATTAACCTCGCACCCAAGAATCACGTATAATGCTTATTTTTACTTATCTCATACGAGTACTACATTAAAGATCCCTAAACTAAACATATAAGCCACTCGATACACTAGAGATCAACACGCCCAAACTTTTATTTCTGCCGATTCATCTCGAATTGTTATCACTTTAAACGATCCTAACTAGAGTACTTAATCACCTTTGAACTTATTTGAACTCATTGAATTTCATTATACCACACGAACAAATAAAACCGAGTCTCCTAGATCATTCTTTTACCCATGTACGAATAGATTTTATCCCATAAAACACTCCCCCTTGCTTTGAGCTGACAAGTGAGCCTAATCTTTGAAGAAAACAGTACCAAGACACAAGGGCCCCCTGCCATCACAGTAACCTTGTTGGAGAATACTTCCAATACATTCACACTATATATTCACCCTCCTTTCATACGCCACATCCTCTAGTAAACAACTCCTCACAAAATCCGTATATCCTCTAGACCACCACTAATCGACCAGGAGACAAGTCACATACTTTGGGAGCTTCGAAGTAGTACTGAGTGGTACAAACCGCGACTTGGGCTGTGGTGTTACCCTACTCGACAATTCAGCACCTTTATAGCGTAGTAAGCATACTCTATTCTCTACTCCTTCATGCTTGCAACGTCACTTTCACTTCATACGTACAAGGTATATATAGATAAAAACGTGACACGCCACCTTTATGGAAGGCCTAGGGTCACGATATACATCGGTACATGTTCATGCATTATAAACCTTAACCACATGAAATCTATACGTTGAAAAAAAAAGGGAACATTACTGTTTCATGCGTACATATATGCATAGTGATAACGAGACAAGCCACCACCACGGGAGGCATAGAAGTCTCGTTACACACCATGTACACTCTTGTCACACGTTACATGCACCACATGACTTACTCTCAACAATTACCTTGCTCATGCACGACCAATGAAAAAGATAGAAATTTGTTATTTTATGTGAAAAGTCGACCCTAGTGGCTAGAAAACACCCCGATAACTTGCAATCTAATATAACAAGCATATCATATTATTACTCCATCTCATAGACCACCCAACGAGCTATCAATTTGGTGTTTTAACTTTTCAAAAATAATGGCTTCTCGACACTCTAAATTGGCCAAAGTAATCTTGCACAACTCGATAACTAAAAATGTTTAAGAAATAAGCCGAGTGGGCTTATGAGCCCATTTAGCAAATTTTTAGCCTTTATTAGGTTAAATCAGCGAAATTAAGTTGTTACCACATCAAATAAAGTCTCGGAAAATTTTCTTATGAAAATTCTAACGATTTTTGGAAAAAGGACTAAAAACGTAACGCGTTGTCACTTATAAGGACTAAAAGAGTAAAACTATTAAAACAAGGACCAAAGCTGCCAAAACAGAAAATTTAGGATATAAGTTGACATATTATCACCTTGCAAACTCAGAACGACATATTGAGCAAGTAGTGGACTACAAATGGAATTATAGTGAAATGAGGACCAACGGTGCAACGCTAACGCCGTTAGCATAACAAAAGTGAAAACTGACGAAGGACTTGGACCAAAGACTACATTCAAGACTTTCACGTTATTTTTCCGACCTTCACATCATAGCATTCTTGCATTTCGATATTCATTTCGTTTTTATTTTACATACATATATATATATATGTAAACTTATATTGCATCATTATATATATATTTACACATCATTCTAAATTACAATCACGTCAACTTATTTCCGTGTTTTATTAACGTCACACAAATAATCATTTCATTCTTAAAATACTTCGCGATAATCACATTTGGGCTATCAAAACACTAAAACTTATCGTACTATCTAGGTTGTGTGTTGGAGCCGTTCCTTGACCGTAACTGAGATCTTTATCACTACCACTGTACTACTAAGGTGAGTTCGTAGTCCCACTTTTACTATGTTTTCAAATCCCGTGGGGAGATACATGCTACTAAACTGAACACAAGTGTTTTCTTGTATGCTATCCTGATTTATATTGCCTAAGTTACCACTTGTCAAAAAGTCCCTCATATCATGAACCATTAATCACTTGCGAGTGAACGCGAATTCGGTGAATAGATCTATTGGCAGTTGACGCCCCATTTGAGTTGCTGGGTAAGTAACCAAATGCACTTTATTCGAATTAACTGAGGAGCCTGACAAACTCCTATTACACGAGGGCATTATCACCTACACCATTTCATGGTGTGGGATTTATTATATTACACCCGATGTTAAGGTTTGCGTGTCATGAGGCTTAGGGCAATATGTATAAATTACACCGCGATGCTACTGTTTTTACTACTATTGGCTTGTGTTCAACTATTACAACTTAAACACTATGGATTCACTCAACATTCATGTTGACCTTTTAGCATGTTTATCTCAGGTAACTGACGCGGGCAAATCGGGCACGGAGATTGGCAAATGACCCCTCTATGGACCACGTTTAATAAAGTTACCATTGTTTTATCAAGAACTATTTTAATTGTAATTCTGAATTTTCGTAAAACTTCCTTGTGTCATGTTGTGACAATTTTATTTAATGGTAATTGAATTTTCATAAAAACGTCTCTTTTGAGTCGTTTTCTATGGTTGTGACAATGATCCGAGAAGTAATACCCCAATTAGTCTTCCGCTGCTTACTTACGAAATTGGGGGTGTTACAGATTGGTATCAGAGCCAGAATTATAGAGAACCAAGTGTATTTTCAAAACACTGGACTATAATAGTACTATAAAAATGGACCATTTAAACTTTGATACCTAATGCCCTCCGTGCCAATACTTTGCCAACATTTTCCCCATTTAATTATACTTAACAGATGACGCATAACTAGTAGACGTCATGGTGAATTAAAATGATTATTATATCAATAACTTATACTTATGTTATTATACTCGGGATTATTACAGTATCATGTCTTCAGATTCCTACCCCACTGTCCCACAATTTGACTCACAAATCGAGGAGGTTACATCCCCCGCTACCATACTAGCATCCCTAATGACCCCGACTCCGGATTCGCCAATGGCTGTGTCTGAAGAGACTGAACCATTCGAGGAGGATGAGACCGCCGCCACTCCAGTGATTTCACCAGCCGTTCCGACCCCCCTGCGTGCTTCAGACCCGGAGACAGATAATGACTCATCTGACTCAGAATCTTTCAACTTTCTCTCACAATTAGCACCACCACCTCAACTTGCACCAGTTGAACGACGAGGCTCCGCTACGATCTACTATACACGAAGACGGGTACGAGCACCCCCAGCTCCCATTCACCCACCACCAGCACCACCGTCGTCACCTACGTCCCCTATATCGCCTCTACTGATAATGTCGCAATCATCACTCCTATCACCTAGAAGCCCCTTACCACCACGCACTGTCTTCTACCACCAGACTACCACGGTCCCATTATCACCTCCCACTCGACCATTACGTGCCCGCAGTAATCCGTTACCACTCAGCAATGGGGTGCATCCCTCAACCCACTCACTATCAGATTCTCACATCGATAATACGACCGAGGATGTTTGGGTCAGGCACGAAGGTCACATTGATGAGAACGCGGGTTTTAATAACGAGATATCCCTCGAGCGTATCATGAGCATTGAAGGGGAAGTAGGAAACCTAGTGATGGGACGGATAGCTATGGACGAGGTCTTCAACCTGATGGGTACACAGCTGCAGGGAACTCTCGAGGTTGTTTCCGAGTTGGAGGAGAAACTTGAAAATGAGAGGCAGGAGGTACGAGACCTGAGGGACATTGCCGCAATGATGCAAGACATAAATGAGCGACAGGCTGATGAACTCGTTACAACCAACACCCGTATTTTGACGCTCGAGCACAGGTTAGAAGAATCCCAAGCCAGGGATAGAGACAGAGACCAGAGGGTGGAGGAATTGACCGAGATAGTTCGAAGCCTCCAACGCAAATTGGAAGACTCGCCAGGCCACTCATAGAGTATTGATGTAATAATTGTAGCTTGGACATCCTAACTTGCTACGTGTAGCAATAATAAAAGATCTTGTAATAAGTTGTTTTGTAAACACTTTAACAAGTTATTATTAGTTATGATCGCTATCAGTTAATATTAATGTATGATGCTTTGGCTGTTTTCATGTGCGTATGTGGTTGTAACTTTTCCATATTGTGGTACCAAGTTCGTCATTATAATGAGTTAAAATATTATCCAGATGTTATGATTATGACAGCACTGTTATGATTTTTACTTACCTTGTTATTAAATTATTCTGTCATGACACGGCTATTATGTAAGTTCTAAACATGTGCTTCTCTTGTGGTATAAATAGAAATATGCCTCGTACAAGAGCAAAAACCGCAACATCAACACCAGCCATGACCCCAGCTGCTATTCAAAAGTTGATTGCTGATAGTGTCGCAGCAGCACTAGAGACTCAAGCAGCTGCAATGGCTCGTGCGAGCAGCACGAATAGACCAACCGGAGAGAACGAGGTGGCTGTGGTCCGCAAATGCACCTACAAGGATTTCATGGCCTGCAAGCCCACCTACTTCAAGGGAACTGAAGGAGTGACCGAGCTCGCCCGATGGTTCGAGCGTTCTGAGACAGTTTTTATGAGAAGCGGTTGTGCTGACGACTGCAAGGTCACATTTGCTACGGGGACCCTTTTGGATGATGCCTTGTCTTGGTGGAACTCTACTGCCCAGAACATGGGTATAGAGGAAGCCTACCAAATTTCTTGGGCCGAGTTCAAACAAAAGATGTTGAAGAAGTACTGTCCCCGTACTGAAATACGGAAGTTGGAAGATGAGTTTGATCGTTTGACGATGAAAGGGTATGATTTTAGAACTTACGATCGCAGGTTCCAAGAGCTTGCCTTACTATGCCCCGCTAAGGCGTCAGACCTCGAGAAATTGCTAGAAAGGTACCTCGAAGGGTTGCCTCGAAACATTGAGGGTAATGTCACCGCGTCTAAGCCTCAAACCCTAGAGGAGGCTATGGCAATTACTCAGAGGTTGATCGAGCGAGAGATAAAGCGCGGACAGGGCCAAGGAAGTAATGACAACAAACGTAAGTTTGATGACCGCAGGAGCAACAACCACAACAACTTTCACAATAACAACAATGTCAACACTCACCACAACAACAACCGCAACTACAACCACAATAACAATCAGAACTACCAACAGAACCGTAACCACCATCACAACCGGCAAAACCGCCAACAGGAAGCCGCCAGGGCTTATATTGCTGCACCCGCTGGAACTGGAGGTTATGCTGGACCCGCTCCTATGTGTAACCGCTGTAAGCTGCACCACAATGGGCCCTGCTTCGCTAAGTGTGGAAAATGTCAAAGGACCGGCCACAAAACTCAAGACTGTAAGGCCACTGGCGCCAACTTGCAACCCGTGGCTGTGGTGTGCCATGGGTGTGGCGAAAAGGGGCATTACAAGAACCGGTGCTCGAACCAAACTGCCAACCAGAACAATAACGCTCGGGGAAGAGCATTTGTGATGGAAAGAGGAAATGCGCAGGAAGACCCAGACGTAGTCACCGGTACGTTTTTACTTAACAATCATCCTGCTAAAGTTTTGTTTGATTCTGGGGCCGATAAAAGTTTTGTATCTACTTCGCTTGCGTCATTACTTAACATCCACCCGACTGAACTACACACCACCTACGAAATCGAACTAGCCAACGGAGAACTAGTAAGCACAAATACCGTAATCCAAAATTGCACCCTACTATTACTCGACGAACCTTTCAATATCGACCTCATGCCGATTAAGCTTGGCAGTTTCGACGTGGTCGTCGGCATGGATTGGCTATCCAAGAACCGCGCTAGAATCATCTGCGACGAGAAAGTCGTCCACATCCCTTTTCAAGGTGGAACCCTAATCATCCGTGGGGAACGAAGTAAGACCCGCCTCAGCATCATATCATGCGTCAAAACGGCGAAGTACATCGATAGAGGGTGTCACGACTTTTTGGCACAGGTGACAGAAAAGAAGTTGGAGGAGAAGCGACCCGAAGATGTGCCTGTAGTAAAGAACTTCCCCGAGGTATTTCCCGACGAGTTGCCCGGCCTTCCACCCGTCCGCCAGGTGGAATTCCAGATCGACTTGGTGCCAGGAGCAGCACCAGTGGCGCGAGCACCCTATAGGTTGGCGCCGTCCGAGATGAAAGAATTATCCGAACAACTGCAAGAATTATTAGACAAGGGGTTCATTCGACCTAGTTCTTCACCTTGGGGAGCTCCGGTGCTATTTGTCAAAAAGAAGGACGGATCCTTCAGAATGTGTATTGACTATCGTGAGTTGAACAAACTTACAATAAAGAATCGATACCCATTGCCCAGAATCGATGACCTTTTCGATCAGCTCCAAGGATCGAGCGTTTACTCTAAGATAGATCTGAGATCGGGCTATCACCAACTGAGAGTCAGGGAAGAAGACATCCCCAAAACGGCTTTCAGGACACGATACGGCCACTACGAATTCCAAGTAATGCCATTCGGTCTAACTAACGCACCAGCTGTGTTTATGGACCTAATGAACCGAGTGTGCAAGCCTTATTTGGACAAGTTCGTAATCGTGTTCATCGACGACATCCTCATTTATTCCCGAAATAAGGAAGAGCATGCAGAGCATCTAACAAGTATCTTGGAACTGCTTAAAAAGGAGAAATTGTACGCCAAATTTTCCAAGTGTGACTTTTGGATAGAGAAAGTACAATTTCTTGGACACGTGATTGATAGCAAGGGCATTCACGTGGATCCCGCAAAGATCGAAGCGATAAAAAATTGGGCATCTCCTACAAACCCCACGGAGATACGTCAATTTTTAGGTCTTGCAGGGTACTATCGTAGATTCATCGAAGGCTTCTCAAAAATAGCCAAACCCCTGACGGAATTGACGCAAAAGAAGAAAAAGTTTGACTGGGGAGAAAAACAAGAATCGTCATTCCAACTTTTAAAACAAAAGCTCTGTGAAGCTCCGATCTTGGCACTACCAGTGGGTAGCGAAGACTTCGTGGTGTATTGTGATGCATCATGCCAAGGTTTAGGCGCGGTGCTAATGCAAAGGAGCAAAGTTATCGCATACGCTTCTCGGCAACTCAAAACCCACGAGAAGAACTATACCACCCACGATCTCGAGTTAGGAGCAGTAGTATTTGCTCTTAAACTGTGGAGACACTACCTGTATGGTACCAAGTGCACAGTGTTTACAGATCACAAGAGCCTACAGCACATTCTAGACCAGAAGGAGTTGAACATGAGACAACGCCGATGGTTGGAATTACTCAGTGACTATGATTGCGAGATTCGCTATCACCCTGGGAAGGCCAATGTTGTGGCAGATGCCTTGAGTAGAAAGGAGCGAATCACACCTCTTAGAGTCAGATCTCTAGGGATGACAATTATATCACCGCTTCCATCGAAAATCCTTGAGGCCCAGACAGAAGCTCTCAAGGAAGAGAACAGACCACAAGAGAAGATCTACGGTATGCCAGAAAGTGAGAATGGCTTCGTAAAGAAATCAGACGGAAGGTTGTGTTTCAAAGACCGAAGTTGGATTCCACTCTATGGGGGAATACGAGATCTCATCATGCATGAATCTCACAAGTCTAAATATTCCATTCACCCAGGGTCTGATAAGATGTATCAGGATCTCAAGAAACTTTACTGGTGGCCAAACATGAAAGTTGACATCGCCGAGTATGTCGGAAAATGTTTGACGTGTTCACGGGTAAAGGCTGAGTGTCAAAAGCCATCCGGTTTATTGGTACAACCCGAGCTTCCGATGTGGAAGTGGGAAAGGATTACAATGGATTTCATCACAAAATTACCTAAGACGCCAAGGGGATTTGATACCATTTGGGTCATCATTGATCGCCTTACCAAATCCGCGCATTTTCTACCAATAAAAGAAACCGACGAGATGAACCGGTACATGCACTTTTTCCCGATTTCCGAGGGCTACGTGGACACCACCCCCGATTTTCGAGGTATCCGTTTGAAATACTTATGGTTAGGTGCATGGTACTTAAAAATAGGCGGTAATATTTCCTTGATCTCCCGCCACGCTTACCGCTGATAATATTAAGTCTAGTATCCGCGGCTACGAGCCGCGCACACTAGACTGGGGGGACATGATGACGTATAGTCTATATTTGGGCCACGAGCCCAAATGATAAACATTACTTGGCCCAAACCCACCACGAGTGGGCTATTATAACGAATAACGGGCCGTAATAAACACGGCTTGGGCTCACGAAGCTCAAAGCCCAACCAAACTTAACCGGGTATGCGATAAAGATTACCTATTCATGGAATAGATATCCTTACCCCGGATAAGCATTACGTATGCGAAAAGTAAGGAGCAAGAAACCTACACGGTTTCCGCCCCTATATAAGGAATGACATCCCTCATTCAAAGGTACGATATACAAACCCTAAGCTCTCTACGAGAACCCTAAATCGATTACTTACTCTCACGCCGGAGTCTAATCGGGGGAGACAATCCCTCGATAAGCCTAACGGTGTTGTTTTATTTTCTTAGTACGCAGGTAACAAGTGCTAAGAAGAGAATTGGTACGAGAGCAAGAGCCCAATAACCAGGTACGCCCAACTTTTGTATCAACAAAAGACAAGGTTAGCATACACTATTATTTAGATTGTCTCTTTATGCAATATGTTTTGTGCTCTTATTTACATATTCGTATACCTCTGGCATTTTTATACCTGTTACAAACTTAAATTGTAAAATGATTATGCAAGCAGATATATGGTCACTATATAGAGCTGCATACTTTGCTTTGTTTGCTCACACATCTTACTATAAAAAAGATATTTGCTATATAAGTCTGCATCTTTTTAGTTTGTTTATGCATACATATTATTATAGAATGGATAGTATTGGAAACAACCCCTGGAAAGGTTTTATAAAAAAAAAACCACTCAGAAAATCAGAACCCCTGGAAAACCTTCTTAAGAAAAGATGGTTCAAAAAAAGGTGATGAGTTTTCAGACCAGACAACCGTTGCATTGTAGTAAAAGTGATTACAGTCAAATGCGTCGTGGTTTTATAACAAACAAAAAAAATAATGTTTGTGGAGACAAGATAGTTTCATCAGTGAATGAAGTCAAAAACTTACAAGAATGGAAATCTTCGATAAGTATTGTCCATAAATAAACTTACTTCGTTTTGAATTCAAAAATAAACTAATTTTGTTACTTTAGTTTAGCGGAGTGTGTGGGTTTACCTTTCACTATCCCGGATATCGAAGATGTTGTATATTATGTTATTAATTTTTGACTAATTGATTGATAGATGAAGTTCTACATGTGTTTGCTTACCTTATTCACGAGTATATCTGGACAAATGAATACCGTGCCTTATGTTTATTTACATTGACAGTCCTCTGTTAACTGTGCAGGTTCCATTGTACCTGGCTGCAGTGTGTCAGCTCTGTCGCGTGGGTGTAATCGACATACACATAAACGTAATCGAGGTGTGTGGCTATAGGATTATGCTTTTGGGTACATTATTCGGCCAGATCCATTGTCGGACTAACTTTTGACTTCTATTTTTTCAGCTGTGCCCCACCAGACGCAACAAGGTTTCCAAAAAAAAGCTGCACAAAACGGGCCTGCAGTGGCGGCCGCAAATACAGCTGGTCAGCTTGCTAGAAATGCATTTTTTTGCGGTTTTACCAGACTATCAAAACTGTTGTTGACTTGATTATGATTGGACTAGATATAGATCAAAACCTGGTCCATCGATGAGATTATTAGAACCGATTTGTGGCAAAAGACTAAATCAGCTGAGGCGGGCATTGCCACAAGAAGCGTCGGCGGCGAACTTATTCAATGTAAGTCTTGAATGCTCTTTTTACATCTGTGAAGTTTGCCACGTTACAAAAACATTTATATGTTCAAACTAACGACCAACCACACTTTCGCTAAACCAAATCAAACAAAACGAACATTAGAATACTTCTTTAACCAAACATCCCGAACGCAGCGAAGCGTTGATTAATATCCTCGTTATTAAAAAGAATGACGATACACATGCACCGCTACAACGTGGCCGGTCATTATACAAATACAAATACAGCGCAGCAATGTGACGGGTCCATACACATATAATCCAAAATTTGAAATGCTATATATTTATAAGTCATTAAAAACTATTAAGCATAATTCTTTCACTTTTTGTTCTTTGGTGGAGTCTTCTTGGATAACTTCTGGCTGATCTTCTTCTCCGCTCTCCTATGAGAAAAAGAGGGAAAAAAAATTAGCTTCAAGTAATAACTTTAATTTTAAAACAAATTTGAAGATTGAATATACTACATACCTTTTTGCGAGCTTCCCAGCATAATAGTTTGAACATTCTTCAAGAACAGGTTCCTTAAAAGCACTAGCAAGCATATCCGAACCAACATCCGTACCAAGATCAGAAACACCTAACCCTAAAGCAACATCCTTCTCAATCTCGGATCCTATCCCTAAACGATGATCAGAACCCTCCCCTATCCCTAAAGTAACATCATTCTCAATCTCGTAAACGCCCGATCCTACCCGTAAACGAAGATCAATTCCTAAACCAACATCAGAACCCTCTCCTATCCCTAAACCAAGATTTGAGCCAGCGCATGCGCCTAACCCTAAACCAAGATCAGAATCACGAACACCCGCACCTAAACCCAGATCAAAACCAGAACCTAGACCGAATGCTAAACCACAACCCAAAACACCAGCACCGGCATCTAAACCAAGATTCAAACCAGCACCGGTACCCCCTAAACCATGATTCAAACCAACAGTACCCCCTAAACCAAGATCAGAATCACGAACACCCGCACCTAAACCCAGATCAAAACCAGAACCTACACCGAACCCTAAACCACGACCCAAAACACCAGCACCGGCATCTAAACCAAGATTCAAACCAGCACCGGCATCTAAACCAAGATTCAAACCAACACCGGTACCCCCTAAACCATGATTCAAACCAACAACAGTACCCCCACATAAACCAACATCAGGAGCCTCTGAATTCACTCCTAAAAATCCACATAAACTATCTTGGACCTCGCTCATTCTCAACCTAACTTGCTCAAACTCTTCAATCCGTAACCCCAAAATTGCACTCAAAGTTACGACACTCTCTTCCATATTATAAATGTTAGTTTCAGTAGACTCGGTCGGTTTCTTATGCTTTTCTTCCACTAGTTTCTGAACGCGAAAAGCAAGGGCGTCCTCTGCATGCTCAACAATAGCCTCAGACCGATTCCATTCCTCATCTTGACAGGTCAATACAACCACGGCAGAGTTTCCAGCCTAAACAACAGATTGCTAATAAAAAGATTAGACATGTCATAAAGATATGAAATGCTAACAATAAAAATCTATGGTATATATGGACCAGCTTGACTAAACTATATACAGACATAAACCAATTACAAGAAGCGGAAATAGCTTAAGCGTGAATGCCTACTGAAACAATCTCTACAAAATGAATAATTCTCAATAGCGAAAACTAGGAACTAGAACACCAGATATGGCCACACGCTTCTGTTTGCTTCTAAATGACCTCAATAAGATGGTTGTGATTTACTAGTTTACGAACAACTTTCTAAAAGATTGTCTATTGTCTTAAATTCAGAGGACCTTGACCAAATATGAACTAATAAGTACAAAAAAACAAAGTGTATTCATGTACTCAAAACAGCAAATTCGCTATATACAACAGACATCGAAACTCTGAGAGCCTTCTACCTATCATCTGAGACAGATAACTTTCCTTTTAAAAGAAACTTGTTAGATACGCTAACACATAATGAGGAAACAAATTTGATGCTATAAAAAGGAAAATTCCTTAAAGGCACACACTCTACTTATATATCTCCTCTATCCTAGCCGTCTCTTTTATCCCTCATTTGTAAAGTCAGTTGATACTTAATCAACCATATATCAATCTCAACATTCACGTAATTGTGGGTCCCATCTTGTGTTTGGTGGTGTTCTTCTACCATATTATTTATAAAAAAGGTAATTACCTAAACAGACCGGTATCATACCCCATTTACAAAATCGGACCATTTTTCATCATTTTACGAGAATAGACTGGCACGCTTACCAACAATTCCATGTGAGCCCAAGTGCCTAATCTCATGTGAACAACTGATGCTACATTATAATGGTTACTTTTATATGAACATGCATGTTTTCTAATGCGAAATTGGAGTTCTCGCAGTTCCCGCACTTAACAGGGTTCTGAAAATAAAGATACACTATATATATATATATATATATATATATATATATATATATATATATATATATATATATATATATATATATATATATATATATATATATATATATATATAATCTATTTAAATTTTTAAATATAAATGAAGTATTACGAATTTATTTCGTCATTTTTGGTCTTTTATAAAGCGATTTGTATAACATGTGCCCGTTTATCCCGTATGGACCAGCTTGACTAAACTATACAAACTATACAGACATAAACCAATTACAAGAAGCGGAAATAGCTTAAGCGTGAATAGGGGTGAGCATTGGTCCAGGACCGGACCGACAAGACCGAGGACCGAAATAGCCAAAAAAATAGGAACTCGGTCCGGTCCGGACTTGGTCGGTCCGGTCCAACAAGGCCAAATAATCGGTTTGTGGTCACCGGACCGAGGACCGAATTTGCCAAAAATCACCGAGGACAGGACCGAATGTGGTTGGTCCGGTCCGGTCCTATCCGGTTTCGGTCGGTCCGGTCCGTTCGGGTTGTTTGCTCAGCCCTAAGCGTGAATGACTACTAAAACACCAATATGTTTAAATAAAAATAAAAATAGACCTTATTTTTCACAGAGACGAATTCTTCAGCCGTCCACAAAGCCTTTGGTGGTTTTTCACCCCCCTCCTTTTGAGCAAAAATAAGCGTCAATTTAAATCTCATTCCAACCGTTTTTCCTCCCTTTCCTGCAACAGGTGTCCATTTACCGGCTTTCCAGGTAGCTGTTGAGTTGTCAATTCGTCTGACCACAGAAAGACCTTTGCCAACTTGTCTGCTGCTGTGAATTAAGTAACCCTTGATTTGGGGTAGGTTGAATCTGCGGTTACCAACAACACGGCACGGGGGAGCGGAATAAATGTTATCGGGTGGATTCACCGAAGCTAATTGCTTATGAATTTTGCAGAAAAGTCGTGGTGAGTAAGGAATTTGAGCTGCTGGTGGATTGGCTATAATTGACCAGGTTGGCCATTTATATAGGATTTGTTTTTCAGCCAATTCTTTCCGCTGCTCATGTGACTTTAGAGGGTTTGGTTCTAAACCTAGAACGGTGGAATTTTGCATAGATTTAGGGTTGTTTGCCAGATCTATGGTCAGATCTAGATTTTTTGTGGAGGAGCCGCCTGGGTTTTGTGTGGAGGCGGCAGTAGGGTTTACCAAGTGGCAGTTTTGCATTTTTAGCAAGTGGGAAGAAGTATGTTTTTCTTTTTCTTTTTTTTCTAGGTTGAAGTCAAGTCAGAGTGTTTTTCGGTGTTATTTATGGACATGCTTGACCGCTCTTCTTACCCTAGCCAAGCGATGTGGGATTAAGGAAGGGATACTAGTTCGGATTTTCTAAAATGAAGTATCTAGCGAGCATATCATCAAAGCCAATCTTTTGAAAACCGTTTCACCAACGTTGCGTTCTCGAGTTTTCATAGGTGGGATAGAAATGATGTGTAAAGAAAGGAAAAGGAAATGAAAGAAAATTGATTTTATATTTCATGTTCTCGAGTTGAAATGAAATAAAAGGAAAAAAAATAATGTTATGTTCTCGAATTAGCAAGCAAACTAGTTTGCTCTCCATGCCAATTTGCTCGCTCTCTCCATGCTTAAAACATTTTCGTGTGTTGACAAGTAAATATCACAGCATTATCAATTTATTAGAAGGCAATTATGGTATATAATATAATCTAAAACAAACACATCAATCTCACACAATTATTCATGAGAGATGTTAAAAGCACAACCTCTTTGTTGGGACCTTAACTTAGCCAAGGAAATATTCATATAACAGTAGAATTTTCTTGAAAAATAAGACCCTAATTGACAGAGTTACATTACATCAGTTGATCTGCTAATAATGAAAGTATTCAACAAGGTAATTGTCGAATAATAATTGACAAACAATTTCCAATTCCTAGATTATTATGGGATTTACATTTGTCAAATAACAATTTGCAAAGTAAGCATGTTTTATCTCATCTAATGCCTTAAGTTTTATGTCTCGCTAACTTAATTAAGTCGTCTAACTTAGAAATTTTAAATTCTCCATGTATGGTCTCACACATACTCGAAAATTTAACTTGTCATTAAAATTTAGATAATGTCTCACTTAACAACATAAACTAAACTTTAGTAAAATCATTTGAGTCGTCCATTTAGGACACAAATGGCATAAAGAAAAAGCCACAAACAAACATGTTGTCGTATTATTTTACTAGTTATAATGTCCGCGCACGCATATTTTAAAAAATTTTAAATGATATATTTTTATTTATTAAAAAACAAATAATTTAATTTTTATTTTATTTGATTTATGATTTTTAATTATAGTTTTTGTAATAAAGATAATCATTAAAAAGTTTAACTCTATTGTTAATTGCATCTTATCTATATTTTTTGTATTTATCTTTCACTTGTGGTATATTAACAAAACGAATTTACAAATTAAAAAATAATAATTCAATATTACCTAATAAGGAAACAATCTTTTTTTCAAAATACAAAAGTCCCAACTAGGGGTTTTGTTTTATTATATAAAAAAAGATTTGCTAGTTATTGAAATTTTCATTTTCGGCAGTCACAGTCATAAAATTATTAAGACCTCACAAGTCATGCACGTTCTTTTTTTTGTATTAATTAGGGATGAGCATGGTACCATTTTGATACCGTACCGGCACCGTTTCTAAAGTACCATATTTTTTCTCGATCAAAATATGTAGTCCTGATCCTAAATCGAAAAGTATATAGGTACCGGTACCTGGTTCGGGAAACCTGTACTTTAGTACCGTTTAGAATAACTTCAACGACTCAGTTGTCATTCTTTCAAACAAAAATACACACGCGTAAAAACATTAATTACGACATATATATCTGTTTCCCAAAACCAAAGCATCTTAACTTTTAGAGACAAAAAGTCGCCATATATTGAAAACATGAGAATATATGTCGTAATCAAATTTGGTCAATTTACACACTTGATTGATTGATGGCCATTTCAATTAATTAAATAATCTTTATAAGTATAATATTCTATATATATATATATGATGGCGTGAGATCGGCGTGGACCTGGTTCAGATAACATAGTTTGGCGGGGTGGTGATGGAGCCTTCGCTGTCCGCGAAGGTGGTCGATTCTAAGTTGAAATTCACCTTAAAAAAAAAAAAAAAAAAAAGTGTGATGGCGTGAGGGTATATTCCCCGAATCTTATGCCTCGAGAGAAGTACTTAAAAAATCATTTGTTTTGGCCTTAAAATATTTGCAAAATAGTGTGCTGTCGTTTGGCTTACGTTGGCTTAAAAAGAAAATTACAAAACATACCCTAAACTTTTAACTATTGACGACTTTTTTATATAACAAATTTTATTTATCAAGTACTACTATCAAACAGATATGCCGTGATTCCTTGAATAGAAAAAATACCAGTAAAAAGGTCTCTCGATAACGAACAAAACGAGCCCAATATTGATGGGCTTTTGCCATACGTACGATTTTAAAAGAATTGTTGAAGTTGTTGGAACAGAATTATATTTAAACATTTTGTAAAAAATAAAAATAAATAAATGAATAATGTGCCACTTAACACAAACAAACCAACTCAACCGAAAAAAACCATTTTTTTTAACATCCCAACCATAAACCTGAGTCAAGGCTCTCCACTCCTTCGACCAACCTAAACCGGTTAATAAAATGTCGAGAACATAATATATACAAAAACTCAAAACACGCAACTATTTTCAAATACCCGCTGCAACGCAGCGCGCGCACCATTCTTGTTCTCTCTATATATAGATTTCTCAAAGGACCACTTCAACGGTTATAGCATGGGTCAAGTCGCTATAAATAAATATGCTCTATCCAATAATAAATGAATAACCTCACATGGAAAAGAAGGCTACTACAAACCCGATTTTTGAAAAATGTAGACCGAATAGAAAGAGCATTCTAAAAAGGTTAATACACCAACCACATTATTTGCAAGCTACCAACATAAAAGTACTAGCAAAACAAACATCACCATATGATGATTGATCCAAACGAATTGACATAGCATTTCATGACAGCAAAACCATAAGCACTGAACATACTTAAACAATAGTTACAAATGCCAAAAGCTCCCGCCGCAACGCGACGGGTACCCTCCCCTAGTTTTACATACAAGTTGCAAACTAATTCAATTTTTTATTATCTTCAATATGTGATACTGTAATATTAATGTTCATATATCCAAACTTTTCAACATTCTAACGCAAGCATATTCGTTCAGAGATGAAAATTACTCATTCTAGGTGGTCTTTGAAATCAAACCTGAACCCCCTGATTGATCAATCAAAATTAATCTTAATTTGTTTAAATTCATTTAAATTTTATTTAACGAACTAAATATGTATATAACACTTGTGCCGGTTATGTAAAAAACCAAAAAGATATGGGTTAATAAAAAAATTTAGTCGTACATATACAAGAGTGTATATATACGAACAACTCAAGTGGAACGACCCTGATACAAAAAAAAAATAATAATAAATAATAATAATAATAATAATAATAATAATAATAATAATAATAATAATAATAATAATAAAAAGAAGAGGTACGGATCACTTAAAGCGACACTCTCGAAGTACGTTCACAGACCGCCCCGCGGTCCGAAAAGTGACACACATCCACGAACATCGATTAAGCTGCGGACCCTTGCACGACAAGGGTCCCATCTCGGCCACTACAGCAATATGCGAAATACCAGGGAACCCTAGTATTTTGACTGCCTATAAAAGGTAACCTCGACTCACACTTTCGAGGTATAACTTTCTCACTCATTCCAATACACACATATTTCTCTGACAACATGCGTACTTACTCTCACGCCGGAGCTACCCCACGATAAAGCTAACGGTTTACTCTTACTTGTGCAGATATTCAATCTATTACTTGAATTAGTGTATAAGCCACATGACGGACGATCCATCTAGGTCGGCCCAACACGAAATAAGCTCAATCTTAACCTAACCACACTTTTTACATTAACATTAATCATTTAATAAAATCAATGAAACAATAAAAAAAAAAATGACTCAAAGTAAACGGACCTATGAAACTATTTTGTTTATAAAAAAAATGACATCATAAAAGGCACATGAGATAAAAGAGTTGCAAAAGTAAAATCTAAAAATAATATTTAATAAAAAAGTCTTACTAAAAGTTTGTGTTTCAATGGAATCTCTTTTTGCATGAAAAACTCTTTTATCGAATGATTGTGTTAGAAAAAAGTAAAATAATGTAACATACTATATATAAAAAAATTAAAAAAAATAAATAATAATTCGGGTCCGGGGGCCTGCCCGTTTGAATGATTTAACTCGGGGGTCGGATTTCAAATGTGGTGCCGTTTTAAAAAAAATATACAAAATAAAATAATAATAATAATTGTAAGTTGTGCTTGCAGATATACATATATGTGCTCGGAATATTACGTACATTACAATATTGTAAAATATTGGTAAGTAGTCTAAACAACAATACTTAATATAAAATGTTATGGCTCTATTTCATAAAGCCCACTTGGTTGTTGATCGCAAATCAAACATAAACCCTAAATCTTATGAACAATCCTTAGTGATCGCAAATCAAACAAACCACAGGGATTTACGGTTTACTCCATTTTAAATATTCAATTAAATTACAATATTTACTTTTTTTAAATGAAAAATTATTAAATTTTTGAGTCAGCAAACCTATTTGGTGGTGGTCATGATCGTGAGGATGAGTATGATGACTATGATGATTATTCTAAGCAAGTTTATGATCTCCCAGGGAATTTGGACGCTTTTAATGCCATGTATGGCACTAAACTCCAAGCTCGTAGGAAGTAGTTTTTCATCTTTGTCAATGTAGTGTGTTATCATGTGAGTAGTGGTTTGTTTTCGTTTTTAGAAAATAGGAAGTATCTTGTTTTGTAAGCTTATCGCCTATGTAACGGGCTGAGATTTGGGATTCACCCAAATCCATTGTACTTAAACGTTTTTTGGAGTAATACATTTACCAGGTCGTTGGCCTTTTACAAAAAAAAAAAAATAAAAAAAAAAAAATAAAATAATAAAATATTAAACTTTTGCACTTTACTCTATTTTAAATAAACAATTAAATTATAATATTTAGTTTTTAAAAATGAAAAGTAATTAAATTTTAGGAAAAACTATATTTACCTAGCCAAAGTTTTACTATAAATTATTTATCACAAAAGACTTTACTAAATTATTATTTAGATAGAAAAAAAAACAATTAATTAGTATAAGGTAGTAGAAATTTTATTTTGCCAAGTTTAGATTATCATTCTGCACCCTTGAAAGTTTAGAGTACTAGATGATCCGGCCAAATTTGAAGTACTAATATGTGTTTTGGCCTTATATATATATATATATATATATATATATATATATATATATATATATATATATATATATATAGAATATTATACTTATAAAGATTATTTAATTAATTGAAATGGCCATCAATCAATCAAGTGTGTAAATTGACCAAAGGTGAGGAGTGTATATAGCCTATGCAATGTCTTGATTGTCTTCCACTATGTTGAGATCATTCTCGGCTGATCCTATGTTGTGTCTTGGAACCCAATCAATAAATCTTTTATATTCAATCATAAGGGGGTGGCAATAGCAAGGTCATAGAGGCTAGGCATCCTATGCTGATCGGCATCCACCATTGCCACTCATGCGGCATCATCGAAAAGTCATGGGGGAAGGACCATGGATTGCCGATTCGGCATGCACATATACACACAAAAGTGAAAGTTGGGCATTTAATACATTGAGTTAAATTTGGAAGTTGGGCATTTAATACATCAACCAACAAATTTGCATTACCATTGCCACTAAAAATTGAAAGAAAGTCATGATAAATTATAAATTGTGTTGTTAGCATTTGATTGGTTAAACTTGTCTTGATCACTTTTTTTTTTTGCATCACGATTGCCACCCCTAATAGTGTCCAATAATATCACACGGAGTATCATTTATTGAAGTAGGATGCTTCTGCTTTCTTGTGTAATAGTTTTCGAAAGTGACATTTGTAAAATAGTAAAAAGTATTATTGATTGGATGTGTTTGTGATTAACATTGGTGAAATTATTAACTCTCGTAAATCCATGAGGATTTGGTTATCAATGCTGGCGATTTATTACGGGCAGAGCCATCCTTGAGGGTGAGCGATAGCACAAGGTCTAAAAAAAATTCTTAGTTACAAAAATTCGACTGTTCTAAAAAGATTATTGATAACATAGCAAAACCTCAGGGGGGATCGGCTTTATTATGATACCAATATTCGATATATGAAGTAGTCCATCAAGTTTATATTTTAGCTTTGAGATTTATCTTTCACCAGTGTGGGATTAAGTTCGCACCCAAGACGAATGAGAGATATGGTTTAACTTCCCATCATGCTTCACATCCCCTTTTTCTTTGCCCGTGTTCAGCTTTAGATCAACTCGAGAGGTAAAATATGCCACCATTGTTGAAGATTATACATTTTAATACAAACCTGTACAAAAAGGCAATCAAACATACAGTCGAATATGAGCAGAATAAACCATTGGAAGATCGTTCATTTTGTTTACACGTGAATTTTCATTTCTAACTTTTTAGAAAAGGTAATATACGAGATCCACCTCATAAAGCATACCTTATTGTAACACTTAATTACAATTTTTCTTAATAAGTTCTTTTTCAAGTTAAGGATTTTTTTGTAAAGATTTTTCAGTTTGTGTTTGGTAACATTTATATTCAGTTTGTGTTTAACATATTCAAAAAGTCATTTTACCAAGTTTTAATGCAGAAGAAAGTTAGTACTCCATATGTCAAGGAATCTGAAAAGAGTGAAGAGAGAAATGAGAAAGAGAGTGGTAGAGACGTGTACACTTAGCTCCAAAAATAAACGATTTACAAATCTGTTTACAATTAAACACGATTTGATATCTTTTTATTCACACAACATATATTCTGTAAACTTATTTGCAAAGTTTCAATCTATTCCTAAAATAGATTTACAGAAAATCTGGAAAAAGCTGACTCGAACTAGCAGCAAAAATTTTCGCACGTAGGCGAGGTTTCGGAGCTGCATTCGTGTCCGCAGGTCGCGCGGGCTCGCATGAGTTCAGTAGCTTCGAACTCATTTTGGTCCAGAAATCCCACTTCGAACTCATTTTGGTCCAGAAATCCCACAATCTGCACCCCCCCTGCGTGCGCGTAGGAGTGGGAGCATAGCTCACCTCATTTTGGTCCAGAAATCCCACAATCTGCACCCCCCTGCGTGCGCGCACGTAGGAGTGGGAGCATAGCTCACCTAAAGGAATTTGGAAGCAAATACCAACTATTCCTTATAAACAAGCATTCGCTTCTTGTTTTGGGCGATGTGGGACTTTTCAATTTTGTGTTTCACGTGCCTCACTTTGAGACACGATATCTCATTCATCTTAGCTCTATTTTGGACATACTTTAGCTTGTTACGAAGCTCTCTTGGAGGAGAACACAACGCCCCCAATAAACACTAATATATATAACATATACATATATTAAATTATGTCCAAACTTTGCAAAAACTCATTTTGCAAAACCATTTTTCCAACACTATTTACGTCTATTATTATTGTACATAATGTAGGTTGATTTGTATTGATAATAGTTTCACCCCATAAAACACATCAAAATTCCATCATCTTTGTGAGATGGTTTGGTAGAAGATCAAAGTTCCACCTGGCGTTCTCTACTCTTGGCTCTAAGTAAGTTTTTCATTTTATCTTTATCGTTTTGATTCTTCACGTTATATTATTATTGTATATATATAACATTTGACAATGGACGGCGCCCCTTACTAGCCTGATACATTTAAATAATATTATCTTTGGCAAGCCCATGTGTCTGAGTCCAGAGTTTGGCCAAAATTCGGCCTTTCCGTTCCATAAATGGCCCAACTTGTAGCAAAACTTATCCCATTAGTATTTCGGATAACGGAGCCTTTCCTCATTGTTCTCTCACCTACTTCGAAAAGCGATCCGGGGTTTCTTACACACACCAACATCGAGGTAGGTAACACCTGCAGATCTGATGTACAGCAACTTACCAGAATTTTGTTTCTTATTACTTTTAGTAGCCGTTGTTCACGGTTGTTGTTTCTGATGATGCATGCCGTTTGTGAACTGTTGATGTTAAAAAACAAGAGGATTTCGAAACATATCTGATATGTTGGTTTATTGCATGTTTATGTGGATGATGTTTATATGTTCATAAGTTGTTACATACTTCATAAGTTGCGTGTAATTTTGTTCTTTGTCTGTTGTATTTGTTGGTACAAGATGTTGCTGACGGTTTGTTTTTCTTCATACGTAAACGCCTTTAAAGTTAGTTGCCATAACCTTTGTATCCTGTACTGTTGCTTTTCCGTTTCCTTTTTTTCCCGCCTGTGCATACGTGTGTGCCTTTTCCCCAATATGAAAACCAAAAACAATGGTTTTATAAATTTATAAGTAACCGTGCAAGCCACCTACCTTTTGCGCCCGAACCCGCGGTCTCCTCTGATAGTGTGACCGAAGGTATTGCTATTGCTTCAACTGGTGTAAATACATGTGTTAGCAGCCAACAACACACGGTGGTGGATTTAACGGGGGTTTATGGTACATTCGTGTTCTTTCCCGTTGTTTGTTTTCATATGCATGTTTGTTACAACCTGAGTTTTGTGTCCGTTTTCATGGGAAATGTACGTCCTCAACAGTTACAATCAATGTAGGTCCTCAACAGTTACAATCGGTCGGTGAACAGGATGTTGTTGACAATCAGCTTCACTGCAACGATGTTCAGAAACGGCGCCGTTTTTTGCTGAACAAGTCTGAAGGTCAGTCATTTTTGCGTGCTTTGTGTTGTGGTTCATCAATATGGTATGTTAACGTCAGAAAACATTATTGTTGTCGGCTGAATGTAGTTATTTGTCCGACGTTTTCAGAGGCTTCCAGACCAAATGAAACACCCGCCCGCGTGACTGCTTGGACGCTGCTACTGATGCATCAAAGTTACGTAAAGGTAGGTGTCCCAACATTTGTTTCACGTTGTGTTATTGCCAACATGCTTCGTTTATAACAAAAAAGTTACTTTTTTTAAAAATGTACAGCTGTCTTACGTGGCCCGGTGTTGTTGGATTTCGCCTTGGGTACTATTGGCCCAGAACGTGCGCAACCTTCATTTTCTTTCGTGGGGGAACCTACAGGCCTACCTCTCCCAACAGACCTTCCTTCCGGAGCTGCTTTAAATGAAAGAAACTTGGAAGAAATGTTTTGCACAGGTGTGAAAGTAAAAACATTTTTTTTGTACTTCCTTATTCTTTATTTCGTTCGTAGTTTTATCGCTGCTATAGTAAATTTCTTGAAAATGTTTCAGACACTGTAGGACTGTCAATGCCTCAGGGAAGTAATGTGCCCAATGATTGTCCCAGTAGTGGTTCGAAAAGGCGACGGCTGGTGCCTCCAAGGGGTGTTAAGAGGCCATTACAGCGTCCGGGTGGTCTACCTATATGTGTACAAAGGGACTGTTTAGTTACTGATGCTAATCTCCCACTACCTTCTTTGCGTGTTCAGGAAGGTGAGGGTCATACAGATGCTTCTATTTATATGGTAGGCAGACATGCATTTTTTTTTTTTTTTTAATTCTAGCACTTTTATGAATTTATTAGCAAATATGTTGTCATCAGTAGCCTATATGATTTAACGTTACTATTGTTGCTCTGCCAGGTTTATTGAATACTCAGGCACGTCATACCGCCAACCGTCTTCCCAAAAGGAGACGACACTTACCTCCAACAAACTTGGCCAATAAATTACAGTGTGAAGACCCTCTACTCATGGGTGTCAACAGGGAGCGTCAAACTAGCACCGCTCATACAGAAGTACTTTCTCCACAGCCTAATGGGGGTTAGTATTATACGCATCGTTTATTGATACATTAGCAAAAGATGTTTTCCACCAACTCTACCAATTGTCAGCCACTATTGGTGAATGTGTCGTACTCTGCTGATTTTCAAATTCGCTTAAGCTGGATCCTCTACAACTCTAGAAAGTGCAACAGAAACGCCAGTGGTCACAGAAATAGGGTCAGGAAGTATAACCCTGACCCCACATTCAGCTGAACCAGCAGAGAAGGAAAGGGCTCCATCTGAAATACAATCCACAACTCTTTGAAGAGAGCTTTTCGAAGAAACTGGTGACAAATCGCTCGCACGAGCCGTCAAGAAACCCAAGCATGACTGACACACCTATGTCGCATGCTTAGGCGCGTTAGTAAACGCGTAACTTATGTATGTAATGTTATGTACATTATAACAAGAATGGTCTATGGTATGTACTGTAAGTAGATGTAGGTACTACTAAACTAAAGTGCTATATGCACGTACGCTGTCGCAAATGCACCCTACATACATTGTAGAGGACTGCATACTTTTGTAGTGCGTAGCTATAGAACGTTGTCACAAATGCAGGGGTACCTGCATAATTTTGTATCCATCCGTTCAGGTAATATAGTGACACCTATTAAGTAGCCTATCATATTTCGGTACAACATTTTGTAAATGCCCCTGCCGCAACGCGGCGGGTTACTGCCACTCGTTTACACATATGGGCCATGCATGATGATGAATAATCTCATTTTTTAATTATTCAATCAATTCATTTTACTATGTTCAATGTTAGCGACATGATAAGATCGAATAAACTAAATAATTCAAATGGATCCTTAAGGCGGTCAAATATTCACTAATTTTTTTGAGGTTACATGACAATAGTCAGAATATAGATTATATTGACTGGGATATATACTCATAATAGTCAGAATATAGATTATATCTATTACGTGTATTTGTTTTCGATTATTTGCTTTTTCATTATCAGATCTAGACCAGTCATAACTTTAATAACGATAATTATTTTGGCTAAATCGATAATGTTAACGAATGCATAAAGCATCAGTTTCTTTTATGCGTAATTTTTTCTGAATATGACTAATCATGTAATAGATGATGCTTTATTGATTTTATTTACTTATGATATGCTATGTGTAAATACCGATGTAGAATACTAGTTATAATACCTGTGCACGCACAAGGTTTTTAAAATTTCGTTTTGATTATATATTATTATCGATTAAGAAATAAACCACTTAACATGTTTCAATTGGTTTTACTTGGTGCACTAACAAATAAATAAAGCATATGTATATATGTTATAATCTACATATTATTTTAGAAGAATGCTTTTGGATTAAAAATTATATTTTATCATTAAAGCAAAATTACATGATGATACTTGACTTGCATGACATGTTAGTGATATATGCTTTTAGTTTTGCAAACACATGCTATCAATTTACGATATGTTTTGTAATTGTGGTATCTCTTTTACTTATATTTTTGTTAAAATATGTAGCATATTTAGATAGCTTTGAAGATTGATTAATTTCTTTTATTATGAATAACTATCATACCATGTTTACTAATATACCTTTTTGTTTGTAAAATTGCATTTTCATAAGTTTGTGCTATTTATTTCTCAAGTTTGATCATAAAATCACCAAATTAACATAGATTCTTACACTATAGCTTGTTTATTACATAAAGAGAAATAAAAAAAGACGTGATGGGTAGAACTCAAATTTAATCTTACGTTTATGTCTAATGTATAAAAATAATTTTTCTCTGAGCCCGAACTATATAAGGAAATTATAATTACTTGTATAAGTAAATTATAAATGCATGAAAAAATGACAAAGAGTACATTCACAAGTCTTTTAAGATTGTTTGAATCCTTACCGACCTTTCACTTTACTGCAACTTTCTTTACAATTGGCCTAGATCATCAAGGTAAAAGACACCCATATTTTAGACCGTTGGTTGACACTCATAGTGTTATTAATGACAGCAAACACCTGCTAAGTTTCATTAACTCATTCAAAGACAAATTACACTCCGAAAAGAATTCCTACCATAAAATTCCCCATATAGGCACTAAAACACATCTTTAGTACATTAAAATACATTCATGTATTATCTAAATCAACAACTTAACTAAATTATACATTCATACCTTGAGCAGGCGTAGAAAATCATTCCACGACAATCATGTGTTGATACTTAATCCTCCTCTAAAAAACGCACACAACAAATTGCATTACACTTTAGTGTGTGCGATAAGATGATAAAACTGCAAAAACCACTAACATGTTGCATTATAGTGAGGATAACAACAAAGTTAGTCATAACATCAAATAAGAAAACTTCATATTAGAACTAAAGGGGTGTTTGGTTATGCTTATTAAATATGCTTATTGGCTTATTCAATTACTATAACACAATAAGTGTATGATAAAGCTATAAGCTTTTTTTAGAAGCTTAGTGAAAATCTCCTGAACTCACAACTAATTCTATTATAGCTTAGTGTGTTTCTAGTAAAAACAAAAATATTAAGTGTAGAAGTTTTCAATAAAACATAAAAAAGAGTTACTAAAAGTTTGTGTGTTTAACAAAATAGTTAAATCATAAAAAAAAAATTACTAAATACCATCAGCTAGATAAGGCATAAGCCAAAGTTCTGTTGAGATCTTTTTCGGATTCTATTCAGAAGCAAAAAGAGGTTTACACATAAATCATAAGTATAGAATAATGGTTGTATCCCTCATCCGTGATTACCAACTCAATAACATTATCGTAGTATAGTAACGTAATAACCTGATTAAAATTATATATTCTTGCTGAATAATTCTCATGTACATACTTTTAACTCATTTACAACGGCCAACTATTACGGGGTTTTATTTTATTTTTTATTTTTTTTATTTATTTTTTTTGGATAAAATATCACGTCAATGAATAAAGTTAGGTTATCACTTACGTAGTTTATTTATTTATTTATTTTTTATTATTATTATTATTATTTTTTTTTTGTGATTTAGGTGATGATTGTTATTAAATAAGGATTGTGATGCGTGCATTTTTTTTTAATTTAAGGAAAACACTTTGTATATTAAACAATGACTATCTAACTCATGTGTTCATTTGTTTTTTTTAATAATTAGCTTTGTATAACGTTTTTAACTGACAGACATGTTGAGGTTGAAGTTGATTTTGTTGTTTAACTTTAACTATTGATATCATGTTGTACAAAATGTGTGAATTTAGTAGCACATAATGAGCGTTGATGAAGTTAAAATATGCTCCGTAAAGTTTTTAAAAATATTTTTATGGATATCCATATACAAATTTTAAATAACAATTTCATGAGTTGTTGTTATAAGTAGAATCGTCTATATTTATTTTCATATCACGGTATCGTGCTTTCCATTTGATATTTATATTCCCGTTACTAATAATTTAGCCGTATTTCAAACCTGTATACGCATAAATCAAACTTTTAAATAGTAACATGAGTCCTTATTAAAAAAATATTTTAATGGATGAAAGTTTAAAACTAACATTAGTTTAAAAAAATATTTAACGTATATTAAAACTAATTCGCATATTTACCAAATTTTGTAATTTTAATGGATGTAATTTTAAACAAAGTTAATATTATAAAGTATAGGGGGTATAAAGTGTAGAAGGTTATTTTTGTTTTTTATAAAGTTATTAAAAAATATGTAAACTTGTAATTTTACACTTTACTATATATAAATTATTTAAAATTAATCACTAAAGTTTTATTTAATACTTCCTCTTTTTTTTTAAGTTTTTGTTTTCATAATTTTGACACCTATATTTTTATACATTTTTTTTTCTTAACTAAATTTCTCCACCAAATTTATTAAGTTTGACCAAAATCAATTTAATTTTGACTTTCTATTGACCAATCACGTTGCTCGATTTCGCCTACGTGGCAAAATCAAGCTCTCCTATTGGTCCAATTTTTTTTTAATGAGAAGGGATTTGTAAAAACACTCCGAAATGATGTAATTCTTTTATTATATAAAAGATATGATTCTTTTGTTGTTATCATTGTTTGATGTTTAATGTTTCTGTTGTTCGTGTTTTACTCCTATTCCAATATATGTAAATTATAACAAAATGATGTCCATAGTTACATCTAAATTTGTATGTTAAACAATGGACCACTTTCCGAGTTTTGATGTTTAATGTTTCTGTTGTTCGTGTTTTACTCCTATTCCAATATATGTAAATTATAACAAAATGATGTCCATAGTTACATCTAAATTTGTATGTTAAACAATGGACCACTTTCCAAGTATACATTGCTAACCCCTGGTGCCCAAAATTAAAAAAAGTTCTTCAAATACCCTATAAGAGATGGTCGCCCATAATTATTAGGCGGATATCTTACAAATCTGTCAAGTGTCCCTATCAGTGTACTTGTATGACATATACTTTTTTGCTCAACTTGGCCCGCTATTTTGTGACAACTTTTTTCTTTTTTTTAATACTAAAGTACTAATATACCTTCAACCACTATCTCTTTTTAACCCTTTCTTCATCTCTCTCCACCCACCTTAAAAGTTGTTCAATAACTTCTAATAGATCTAAACTAATTTTTTATTTTCATAAATATATCCAAACCTTAAAAGTAATATTCATTTTTTGAATTTAAAAATGAGATAAGATTCGAAGATTTGTTGATGTTCCGTTGACTTTTTAATTTAAAAGTTAAAAACCTTGTGGGATTCTGTGCAAAAATCTTTCCTGTTCGTGAATTTATTTGTTTTCTTTTTTGTGATCTAATCCTTGTGGGTTTGTTTATTTATCTGTCGACTTAAAAGTAATACTACTTTTTTTAATTTAAAATGGAGTCTTTCCTGTTCGTGAAACACCAGCAAGATTGTGTAGATTATTGGGTTTGTTTTCTTTGATTCAAGCTACGGTTACATATTATCTGATTTTGAGAAGTTATTATACGATCATGGATAAAATATAAACAAATCAACTACTACATCACTCGAGATCTTAATTACTACAGAGGCTACTGTTGAAAGTGGTTGCCTCGCAAAGGGTCAGTTTTTTTTTTTTTAATCCCCAGTAAGGCCGCATATTTCGCTGCAATGAGCCAGCGAAATAAAACCTTCCTCGTGTCGACACCATATTAATTCTAAAAAAGGAATAAGAAAAAAAGAAGTAATTCGCTTCTCACTTGCAGCGAGTTGTTTCTTTATCCGATATTAAACTTGCAGTGATCAACAACTTTTTGAAATTAACAAATAAAACTTACCAAAAAACACCCTAAACTTTTTAATATTTACAACTTTTTTATATAATAAACTTTTTTTGTCAAATATTTAGCAAATATATAGCGAATTCGTTAATGAAAAAAATACCGTTGCGAATAACTCTAAATTACGAACAAAATAAAACCAATATTGATATGCTTTTGATACTACGATTTTATAAAAAAAGTTAAAGTTTGATAAATATATACATTACAACTTTTTTCAAACTAAAAAATAAAACTTACCAAAACCACCCTAAACTTATTTATCAAACTTTAATATTTTTTATAAAATCGTGCGTGCATCAAAAGCATATCAATATTGGACTCGTTTTGTTCGTAATCCATAGCTCTTCACAACAATATTTTTTTTATTAACGAATTCGCTATATATTTGATTAATATTTGATGAATAAAGTTTGTTATATAAAAAAATTGTAAAGAATAAAATGTTTAGGGTGATTTTGGTAAGTTTTATTTTTTAAATTAAAAAAATATTGTAGGACTTCGCTAGGCCATATGTTTTTTATTTTTTATTAATATTTTTTTTAATATGTTGTGGGCCTTAGAAAAAGAGGGATGAGAGAGAAGAAACTCGCCGCAAGTTTTATGTGAATTTCATTTTTTTCTATTGTCGTGGGCCCAGAATACTAGAGGGGGAAACAACTCTCTGCATGTGAGAAGACGAATTACTTCTTTTTTTTCTTACTTTTTTTTTAGAATTAATATTGTGTCGACACGTGGAATGTTTTTATTTCGCTGCCTCATTGCAGCGAAATATGTGGCCTTACTGGGGATAAAAATAAAAAAAAAAAAAAAAAAAAAAAAAAACAAAAAAACAAAAAAACTGACCCCCTGCGAGGCAACCACTTTCAACAGTGGCCTCTGCAGTAATTTTCGCTTCAACAATTGTTTGATATGAGTCTTGAATGATGATGAGTGTTGGAGAGTCACGGTGGGGTCTTGGTTGTGTCTAAAGAATATAAGAGATGGTCGGGACTTTTTGTTAGATTTGTTGTTCATATATGTGATGGTGGTGGTGGTTGTTTCCGGTAAAAAAACAGCGCCTGTTGTGATGGTGGTGGTGGTTTCCGGTAGAATTACAGAGAGGAAGGAGGAGGTGGGTAGAGAGAGAGAGGGGTATATTTGTAATCTAGTGGAAAAAAAAATACTACTCAGTCGCCCAAGAATTAGTGGGCCAGTCGCTCAAGAAAGTACATGTTATACTGGTACAATGATAGGGACACTTGGCAGATTTGTGTGATATCCGTTCAAGGGGTTAGGGCGACCATCTCCCTTTGGGGTATTCCAAGAACTTTTTCAATTTTGAGACACTAGAAGTGTGCAAGGTGTACTTGGTGGGGCATTTGTAGAAATACCCCTATTCTTTATTTTGATTTTGTGACATTAGTTTTGTCACATCATAATTTAATAAATAAAATTGATTGAAGAGTATATGCGGGTTCAAAAGAAAGAAGTTTTTTTTTTTTTTTTTTTTTTTTTTTTTTTTTTTTTTAGAATTAACATAATTGTTTTCATTCATAATGCTTAAATAATATAGGGTACTTAAAACATGTTTTCTTTTATTTGTTAACATGTTTTGTGGCTAACTAATTGTTAAGATTGAATGTTGGCCCAACGGAAAACACTTAATCAAAACAATTATGTGAATTAAAGTCATGCTAAGTTACATGTTGGTGTGTTCGGGATTGTAGATTACGCCAACGGATAATCATAATTTTGACCATCAAACGGTATTTTGCAAATTAGATAATTAGTTAGCGAATATTTCTGCCCAATGGTGATATATTTTGTTGATTGATTTTGCGTAATTTAATTGTGAGGTTATTAATGGAACCAACGAGAAGTTAACAATGACATCCAACTTCTAATGTGAATCTAATATGGTGTTGTGGTAAGATTTCTATAACTAGCTTTTACCCTATAGTTAGTTATTATTATGATACTAATATAGTCTTTATGTGATTGTACCGTGGAAATAATTTTAGTCATATATGAGCTTAATGATGAATTTGTTGTTACAGCTTTGACACCTAATGCTATTACCAACCGTGTTTCTGGCATTGAACCTCTAAATGGAACTAATTTTTCATCGTGGAAAGAGCAAGTGAAAATTTCCCTCGGCATAACTAATTTGGACTATGCATTAAGGTTCGACAAACCTAACCCTCTAACGGTCACTAGCACGACCGATCAGAAGAGGACTTATGAAATATGGGAAAAGTCGAATCACATGTCCCTAATGATAATGAAGAACTCTATTTCTGCAGCTATTCGAGGAGCCATTCCGGACTCTGAGGATGCTAAAGAGTACTTATAATCAGTTGAGGAACAATTTAAGGGCTCGTCTAAAGCTAATGCGAGTACTCTTATTCTCAAAATGCCCACCACGAAATATGATGGTCTTAGTGGAGTTCGTGAGCATATCATGATGATGAATGACATGGTCTCTAAATTAAAGAGCATGGACATGGAAATATCTAAAGGTTTTCTCGTTCATTTCATAATGACATCTCTCCCCGCTCAGTTTAGTCCTTTTAAGATCAACTATAACACGCAAAAGGAGAAATGGAAAATGAGCGAGTTAATGGCCATGTGTGTCCAAGAGGAGGAAAGGCTTAAAATTGAAAAGCATCAACTATAACACGCAAAAGGAGAAATGGAAAATGAGCGAGTTAATGGCCATGTGTGTCCAAGATGAGGAAAGGCTTAAAATTGAAAAGCCAGATACTGATTACCTTGCTACCACTAAAGGCTACAAAAAGAAAACTTTTTAAAGTTAACAAAGGTTCTAAATGGGAAAAAGGAAATTCTGACAAAGCAAGTTCAAGCAATGGCAAGGAATCAAGCTCTAAATGTCGATTCTTTAAGAATCCTGGCCATTTCCAAAAGGAATGCCCAAAGTTTGGAGAATGGTTAGATAAGAAAGGTTCGTTATTTTCCTATGTCACTTATGAAAGTTTTTTCGTTGATGTCCCTTCAAACATTTAGTGGATTGATAGTGGTTCCATGGTACATATAACAAATTCATTGCAGGGATTCCTTTCAAAGAAGATGCTACAAAAGGGGGAAAGAACCATTAGAGTTGGCGACGGGTATGAGAGACATGTTGAAGCCGTAGGAACTCTTAGATTAATTTTAAAGAGTGGTTTCAATATGTATTTAAAAGATACACTTTATGCCCCATCCATTACCCGGAACCTTATTTCCGTTCCTAAGTTACTTTTTCATAATTATGAATTTATGTTTGGATATTATGGTTTGAAAGTGTATTTTAATTCTCGTTTTGTTGGCACTGGTTCATTAGAAAATAACCTCATTAAATTGCAATTAGATAGCAACTTTGAAAAATCCCTGTTAACAATGGATGTCAATGTCATTAGTAATGGAAAAAGAAAATAGTTAGATGAAGAAAGTTCCTCGAGATTGTGGCATAAACGTCTTGGTCACATATCTAAAGATAGAATGCAACGTCTTGTAAAAGAAGGAATTCTTCATCATCTAGATTTTTCTGATTTTAATCAATGTATTGAATGTATTAAAGGGAAATTTGTTAAAACTATTAAGAAAGGATCCACAAGAAGTAAAAATCTTCTTGAGATTATACATACAGATATTTGTAGACCTTTTATAAATGGCATAGGTGGACATAAATCTTTTATTACGTTTATTGATGATTATTCTCATTACAAACACATCATAAAAATTTCATGACAAACACATCATAAAACAACAACCTTAATCAATAACTAATACAACAAGTTATCTCCTATTGCATGTTTGGTCCAAAACACAATTTCCACTTGATTATTCATGATTAGACTTTTGAGAATATCTAGTCGGAGGGTGGAGTTGATGATGGTGAGGATGAAAGTGGAGCCGAAGGTGGTGCCGATGGTGGCATTGAAGTAAGGGGAGTTGGTTGAGAGTTTTGTTGGGATAGAAGGTACTCAAGATATCCAAACATATAGTGAAGATCATCTCTCAGGGAAGAAATGAGATGAAAGTTATGATAGCAACAAGCACATCCCATGGTGTGGTTGTTTACAAAGTTGTAAGGAATGGAATGGTTAAGGGTTGAAGATGATGATGGACTTGTAGGATTGTTTCCAAATGCCCATTTGGTGAAAGAGTTAGAGAGGTATTGGGTGGTAGTGGATGTGATATCCTTGGAGGAGGAGACAAGTTTCCAAGGAGGTCCATCATATAAATCCTTATCAAGAAGCTCCATCATAGTGCGATTATCCACCCATCTCTTCAACGGGAGGGTCAGGAATAGTACGTATCTCGGGTTCGACTATTGGGGCAGCACGTCTTTGATTGCGTCTTCTCGGAATCGTGGCGAGTTCAAGAAAAGGACTTGTCGATGTTGAAGAACGAGTGCGCATGCACTAAAAACACAATTTTGAAAAGAAATAGAAAAAAAAAATAGAGAGGAAAATCTTTTTGGGTTTTTTATTATTTATTTATTTATTTATTTATTTTTGAAATTTGAAAACTTGAAAACAGTATTTTTGGTAATCGAAAAGTTAACTGAATTGTTTCTCTTGAGATTACACGTAGAGTGGCGGAGAAGCAAAGGTCCGCTCGAAAGTTAATTAACAACCCACTTCTTTCGGTTCGACACTTTAATGTCAAACCTCCTTAAATCGCTTTTATAGGTTGTAATCTCAAAGTAATCCGAAAAACAATTAACCTTACGATTGGTTTTGTTGGTTTTTTTTCTAATTTTTTTTGGTGTTTTGAAAACTTTAGAAAAAGTATTCTTGACTTTTTTGAGTTTTTATAAGAAAATATATACAAAAATACGAAAATAACTTATGAGGAAAGATCTTCAAGTCACTAATTGTCAAACTTCAACGATATTGTCGCAACACACCTCCCCGGCTGCGGCGCCAATAATTGATTGGTAGTGAATCACACAAGCCAAACTTTTACGGAAAAAGGTCAACGTGCACAATTCACAACACAATTCGTTATAAGAAACCGGATAAGTGGTTACCCGGGTCGTATCCCAACGAGGTATGAATCGAGGATGTCGTTTAGATTTGTTATTAAAGTGCTTGAATTTTTAATTTTTTTTTCTTTGGTTTTTGACTTATAATTAAAGTTAAGACACAAATAACGTATGAGAAAATAAATAAATGCAACTAAAGCACAAATTTAAACAAGAAATGAAAAATAAAACTTAAAAACTACTTAAAAAGCAATTTAAACACTAATCCTACGAATGTGAAAATAATTTTCCTAGGTCCTATTTGAGAAAAGAAAATTTAAAAAAAAAAGAATTTTAATTTTTTGACTTTTTAATAACTTATTATGAATTAATTACTATTTTAACTAATTTAAATTATAAAAAATACTAAATATTTTTGGAAAATTCTGAAATTTTTTGTAAAAGTTATTAAAGTTAAACTAAATAAAAGAAAAATAAAAACAGTGCATAAAGATAAGCAAATAAGCTCAAAATAAGCAAATTAGTGGAAATAAGCAAAAGGGACAAAGCTACTATATAAATTAGTGAAAATTCTGCACCTAAGGACTGAGAAGTCCCTAGGGCGCAAATGGTAAAGGGTGTGTGTTGTGTCTATTCAGTGCGAAGGGGGAGACACAGGTTTGCAATTATTTATTTATTTATTTATTTTTCTGAGAATTTTTAAGAACAAAGTTTTTTGTAAACTAAATAGGAGTAACTTTTGTAAAGACACCATTTTTGAAACAAACTAAATAAGCCAGAAATTAGCTTATAGCTTAACAGGTTGCAAAATATTTAACACAAGACAAATAGCTAAAGTGATTGTGCAAGTAAACCACCAACAAGCTCAAACTAAGACCTAAGAGCTACAATCTACTTAAAATACCTAAATAAGCTAAAGTGAACTTAATTTAAAGCCAGCAAACAACTAAAAAGCTAAACTTGGGAAAATAAGCTTAACAAATTATGCGGTCCAAAACAGGCCTAAAGGGGCTAGTTTGAGCCACCAAAAGCTGTCAATAAGCTGAAGGAAAAATTCACAAAAATATCAAACAACTAGATCACCAACCAAATACTAAGTGTACCAATTTTCAGGTAAAAAGGACTAATATTGAGCAAATGAAAAATCAAAAAACAGGTGCTGAAATTAAAATCTGATCCATAAACAGTCCAAGTGGCTACTTTAAGCTATTGAAAAGCTAGTAAACAGCTCAAATAAAAATTCAAAAAAAAAAAAAGTAACAACTAGATAAGCACCCAAATATGAGATGTGCCAAGTCTAAGATCAAGTGGACTTATATTGAACAAATGAGAAATCAAAAACATTAGCTGATTTGGACTAGTGTTTGAAAGTGACAGTTTGAAAATGTGTTGACATAAATAATGTCTTAAAACATTGTTAGCATATTAACAATGTCTCTATGTTTTGATAATTACAAAGCATAAACTCATTAATCTAAAACTTATGACGTAAACAAGTTTTTAGTGCTTAATATTTGTCTTTGCTTCCATATCACTTAAGGTATGAATAAACAAATGGTTTATTGCATTTCATGATCAAAGGAAATTTTTCTAATCACTAGAATTTTTATAAAATGTATTAAACATCTTATATCTTTTACAAAATTACTTTTGGAATTAAAAGAATATGTTTAATTCATTATAAATATATGATTTCAAAATTCCAACCAAAAATGGCAAATTTTATCCTGAAAAATATTCCCCACTAAAAGACAAAAAAAACCAACGTTCTGAAGGGGCGGCCCCCTTAATCATTAAGGGGACCGGCCATTAATTAAGGGGACCGGCCACGCTCCAGAACAGTATTTTTCTCCCCTATAAATACTGGTTCATCCCTCAGAATTTTCTCACCTTTTGCACTGCTAAACTTTCTGATCTAGATCCATATTTCTATTCTCTTATCCTTTGATCATAAGTGTATAATTCTTTGTTTCAAAGTGATCCAAACTTCATCCTCTCAAGTGCAAGAGAAGAATACTTCTATCCCCCAAGACAAGAAGTATTACAACTTGTTGTGATCTCCACATCCAAGTTGTTGGTGCATCATCAAAGATCATTTACATTATTCTTTGTGAAGATTGTTGTGAATATTTGATTGTAGATAGTTGTGCTAGATATATAGATTGTATGATTAGTTAGTAGCTTGGTGTGAAGAAGAAAAGTTAGGAATTATATTGGTGTGAAAAAGATAGGCGTGGAGTAGTTAGTTGTGAAGTAGTTTGATTTGAAGAAGTTGTGACTTAGGTGTGAAGAAGTTGTGGTGTGTAAATTGGTGTGTAAGGTTTTCTCCGCCATAAGGGAGCTTGTTGATATAGTGAAGAAAACTCTCGAGTTAGGTGCTCGGGGAGTAGAGTAGGGCAAGGAAGGTGTCCTTGTAGCCGAACCACTATAAATCTCTTGTCTCGCAGTTCGATCTTTCCATCTCTTATTTCATTACTTATCATTGTTATATATTACTTATTGATAGTTGTTTATATTGTGCAAGACTTGAGATCACATATTATCGAATCTAAGTTTTTAAAAGCTAAGAAAACACTAAAACTATCTTTTACAACAAATTAAAAAGACGTAAAACTATTCAACCCCCCTTCTAGTTTTTCACAATTGGTATCAAGAGCCACGTCTAGCAAGATTTTTAAAATATATTGTATTTTAAAACTTGTATCGATCTATGGAATCTGAAAAATATTTAGAAAGGCAATCTATGCAAAGACCACCACTATTTGAAAGTGATGGATTTTTATATTGGAAAAATAGATTCGAAACATATGTTAAATCAAAAGATCTTGATCTTTGGCATATTATTACCTTTGGTGATTTTCCCCCTATTCAATATAATGTTGAAACTAAAATGAATGAAATTGTATCTTTCGAAGAACAAAATGATGATTTGAAAAAGAAATTAGCAAAAAATAATGAGGCCAAAAATGGTTATTTATAATGTGTTACCACGCAAAGAGTATGAAAGAATTTTTATGTGTAAAACCGCCAAAGAAATTTGGGATTCTTTACTAATTACTCACCAAGGTAATAGCCAAGTCAAAGATAATAAAATAGATCTTCTTGTACAACAATATGAACAATTTACGATTCCGGAAGAGGAATCAATTGACAATGCTTTTGCTAAGTTTAACACTATTATCACAAGTTTAAAAGCACTTGATGAGACATTTTCTAGTAAAAATTGTGTTAGGAAATTTCTTAGGGCATTGCATCCAAAATGGCGAGCTAAGGTCACGGCAATTGAAGAATCAAAGAACTTGATGACGTTATCACTAGATGAACTAATAGGCAACTTGAAGGTTCATGAAGAAATCATAAGAAGAGATTAGGAAACGGTAAAAGTCAAACAAACCAAATCCATTGCTCTAAAAGCCAAAAAGGAACCTAGTGATGATGATGATTCAAGTGACGAAAGTGAAGACGAAGAATATGCAATGGCCGTAAGAGAATTCAAGAGATTCTTCAAGAGACGAGGAAGATTCACTAGATCATCACGAGACGAAAGAAAAGCGTTCCAAAGAAATAGAAGTGAAAACTACGGGAAAAGAAAGTGCTTTAGATGTGGAAGTCCAAATCATCTCATTGGCGAATGTCTAAAGCCATCGGGTTATGAAAATCAAGGCGCTTTTGTTAGTGGAACATGGAGTGATAGTGACAAAGAAGAAGTTGAAAAGCCAAGAGACGAAAAGTGTTTTATGGCAAAAGAAACCGACGAAATATGTTTAGGAATTGACTTGGAACCTGACGAATGGATCAAAGATAGCGGATGCTCGAGGCACATGACGGGGAACCGCAAGCTATTCTCTACATACAAGGCATACAATGGAGGTAACGTTATTTTCGGTAGTGACTTACGTGGAAAAATCATTGGCAAAGGTACGATTTATCAAGACTCACTTACTATTGAAAATGTAGAGCATGTAGATAAATTAACATATAACTTGCTTAGTGTAGGACAAATATGTGATAATAAATGTAGAGTCACATTTACCGAAGAGGATAGCGAAATAGTTAAGAATGGAAAAATTATAGGTAGAGGAATTAGGAAATGTGGCATATATGTTATGAAACTAGGAAACAAACCTGAGGATAGGATATGCCTAACGACCCTAGATGAAAACTCTACATTGTGGCATAGGAGATTAGGACATGCTAACATGCAACAAATACAATCTTTGGCCTCTAAGAAATTAGTTAGAAATTTGCCTATTCTAAAATATGACAAGCATTTTTGTAATGCATGTAAAATTGGAAAACAAGCTCATGCTAGTCACAAAGCTAAGAATATAGTATCCACTACTAGGTGCCTAGAATTACTACATATGGATCTTTTTGGTCCATCCGCTGTGCGGAGCTATAGAGGAAACAAATATACCTTAGTAATAGTAGATGACTACTCACGATACACGTGGACTAGGTTTTTAAGTGACAAAACCCAAGCCTTTGAAAAATTCAAAATATTTAGTAAAATGATTCAAAATAAATTAGGATGCTCAATAGTTGCCATTAGGACGGACCATGGTAGGGAATTTGATAACGAAGTACAATTCGGAAAATATTGTGAGTTAAATGGAATATCTCACAATTTCTCCGCTCCTCGTACTCCTCAATCAAATGGCGTAGTAGAAAGAAAAAATAGGTCACTACAAGAAATGAGTAGAACTATGTTAAATGAACAATCCATCCCACAAAAATTTTGGTGTCACGCTGTAGATACACCAACTTATATTTTAAATAGGGTATCAATTAGAAGAATTCTAGGAAAAACTCCTTATGAGTTATTAAGAGGTAGAAAACCAAACTTAAGCTACTTTAGGGTATTTGGAAGTAAATGTTATATTCTAAACACTAAGGATTACCTCACTAAGTTTGATCCAAAATCATATGAAGGAATATTTTTAGGATACTCACAAAATAGCAAAGCATATATAATAGTTAACAAACACTCCATGAAAGTAGATGAATCACTAAATGTAACATTTGATGAAACACCACCACCTCCTAAAACATTACCTTTAGAAGATGATGATTTAGTCGAAGATGAAGCTATTGAGGTTAGTAAAACAAAACCCATAGGAAATGATAATGAAGACATTCAATTAGAAAATAACGAAACTGTTAATATTAAAGAATCTAGATCACATCCATTAGATAATATAATAAGACATCTTAACCAAAGAACCCTTAGGTCACAAGCCCAAGATAAAAACAACTTCTTTTGTTTCCTCTCAACAATAGAACCTAAGAATATTAGCGAGGCTTTAAAAGATGAAAGTTGGGTTATAGCTATGCAAGAAGAATTAAATCAATTTAAGGCAAATGATGTTTGGGAATTAGTCCCAAATCCAAAGAATATGACCATCATAGGAACCAAATGGGTATATAGAAATAAGTTAGATGAAAATGGAATAGTTACTAGAAATAAAGCTAGGTTAGTTGCTCAAGGTTATAATCAACAAGAAGGAATTGATTATGACGAAACTTATGCCCCCGTAGCTAGACTAGAATCGATTAGGATATTACTTGCCTACGCTTGCGCCCTAGATTTTAAGTTATTCCAAATGGACGTGAAAAGTGCATTACTTAACGGTTTTATCAATGAGGAGGTATATGTGGCACAACCTTCAGGATTCATTGACTTCGCAAAACCTGATTATGTTTATAAGTTAAAGAAAGCTTTGTATGGACTCAAACAAGCTCCCAAAGCTTGGTATGATCGATTAAAAGCTTTTCTTATTAAACATGATTATTCCATGGGAATGGTAGATAACACTCTTTTCACTAAAAGGAAAGACCCAAATCTCATCATTGTCCAAATATATGTCGATGACATTATATTTGGATCGACTTGTCAAGACATGTGTGATGAATTTGCCAAAATCATGCATGATGAGTTTGAGATGAGTATGATGGGTGAACTTAACTTCTTCCTAGGATTACAAATAAAACAATTAGAAGATGGAATATTTTTTAACCAATCTAAGTACATTAAGGAAATGCTTAAGAAATTTGGCCTAGAAGACTCAAAACCCATGAAAACTCCCATGTCTACGGAACTAAAGCTCACAAAGGACGATGAAGGTGAGTCCGTAGATAACACCAAGTATAGAGGAATGATAGGTAGTTTACTATACTTGACGGCAAGTAGACCCGATATCATGTTTAGTGTCTGCCTTTGTGCCCGTTTTCAAGAGGATCCCAAAACCTCTCACCTAGAAGCGGTTAAGCGTATCTTCCAATACGTTAAAGGCACTATACACTTAGGATTATGGTATCCTAAGGGATCCGGCATAGAAACCATCGTCTATGCGGATTCGGATCATGCGGGAGACTACGTAGATAGAAAGAGCACTAGCGGTATTTGCACGTTTATGGGATGTTGTCTAACATCTTGGTTTTCGAAGAAGCAAACCGCTCTTGCTATTTCTACCACCGAAGCCGAATATGTAAGCGCTGGAAAGGCATGTCAACAAGCACTATGGATGAAACAAGCTCTCATAGACTATGGCATTAGGTTAGAAAACGTCCCCATTATGTGCGATAACAAAGGTGCGATAGATTTAAGTAAAAATCCGGTGCAACACTCTAGGACTAAACACATAGAAATACGCCACCATTTTCTTAGGGATAATGTACAAAAAGGAAATATATCTATGGAAAAAGTTGCATCGGAAGACAACATTGCGGATATATTCACAAAACCCAATAAGCGTGAATTATTCAACCTCTTGCGTTTAGGATTAGGAATGATGGAACAAGTTGACTAAATTATATTGAATTAATACAAATTTATACTTGCATAAAATTTATTTTTCTTCCATTTCATCTTTTCTGAGTCTAGGAATCTATTTCGCACAAAAATAAAGATTGGGAAAATTTATTTTCTTTGCATAAACTCCTTTGTAAAACCCAATCAATTCTCTTTAATAATTATTCTCACATCTAGGAATCACATGAAGATCATTTTCCTTGCATTGTTGACTAATACTAAAAATATTGTTTTTCAAAATCATGCATAAACTCTCACATAAATTGTCAAGGTATATAATCTAATATATGTCTTTGACATTCATGATCGAGCAAAAATTGAATCAAGGAGATCATTTGGATTGTTTCTTAGGATCGTTATTTCTTTTTGCATTTAGGAGTCGAAACAATCACAACTCCACATTTGTTGCATATAGACACACACTAGGACAAATTCACTAATAATGTTGTCATCTTGATCCATCACTAGTTCTTCACTCACTAGTTGCCTTTGCCTTAAATCTAAGATAGGTGCCTTAGGAAGTTTAAGTGATCTTGCCTTTACTTACCTCCTCTTGCTTATTATGTGTTGATTATTTGCTCTTTTGCCTATGTGTTCTTGCATGCATGCTATATCTTGATTAGATTAGATTCTATATTGCCCAAGGGAATTGAACTTGCTTGAACTCTAATCCAAACACACAACCTTTTTGGAAATTTTCTGCCAAAAACCCTATTCTGGCAACCTGGAAATCACCAGATGGGCGGCCCCCTTAATTTTGTAAGGCGGCCCCCTTAATCATTAAGGGGACCGCCCCCTAATTAAGGGGACCGGCCATCTGATGGTCGGGTTTACAGAATCTTTTCTGCTTTTTAGCCCATTTCAACCTACATTTCCTAATTTTCACCAACACATTTTGTCCTAATCTCCCAAACAAACTTTATCCATCCATAAAAACACAAATCTTACACTATAAATACCCCCAATCCTCAAAACTCTTCACTCATCCCTTCATGGCTTCTCCAAACAAACCAAAACCAAAAGCCTCAAGGCTTGCAAGAATGACGGAAAAACCCGTTTGGCGAAGAAAAAACCCTTGAAACAAATCCATCATAACAAATGAAGTTGGAAGTCACTCAACACCACCAACCACTTACTTCCCAAACTTTCCACCAAATTCACAAGGACATTCATTTGATCCTCTTTACAAACCATACAACATTTGCCAAACATCTTCCCTCATGCCAAATCACTCATCTCATCCTCCAATCACTTGTAATGATTCATACAAGTTTGATCAACCATCCCACTACAACTCCAACTACACAAACCCAATTCATCCATATCAATACAATGACTTTCTCCGTATTACCACGGAAAAGCAAAAGTTCAGTGATGAAATATCACAAATCCATGATCTTTGTGATCTCAATGCCATGCATCTTGCACAACGCAACAAAGGGCAACCTCCATCATCACCCTACAACAATTGCCTTCCTCACTCTCTCAACTTGGATCAAGTTACAAACCACACTCACTATTGCCCTTGTTGCATCTTTCTTCAAAAACAAATCCTTTACTTGAGTGAAGATATTTCTTGGATTGAATATCTCCTCACTCGACCTCATCCCATTCCACCCTTAACACGATACAATATCGTAAGGGCCACCTCTTCCGCTCCATACCCCACTCCATATCCTTCTTCATCTAACAACTAAGCTTTATGCTTATGTTATCCTTTAAGCAAATAAAATAATCAACCATGAGTTGCAAGCAAGTCCAAGTGCTCTTTTAGGCAACATAGGACTATGTCTTTTCTTTTGTTTTATTATGATTAATATGCCTTAAGCATATTAAATGTTGTAATGCTTTCTATGATGCTTGAATGAATCTATTTTTATAATTATTGCTTTGCATGTATATGTGCCTTGTTCTCTTCTAATATTTTGTGTAGCCAAGATTTCCATAGCCCATTCCCTTGGTGCTCTCAAATGAGGGGGAGCATACATCAAGGGGAGCATTTATCTTTTTGATTTTACAAAAAGGGGGAGAAGAGAATGTTAAACTCTAAATTCTTGTCTAAAAATTATTTTTTAGACCTAATGAGTTTAAGGTTTTGTAATCATCAAAAAGGGGGAGATTGTTGACATAAATAATGTCTTAAAACATTGTTAGCATATTAAAAATGTCTCTATGTTTTGATAATTACAAAGCATAAACTCATTAATCTAAAACTTATGACGTAAACAAGTTTTTAGTGCTTAATATTTGTCTTTGCTTCCATATCACTTAAGGTATGAATAAACAAAGGGTTTATTGCATTTCATGATCAAAGGAAATTTCTCTAATCACTAGAATTTTTATAAAATGTATTAAACATCTTATATCTTTTACAAAATTACTTTTGGAATTAAAAGAATATGTTTAATTCTGTCACACCCCCAATTTACCTGACTTGCAGCGGAATGGAATGCCTGGGGGTGTAACTGTCATAGCACCATAACAAGGAAATATTGAACGACCTAAAGTGTCGTTTGGAAAATACATATCGTTTGATTTATTTAAAAGCATCCAGTGCTACAAAACATAGGTCCCCATAGGTTGAAACGTTTACATAAAACAAGTTCAGGAAATGTCAAACGATAATTTACACAAGTGCATGAAAAATCCAAAATGTAGTGCGTCATCTCTGGCACACCCTAATGTGACTCCATGCATGTAATATGATGATGCCTTAGTTACCTGAAAATACATTGCGAAAACGGTCAACACGAATGTTAGTGAATAATCATAGGTTTATGAAATGTAATGTTTGTACGGCCACCACAAGTATAAATGCATGACAAAAGTCACGTAAAATAGTACAATAGACCTTAAGCTCATGACACCGAAGCTATGACTGATGAAATTCTATGCCCCTCCTGAATGTTCTGCCAAACACTCAAATGTAAAAGACATGACATGCATCCGCTTACTGTTGGTAATCACTACCACGGATGGAGGCGTCACCCTCAATAGATCTATCCACTCACTCTCGCTTAGCGGTAAATTAACGGTTCATGATGTTACAGGGGACTTATCACATGGCAGACAAGCTACTTAAGCTATGTACATAGGTTTTGATACTTGGGCTCGTACTAAAATGGTGCAATGTATTCTCCCCCGTGGGATTTGAAAACAATAAAAATGTATACGGGGCTATGAATACTCACCTCAACTGATGATACTGATGATAATATGAAGTGAACAACAATGCACGGTTAGCTGCCGCAACCTAAATATGAATGATGAACGATCTCATTTAGATCACCAAATGATGTTATGAATGTCCATGCTCATGATCCTATACCACTCTACTCTTTGGAAAAACACTTGTGTTATCAAAATATATAATCCAAGAATTTGGAAAAATATTGCTATTAGAAAATAAAATAAGCTAGTTGCAATATATATACTTATATATATATATCGTATGTTTCCATGTTAGTGTTGAAATCCTCGGGTTGTAATCCTTGAAATATCGCCTTGAAATGATGAAAATATACTTGTAATAACTAATACTTCATTAGTTATAAAACTTGGTACTTGATATTATTTCTAGCTTATAAAAGTACTACGTAGTTTTAGTGCCAATTTTTATTAAAAGCTGTCAAAATAAAAATGGGTTTAGCCGATATTCAAACGTGAATATCTTTGTCGTTATAAGTCCGTTTTACTTGTTCTTTATATCCACGGTTACGTTTTAGTATGTAGTAATATATTTTGGAAAGCTCGGCTCCTCCGGGTTACGTCTAAAGCCTCTTTTTGACCGACGAAAAACGTCCAACAGCAACTATTTTTCAGAAAAATACTTTTCGTCAACAATCTTGCAAAAATCATAACTTCTTCGTTATAAACTCTTTTTAATCCGTTCTTTCGCCTACGGCTTCGTTTTTGAAAGTATTTTCTAAAAATTTTGCCAAAGTTTACTTTGTATTTATTGATTTTCCTGGATTTCACAAAATGGGACAGCATGTCTAAAACATGCTCCAAATCAAGTTTTCAAGGTTTATAACTAATTTCTAACATCACCAAACCTCTTGTAATCACCACATAGCTAATCTAATCCTACCATACACCTTCTTAGGGTGCCATGGGCTCCTAACCAAGTTATTATAGCAAGGGAATTCATAAATAAGAAGTTAGGGTTTGTATGTTCCATTTTTGACAAAATAAATGGTGGTATAGCTAGTTGTACATGGTTTTTAGCATGGAACTCATGCAATACAAGTAAATATAAGATGATTCATGTAAAAATAAAGTTGATAACTTACTTGATAAAATGAGATGATTGAATGACTAGAAACCTTGGATTACTTGTGTATTTCTTGCTTGATTCTTGATTAGGCAAGTATAATGAACAACTTTGGTGCTTTAACTTTTGTAAAAACTTCACTTGATCTATGTTTTTGGGTTTGGGTCGTGGGGTTGCAAGAGAGAAAGAGATGAGAAGATTTTCTTTCTTATCTAAAAAGTGTATAAATGATTCTTGATTTTTGGTTAAGTATATGTTTTAGAGGTTTATTAGTTTTGTAATAGGAAATTAATGCATTAGGTTAAAGGGGTGTTCATGTGGCCGGTTATGGTGAGCCAGGGGGGGGGGGTGTAGGGGTGCTTGTGATTTAATTAGAAAACTTATGTAGTTTAAGTGTTAGTTTGTGTTATTTGTTAAAATCGGGTACCGGGTTTAATAGAAATAAATGTTCACGAAGTTATCCGGGATGAAATAAAGTTATAATAATGATAAAAATATATTAAAAATATGTTGGGTACAATTACTGAGTGATCGGGTGATTATTGTTTAGTTTTCACGAAAACCGTCGTTATATTCATAAGCGTACGTTATAAATAAAATAAATTTCCAAAATACTGGGTAACTGAATGTTATAACTTTTATGATGTTAAAATGGATATAAAAATATGTCGGGACCATTGTGGGAATATTTAGATATATTCGTCGTGTATAAACCGGGTGTTAACGTTTACTATAAATACTTATACGTAAAAACGTTAAATGTACTGAATATAGAAATTTGAAAATCCTAAGAGTGGTATAACATGAAAATGCTGTTATGATGATATGCAGACTATCTCCAGTCCGTATGCAGTGTCCGTAACACTAATGAAATGAATTCGCACCTAAACCAATCCGGTTACGCGAATTTGAATACCCGTAAACTAAATTTACGATGAAATGAGTAATGCAAGTGAATGATGAAATATTTTCCGGAAATGAATAGTGTTCAGTGAATAGTAAATTTCCCAAATGGTTCTCAGAATATCAAATTGACCTCGAAAATGATGAATAGTAAAATGATGAATAGTGTTTTTATGAATAGTGATTTATGAATAGTAAAAGTCGAAGTTTGGGAAAATGACCTGAAATGGTAAATGACCTGTAATGGTGAGTTGTGACATCCGCCCACCCAAATAGGAATTCAGTCCCGGAATTCAGCTAGTGTTGGTCTCGGTAATAGGTTTGGTGAAAAGGTGTGGATACTTGCGTTGCATTTGGTCCTCTCGTTCCCAAGTAAACTCAGGACCTCTTCGAGAATTCCAGCGAACCTTAACGATCGGAATTCTACTCTGCTTTAACTGCTTGACCTCTCGGTCCATGATTTCAACTGGTTCCTCCACAAAGTTAAGCTTGTCATCTAGCTGAATCTCTTCTAATGGTATAACTGAAGACTCATCTGAAAGGCATTTCTTGAGGTTTGAGACATGAAATGTATTGTGTACGTTGCTGAGTTCTGATGGTAGTTCAAGCTTGTAAGCTACTGGACCAATCCTTTCCAGTATCTTAAATGGACCAATGTATCTCGGGTTCAACTTCCCACGCTTTCCAAATCGTATCACGCCTTTCCAGGGTGAGACCTTCAACATGACCTTGTCTCCAACCTGGAATTCCAATGGTTTGCGTCTAACATCTGCGTAACTCTTCTGTCGACTTCTAGCTGTTTCAAGCCTATCTCGAATCTGTATTATCTTTTCTGTTGTTTCCCTAACCATCTCTGGACCTGTGCATTGTACCTCTCCAACTTCTGCCCAACAAACTGGTGAACGACACTTACGACCATACAATGCCTCAAATGGTGCTGCTTTAATACTTGAATGGTAACTGTTGTTATAAGAGAACTCGATTAATGGCAAATGGTTAGCCCAACCATTCCCAAAGTCAATCACACACGCTCGCAGCATGTCCTCCAGTGTCTGAATAGTTCTCTCACTCTGACCATCAGTCTGTGGATGGTAAGCAGTGCTCATGTCTAACTTGGATCCAAAGGAATCTTGTAATGACTTCCAAAAGTTTGAAGTAAAACGACTATCCCTGTCTGAAATGATAGAAACTGGTGCCCCATGCCTCGAGACTATTTCCTTGACATAAAGTCTGGCAAGCTGTTCCATGGAATAAGTCTCTCTAATAGGGATGAAATGTGCTGATTTTGTAAGACGATCAACAATTACCCAAATAGCATCGTAACCTCCTGAAGTCTTGGGTAATTTAGTAACAAAGTCCATTGTAATACGTTCCCACTTCCATTGTGGAATTTCTGGTTGTTGAAGTAATCCTGACGGTTTCTGGTACTCAGCTTTCACTTTAGCACAAGTAAGGCATTTGCTGACGTACGTAGCTATTTCTGCTTTCATGTTCGGCCACCAATACAGCTTTTTGAGATCCTGATACATCTTGTCAGAACCTGGGTGAATAGAATACTTTGACTTATGTGATTCATGCATAATCAAATCTCGTACTCCACCATAGAGTGGTATCCAACTTCGATCCTTGAAGCATAACACTCCATCTGCTCTCTTAACGAAACCATTCTTGTTTTCTGGCATACCATAAAGTTTCTCCTGTGGCCGATTTTCCTCCTTGAGAGCCTCAATCTGAGCTTCTAAGATTTTTGATGGTAATGGTGAAATAATAGTCATTCCTAATGACCTGACCCTCAAAGGTTTGATTCGTTCCTTTCTGCTAAGTGCATCTGCTACGACATTTGCTTTTCCTGGGTGATATCGGATTTCACAATCGTAATCACTTAACAATTCTAGCCAACGACGTTGTCTCATGTTAAGTTCCTTCTGATCAAGTATATGCTGTAAGCTCTTGTGGTCGGTAAAAATTACACATTTAGTACCATAAAGGTAGTGTCTCCAAATCTTGAGTGCAAAAACAACAGCACCCAACTCCAAGTCGTGTGTAGTGTAATTCTTCTCGTGTGTCTTAAGCTGTCTAGATGCATAAGCTATCACCTTCTCGTTTTGCATTAGCACAGCTCCAAGCCCTTTATGCGAAGCATCGCAATATACCACAAAGTTCTCAATACTTTCTGGTAGTGACAAAATTGGTGCACTACAAAGCTTCTGCTTCAATAACTGAAATGCAGATTCTTGTTTCTCTCCCCACTCGTACTTCTGATTCTTTTGTGTCAGCTTAGTCAGCGACTTCGCTATCTTAGAAAACCCTTCGATAAACCTTCTGTAATATCCTGCAAGTCCTAAGAATTGATGAATTTCTGTAGGAGACTTGGGCGTAGCCTAATCCTTTACTGCCTCAATCTTTGCTGGGTCGACTTGTAATCCTTGGCTATCAATGACATGGCCAAGAAATTGAACTCTTTGTATCCAAAAGTCACACTTTGAAAATTTGGCATACAATTGCTCCTTCTTGAGTAGTTCCAATATTGTTCTGAGGTGTGCTTCATGCTCTTCCTTACTCTTGGAATAAATCAGGATATCGTCAATGAATACAATCACATACTTATCAAGATATGGTTTGCATACTCTGTTCATGAGATCCATGAATACCGCAGGTGCATTCGTTAATCCAAAAGGCATCACTTGAAACTCATAATGACCATAACGTGTTCTGAATGCTGTCTTCGGGATATCTTCTTCCCGAACTCTGAGTTGATGGTAACCTGATCTTAAATCAATCTTGGAATAAAAACAGGAACCTTGTAGCTGATCAAACAAGTCATCAATCCTAGGTAGTGGATAACGATTCTTCACCGTTAACTTGTTCAGCTCACGATAGTCTATGCACATTCTGAAAGATCTATCCTTCTTCTTCACAAACAAAACCGGTGCTCCCCAAGGCGAGGAACTCGGTCTAATGAATCCTTTGTCTAAAAGCTCTTGTAACTGGTTAGACAATTCTTGCATCTCAGAAGGTGCAAGTCTATATGGTGCTCGTGCAATTGGTGCAGCTCCTGGCACCAACTCAATCTGAAACTCAACCTGACGTGTAGGTGGCAGTCCTGGCAATTCTTCTGGAAAAACTTCTGGAAATTCCTTAACAATGGGCACATCTTCAAGTCGTTTCTCATCCGACTTCTTTTCCGTTATGTGAGCCAAGAATGCATAACAACCCTTCTTTATGTACTTCTCGGTTTTAATGCATGATATGATACTGAGTCTAGTTCCACTTCGCTCCCCGCGAACAACCAAAGTTTCACCTCCATAAGAAAGATGAACAACTTTCTCATCACAAATGATCCTTGCACGATGTCGAGACAACCAATCCATACCGATAACGATGTCAAAACTTCCAAGTTCTACGGGCATAAGGTCTATATTGAATGGGTGATTTAGGAAATTGATGGTGCAACCACGGATAACGGTGTTTGTGTTAACTAAAGACCCATCGGCTAATTCAACAATGTAGGGAATGTCTAAGGTAGTTGGTTCTATGTTAAGTAAAGGTGCAAATGTAATAGAAACAAAACTTCTATCCGCTCCTGAATCAAATAAAATGGATGCATAACGATTATTAACGAGGAACGTACCCGTAACAACATTCGGGTCCTCACGGGCATCTTCTCCTCCCATAACATAAGCCCTTCCTCGAGCTACTCCGCCCTGATTTCCAGCTCTTTGATCATTCCTCTTTGGGCAATTGTACTGGAAATGACCCAACTCTCCACAACCATAACATGCTCCTGGTTGGTTCTGATTAATTATTCCTCGTGGTGCTTTGCAGTCCTTAGTCCAATGACCGACCTTTCCACAGTTCTGACAAGCTCTAGGACAATTCCCAGGGTTATGATGAGTTCGACATTTGTTACACTTGGGTAGTTTTCCAGCATATCCTTTTCCTTCTGTTGGTCCTGCAGCATAGACCTTTGCCACTTCCTGCCTCTTAGGTGCTGGTTGGTTAGCATTCCCACCTTGGTTATTATCAAACTTCCTCTTGTTGTTATTGTTGTTTTGGTTATTGGGGTAGTTGCGGTTTCGGTTATTGTTATAGTTGTTGTTGTTTCGAGTGTTGTTGTAGTTGGTATTGTTGGAACGGTTATTGTTGTTATTTGCAGCAGACTTTCCTTTCAACACTTGGACCATAAGTTTCTGAGTTATACGAATGGCCTCTTCCATTGTTTGTGGGTCGAAAGACATCACATCCCCTTGGATGCTTTCGGGTAATCCCCCAGTAAAGTTCTCCATCTTTTTCTCAGCGTCCGGAACCATAGTTGGACATAATGTAGCCAACTCCTGAAACTTCCTGATATAAGTCTCAATGTCATCTCCTTTAGTGACTAACTGGTAGAATTCTGTTTCCAACTTTTGCACCTCCGTACGAGGGCAAAACTTCTTAGTCATTAGCTTTTTGAATTCAGCCCAAGTGAGTTTGTAGGCATTCTCCATACCAATAGGCTGAGCATACGAATTCCACCAAGACATGGCTTCATCCAGCAGCATACCTGTAGCAAACTTTACCTTGTTAACCTCCTGACAACCACACATGAGAAAAACGTTCTCAGTCTTCTCAAACCAGCGGATTAAAGCAACCGCTCCCTCAGTGCCCTTATACTTGATAGGATCACTAATCTTGAAATCCTTCCAAGTACATTCACGCCTAGTAGTGGGTTGAACCACTTCAGCAGTAGGTGGAACCTCAGCAGTCCTAGCAGCAACTTCAGCTCTCTCAGTCTCCAGAGCTTCTGCTATACTATCCCTGACCAACTTGCGGATAGCTGCTTGTGTCATAGCGGGTGTTTCTGATGTAGCCTTTGCTTTCTTTGGCGCCATACTTCTGATAAATAATAATCGACAACAACCATGAGAAAAACTATAATAGAAATAGTCATCGTACAAAAATATACGCCCACAACATGTATATATACAACCACAACAAGTATAAATACAACCACGACATGTACGAGTACAACCACAACCTGTAATAATACAACCACGACACGTATAGATACAACCACAACAAGTATAAATACGTTAACCACAAAGAGCAACCATGAAACATCATAAGTATAATCACAACACATGAATATAATACATGAAAATTTCGGCCTACATGGACCGATATATATATAGCACAACATTTCCAACATAGTAGAGTCGCACTTGATATATTTGTTTGTACAACAACCAAAAGACTACAAGTTCTTGAACTACGTCCCACACCTCGGGACTAGGAAATAGTAAAAGCTAATACAATACTAGTCTATGTCTATGCTCCTCCAGGTGCTCCAGATGGTCCAGGCTCTCCCCTCAGACGGCGAATCTCACGATCCATCGCAACCACGATCTCCTCCAGATGCTGAACTCGTAACTGAGTAGAAACATCCCTGCGCTCCATCACTGTCAACCTCTCAAGTGCTACAGCCAACTGGTGTGTCAGCTCCCCCTGAGCCTCCTGGGTAGTCTGAGCTCTATCCCTAATCCCTGGTAGCTCACCTCTAAGCTGGTCAATCAACTCCTGATGTCCCAACTGTCGTGCCTCAAGCCCATGATATGACACATCGATACTAACTCTACCTAACAGTAAACCCTCGATCTGCTCCTCAGCCGCCTCTAGTCGAGGAGTGATATCCTCATCAACCCTATAGTCTAAACTATCAATCTGATCCTGATGAGCCCCTAGCTGGCCCTCTAATGTAACATCTGCAGGCTCCCTAACAACAGTAGGCTCACTAGCAACTGTAGACTCTCTAGCAACAGTAAGCTCTCTAGCAGCAGTAGGCTCCCTAGCAGCTGCTGCTCTCGAACACTCCCCTACATGGTACACTGGTGGTGGTTCTGCTGATTCTGACTCTGTAGTAGGGGAATCTGGTGCAGTAAACCTAGCACGCTTCCTAGGTGGCAATAGTGAAGTAGATATGCATGCAGTAGCATGTATAGCTGGTGGTGGTGTAGGTAACATAGGAATAGTGGGTACCTTAAAGGTAGATGTAATAGGGCAAACACTCTTCCTAGCAACAGTAATGGTCTTACTACTAGGAAACATAAGCATAGGTTCTGGTGGACTAGTGGTAGCAGGGGATGATGTATCGGTGGGTGCACGGGTACACTCGGGTGGTGCAATAGGGGCAACATGAGGAGTAGGAGCCGTCTCCTCCTCCTCAAAAGGCTCTGTTTCCTCACCTGATGCCGAGAATGGCAACACAGGTACAAGAGGAATAGGTGGTGGTGAACGGGCAGTAGAAGACATAGAGCCTTCAATATCGGATTCTGAGATGGTGTACAGTATAACAATATTTGGGTTTGCAGACATGGTTCTGTGATAATCAAGGTGAAATAAAAATAAATAACTCGTAATGAAATCACCAAAAACAATGAACATGCACTTATGATAAAATGATGAGATGCTATGATAATGTGGTTATAGTCTAGGGTCAATGATACATCCTAGTTCTCTATAACCTTAGCTCTGGTACCAATCTGTCACACCCCCAATTTACCTGACTTGCAGCGGAATGGAATGCCTGGGGGTGTAACTGTCATAGCACCATAACAAGGAAATATTGAACGACCTAAAGTGTCGTTTGGAAAATACATATCGTTTGATTTATTTAAAAGCATCCAGTGCTACAAAACATAGGTCCCCATAGGTTGAAACGTTTACATAAAACAAGTTCAGGAAATGTCAAACGATAATTTACACAAGTGCATGAAAAATCCAAAATGTAGTGCGTCATCCCTGGCACACCCTAATGTGACTCCATGCATGTAATATGATGATGCCTTAGTTACCTGAAAATACATTGCGAAAACGGTCAACACGAATATTGGTGAATAATCATAGGTTTATGAAATGTAATGTTTGTACGGCCACCACAAGTATAAATGCATGACAAAAGTCACGTAAAATAGTACAATAGACCTTAAGCTCATGACACCGAAGCTATGACTGATGAAATTCTATGCCCCTCCTGAATGTTCTGCCAAACACTCAAATGTAAAAGACATGACATGCATCCGCTTACTGTTGGTAATCACTACCACGGATGGAGGCGTCACCCTCAATAGATCTATCCACTCACTCTCGCTTAGCGGTAAATTAACGGTTCATGATGTTACAGGGGACTTATCACATGGCAGACAAGCTACTTAAGCTATTTACATAGGTTTTGATACTTGGGCTCGTACTAAAATGGTGCAATGTATTCTCCCCCGTGGGATTTAAAAACAATAAAAATGTATACGGGGCTATGAATACTCACCTCAACTGATGATACTGATGATAATATGAAGTGAACAACAATGCACGGTTAGCTGCCGCAACCTAAATATGAATGGTGAACGATCTCATTTAGATCACCAAATGATGTTATGAATGTCCATGCTCATGATCCTATACCACTCTACTCTTTGGAAAAACACTTGTGTTATCAAAATATATAATCCAAGAATTTGGAAAAATATTGCTATTAGAAAATAAAATAAGCTAGTTGCAATATATATACTTATATATATATATCGTATGTTTCCATGTTAGTGTTGAAATCCTCGGGTTGTAATCCTTGAAATATCGTCTTGAAATGATGAAAATATACTTGTAATAACTAATACTTCATTAGTTATAAAACTTGGTACTTGATATTATTTCTAGCTTATAAAAGTACTACGTAGTTTTAGTGCCAATTTTTATTAAAAGCTGTCAAAATAAAAATGGGTTTAGCCGATATTCAAACGTGAATATCTTTGTCGTTATAAGTCCGTTTTACTTGTTCTTTATATCCACGGTTACGTCTTAGTATGTAGTAATATATTTTGGAAAGCTCGGCTCCTCCGGGTTACGTCTAAAGCCTCTTTTTGACCGACGAAAAATGTCCAACAGCAACTATTTTTCAGAAAAATACTTTTCGTCAACAATCTTGCAAAAATCATAACTTCTTCGTTATAAACTCTTTTTAATCCGTTCTTTCGCCTACGGCTTCGTTTTTGAAAGTATTTTCTAAAAATTTTGCCAAAGTTTACTTTGTATTTATTGATTTTCCTGGATTTCACAAAATGGGACAGCATGTCTAAAACATGCTCCAAATCAAGTTTTCAAGGTTTATAACTAATTTCTAACATCACCAAACCTCTTGTAATCACCACATAGCTAATCTAATCCTACCATACACCTTCTTAGGGTGCCATGGGCTCCTAACCAAGTTATTATAGCAAGGGAATTCATAAATAAGAAGTTAGGGTTTGTATGTTCCATTTTTGACAAAATAAATGGTGGTATAGCTAGTTGTACATGGTTTTTAGCATGGAACTCATGCAATACAAGTAAATATAAGATGATTCATGTAAAAATAAAGTTGATAACTTACTTGATAAAATGAGATGATTGAATGACTAGAAACCTTGGATTACTTGTGTATTTCTTGCTTGATTCTTGATTAGGCAAGTATAATGAACAACTTTGGTGCTTTAACTTTTGTAAAAACTTCACTTGATCTATGTTTTTGGGTTTGGGTCGTGGGGTTGCAAGAGAGAAAGAGATGAGAAGATTTTCTTTCTTATCTAAAAAGTGTATAAATGATTCTTGATTTTTGGTTAAGTATATGTTTTAGAGGTTTATTAGTTTTGTAATAGGAAATTAATGCATTAGGTTAAAGGGGTGTTCATGTGGCCGGTTATGGTGAGCCAGGGGGGGGGGGGGTGTAGGGGTGCTTGTGATTTAATTAGAAAACTTATGTAGTTTAAGTGTTAGTTTGTGTTATTTGTTAAAATCGGGTACCGGGTTTAATAGAAATAAATGTTCACGAAGTTATCCGGGATGAAATAAAGTTATAATAATGATAAAAATATATTAAAAATATATTGGGTACAATTACTGAGTGATCGGGTGATTATTGTTTAGTTTTCACGAAAACCGTCGTTATATTCATAAGCGTACGTTATAAATAAAATAAATTTCCAAAATACTGGGTAACTGAATGTTATAACTTTTATGATGTTAAAATGGATATAAAAATATGTCGGGACCATTGTGGGAATATTTAGATATATTCGTCGTGTATAAACCGGGTGTTAACGTTTACTATAAATACTTATACGTAAAAACGTTAAATGTACTGAATATAGAAATTTGAAAATCCTAAGAGTGGTATAACATGAAAATGCTGTTATGATGATATGCAGACTATCTCCAGTCCGTATGCAGTGTCCTTAACACTAATGAAATGAATTCGCACCTAAACCAATCCGGTTACGCGAATTTGAATACCCGTAAACTAAATTTACGATGAAATGAGTAATGCAAGTGAATGATGAAATATTTTCCGGAAATGAATAGTGTTCAGTGAATAGTAAATTTCCCAAATGGTTCTCAGAATATCAAATTGACCTCGAAAATGATGAATAGTAAAATGATGAATAGTGTTTTGATGAATAGTGATTTATGAATAGTAAAAAGTCGAAGTTTGGGAAAATGACCTGAAATGGTAAATGACCTGTAATGGTGAGTTGTGACAAATTCATTATAAATATATGATTTCAAATTTCCAACAAAAAATGGCAAATTTTATCCAGAAAAATATTCCCCACTAAAAGACAAGAAAAACCAACGTTCTGAAGGGGCGGCCCCCTTAATTCCTTAGGCGGCCCCCTTAATCATTAAGGGGACCTGTCATTAATTAAGGGGACCGGCCACGCTCCAGAACAATATTTTTCTCCCCTATAAATACTGGTTTATCCCTCAGAATTTTCTCACCTTTTGCACTTCTAAACTTTCTGATCTAGATCCATATTTCTATTCTCTTATCCTTTGATCATAAGTGTATAATTATTTGTTTCAAAGTGATCCAAACTTCATCCTCTCAAGTGCAAGAGAAGAATACTTCTATCCCCCAAGACAAGAAGTATTACAACTTGTTGTGATCTCCACATCCAAGTTGTTGGTGCATCATCAAAGATCATTTACATTATTCTTTGTGAAGATTGTTGTGAATATTTGATTGTAGATAGTTGTGCTAGATATAAAGATTGTGTGATTAGTTAGTAGCTTGGTGTGAAGAAGAAAAGTTAGGAATTATATTGGTGTGAAGAAGATAGGTGTGGAGTAGTTAGTTGTGAAGTAGATTGATTTGAAGAAGTTGCGTAGAAGTTGTGACTTAGGTGTGAAGAAGTTGTGGTGTGAAAATTGGTGTGTAAGGTTTTCTCCGCCATAAGGGAGCTTGTTGATATAGTGAAGAAAACTCTCAAGTTAGGTGCTCGGGGAGTGGAGTAGGGCAAGGAAGGTGTCCTTGTAGCCGAACCACTATAAATCTCTTGTCTCGCGGTTCGATCTTTCCATCTCTTACTTATTTCATTACTTATCATTGTTATATATTACTTATTGATAGTTGTTTATATTGTGCAAGACTTGAGATCACATATTATCGAATCTAAGTTTTTAAAAGCTAAAAAAACACTAAAACTATCTTTTACAACGAATTAAAAAGACGTAAAACTATTCAACCCCCCTTTTAATTTTCCACAAAATGGGTTAAAATGGGAACTTTTGACTAACAAACTATCAATACCAGGTTTTGACCAACTCTAATAGCCTACATTTCAATAAGTAAATAAGCAAAAGTTTATAAAGGCCAAATATGACAGGTTTGAGCTAAAATCTAAGCAATGGATTCAAAAACTACAAATAAGCATATTAATCAACAAAAAAGGCATAAATAAACTATAATAACTGTAACAAGCAGTGGTACAGAAAAAAAATAAGCAAAAAAATAAAATAAAAAGTGAACTTACTTGAGCCTTTGCCCAAAACAAGGCTATGAATGCTCGTGGAGCTACTATACAAGCTGCTAAAACAACCCCAATAAGCCCTTCCCAAACTGGCTTATCATCCAAGTGGGGCTTTTTTTTTTTTTTTTTTTTTTTTTTTTTTTTTTTTTTTTATTTTTAAGGTTGAAAACTGAAAGAAGGCTTGTAAAATCTAAGTAATCAACAACTAAAACTCAAGTAAGCTATCAATTAGCTTATTGAGTTTTGGCATAAGCAAGAAACTAAATTTTGCAACAATGAAGGAATTTAAAGACAGAAAAAAATAAAAAAGGCTTAAATCATAACTTTCATTAAAATAAATAAAGAGTACATAAGAAAATAAAGAATTAAAACTTAAAACTAGAAAAATGCTTAAAACCTAACTGGCCAAATTGGCTTACAATTGCTACTATTTATAGGGAATGTGCTAGGGTTTTCCTTCTTCTTGTCCACTTATGAGTTATGCTTTTATTGTGAGAGAAATGAGACATGAGAGGCATTTGTGCTTCTTGGGAGCCTTCCACAGCCATTGATCCAAACTTGCTCCGTACTTCATTTATTATTAGTCGTGGGATCATGATTTGGGGCTTTAGATTGTGCCAAGGTGGCACTAAAGCTTGATTAGACATTATGTGACTAGTATTTGTCATATTGGGGTGAGCTTACTTTACCAGGGTGCAGGATTACTCCCCTTTACCTGATATTGGGGTGAGCTGGAAGCAAGGATAGAGACATGGTATCTCTGTTTCTTGTTTGGCGCCAAAGAACAGTGGATGCACAGTGCTTTTGAAAGGGTTTAAGTAAAAAGGGAGGGGGTCAAAGGGTTTGTAGACTGGCAGGGTTATTAGAATAGGTGGGTTGGAGTGTAGGATTGGGTTTTAGGGGTTAATTGGGTTTAGTTTAGTAGGATTAAGGTTTAGTGTATTAGGATTAGTAAAATGGTTTTAGTGTTTAAGTAAAAAGGTTTTAATAAAACTGATTTTGTAAAATAATTTTGTAGGGTTTGTTTTGTTTTTTTTTGTTTTTTTTTTTTTTTTTTTTTGTAAGGACAACTCAAAGATTAAAAAGTTTAGCTAAATAATTTTAGTTTTAATAAAAACTTAACAAAAATATTTTAGGTTTAGTAAAAAGATTTTACAAAAATGTTTTGGGATTTATTTTGAAATTTGGTTTTGGGGTAAAAGGGTAAAATGGTAATTTTGGTGTCGGGTTGAGGGATAAAAAGGTAATTTTGGGTTTTGGTTTGTTTTTCCAAGCTCACCCCTATGTCACTTCCAGGGATTGACTTTGACTTTCTTTTTTTCAATAATTTCTTCAAATTGTGTCGAGTCGATCTGGTAATGCTCCATTTTGCTCCTTTTCCCCATCCAAGCTCGGTTTTGTCATCTTTTGCCTTGTTTTCAATCATTTTGTAACTAAAACATATAAAAACATATTTCAAGGATATTTGCAACATTATATGGTTTTTTTGGGTGTTTTTTTGTCGTTTTTGTGGGTTTTTTTAAGCTTAAAATGATGAGTAAAAGGCCATTCATCAATAGGATTTGGTCAAAATTGATACTAACAGATTAAATCATGGAAAAGATTTATTCTAGACATGGAACGAATCTGGTACTGACAAATCAACTGGCAAATGAAATTCTCGACGACTTAAGAAGAAAAGCATGCGGTGAGAAACAAGTAGGGTTATAGATAACTTATTTGCTTGCGATTAGAGAACCAGTTTGCCGAGTAGAAAAGAAAAACCGAGTTTATTAGTTTGAGTATCGCATTTACAAAAAGCAACTCATAAGTTTAAATAACATGTGCTAAATACTTTCAACTTAAAATGAAAGTCTTAGTTTAATGAATATCCTTAATGAGTGCCCTAAAAACACTCGTTAGACAAACACATTTAACATCAACCTCTCAAACCAAACTCATACTTGCATCAATTAGACTCTTTGCCCGAGTCTGGTTTCATTTTAACCTAATACTATTAATTTGTATTTGAAGATCGTCCATTTCATTTACACATGAATTTTCATTTCTAACTTTATGGAAAATGTGATATACGAGATCCAACTCATAAAACATACCTTGTTGTAACACTTAATTACAATCTTTCTTAATAAGTTCTTCGAGTGTTACAACGTCATATTGTTGGAGCTTAATTGGGACTTATGAGCGTAACTAAAAGATTTGTTTCTTGTCACATTGCTTGGTGACATAAATAAAACTAAGGTTATATCTTTTTCTGTTGGGTTTTTCTAACTTGTGCCCCTGGGGCACAAGTTATGCACACCAAAAGAACAGAAGGTCTCATGAAAAAGTACAAAAAAGAACTCAGGACTCATGAATTTTGTGGGTCCCTGAGTACTTTTTAGTACCTTTTTATGGGTCCCAAAGTACTTTTTGTATTTTTTTGTGTGCTTAACTTGTGCCCCTAAGTCACAAGTTAGAAAAACCATTTTCTCTTATATAGTTACAATATATCACAGGTTAAGGATCTTTTGAAAAGATTTCTCGGATTGTGTTTATTTTTGTCATTTTACCGACTGATAATTCTTTTTCTTAAATAGTTATTACAATTTAATTAGTTAAGAACTTCTTGAAATATTTCATACCGTGTGTTTATAAGTTTAAAATGTTGTTTTACCAAGTTTTAATGCTGTAAAAAAAGTTCTTATATAGTATTTGTCAAATTTCTTTTTCTTATATAGTTATTACATGTTAAGTACTCTTTGAAAAGATTTCATAGCATATGTTTATAAGTTCAATATACGAGATCACGTTCTAAAACAAGCTTGTTGTAATACATCTTAATAAGTTTCTTAAATGTTACAACGTCATGTTGGTCGTTGACTTGAATAAAAGTGACTTTATTAAGACAAGCATCCTTTACACACTTGAATGGGATTGTGACTTCTAGAAAAATATTAAATAGTGTGTGTTTATATGTTCTACAAGTTGTCAATTTCGTTTTTTTATGCAAACTAAATTCTTTTTTATTCTCTTGTAGTTAGTATTACAGGTTTAACTTTTAAGTACTTTTTTAAAATATTTCGTAGTGTACGTGTGTTTGTAAGTTCAATATGTCGTTTTACTAAGTTTTAACGCAGATAATAATCTTTTCCACGTACTATAATAATATTGCTTTATTTTAAGGGGTTAGCATCACTGCTGTAAACAGCAGCTATATACCTGCTGTAAAGGGACATTTTTTTTTCCATATTTACAGTTTCACCCTCTAAGATATTAAGTTATACATGCTACACCCCTGCGTATAACATAAACAGCAGAAAACTTCCCTGCTGTTTACAGCAGGGATAATTTTCCCTTATTTTAATCGTCGAACTATGAACATATATATAGGTGTTTTGACTATATGTTACATAAACTTTATCTAATACATTGCATATATATTTTCTAATGAGTAGTTAAATGCATTATAATGGAACTCCTTGATTATACGGCTGGTCACTATGGAGGTAAACCACCACCAGGTGGTGGCCTCCACTACGCACAGACCCATAGTACCCTCACCATCACCGTGCGGGTACCCTAATAGTCTCAACCCCGAACGGATTCAAAGGAAAAGGGGTGTTTTTATGATTATTTTTTGGGTTGTGAATGTGTGTGCGGTATATTATGAGGTATTTATATAAAGTGGTGTATTTTATATTTTTGGTTTGGTGGTGACCAATGACCATAGCATCTGTTTGGTGGTTGGTTTGATAGTGTGTTGAATGGTGATGTAATGCTGATGTGTAGGTGAAATTATTGATCGGATGTGTTTGTGATTAACATTGGTGAAATTATTAACATCTCACAAATCCGGCCATGGCGTTTTGGTTATCAACATTGGCGATAGCCGTCCTTGAAGTCCTTGAAGATGAGCGAGGTCAGCGATCGCCCAGGCCCCAAATTCTTAGTTTACACAACTTATCTCTAAAAAGATCATTGATAGGACACCAAAGCCTCATGAGGGCTAGGCTTTATTATCAAACCAATGTTAAATATATGAAGTAGTCCATCAAGTTTATATTTTAGCTTTGAGATTTAACTTTCACCAATGTGGGATTAAGTTTGCACCCAAGCCGAATGAGATATGGTTAAACTTCCAATCATGCTTCATATCCCCTCTTTCTTAGCCCATATATGTACAGCCTAAGAACAACCCGAGAGGTGAAATATGGCACCATTGCTGAAGATTACATTTTAATAAAAACCTGTAAGAAAAGGCAATCAAACATACGGTCAAATATGAGTAGAATAAACCATTGGAACCTGGAAGCGTAATGGTGATGTAATAACCCATTGAGCTTTTGCACGTTTTCTTGAATCCGAAAGAATAGAATAAACCTTTGGAAGTGTAATGGTGATGTTACCATTTGGGTCAGCTGCATCATATATACGCTTCTAAGAAATAACATACAAAAGGAAAGGTCAACAGTTGTTCATTGTCGAAGATCCATACTTTGCAAAAAGATGGAGCTTTGCATCATTTGCTATCTTGTTTGTTGATTATTATTTTTTTCTTATTCAGCTCAGTAACTTACAAGAAGAAAATCTTCAGTTACCCGAACATTAACAGGCCACTGCCACAACGATGCCAACACAGAAATGAGAACTGGCGTTTGCAAGATAGGGTGGCATCACACATTTGTCACCATTGAAATGTATATTTCTAGGAAACACCCAAAACCCATTCTGGTTGATCCATCCTTATGGAACCATAAAAATGAGATACTGATGTTACGGTATATTGAACTTTGAAATGTATAATGCATTGTGGATGGCCTTAATCGATTTAAAGAGAACGTGGATAAAATTCATTTGATCATTGAGGGTACACTACAGGTCTACAGCGTCTGGCACCTTTGGAGACGAACAAATTCTCATTATGTTCAAGAGCCTACATTCTCACAACAAATGATTTTTTGACGTTTGTTATTACAAATTTTATGTGTTTACAGTATTTGTTTATTTGATGGTGAGGGGTTTATATCTTGAAAAAGATAGATATGTTGTTCCAGACTTTTGGGTTAATCCGAAACATATAACAGTTGCAAACTTGCAATATAAGTCGTTATGTGCATTACCCAAAATGATTCGGACTATATCCATCACTTTGATGCCCAAACCCTAAAGAAAACAATGACATCAGAATTAATGTGCTGGTACTACGGGTATTTATCGGTTCGGTTATCGAATTTTTGGGTTTATTTGATAACAAAATTTTTTTGGTAAAACCGAACCGAACTCTAATTAGATTAAATCAAAACAAAAAACTAAAAACCGAACCAAATAATTTGGGTAAAACCGAACCGATCTCAAATTATTAGAATTCATATTTTTGGTTCAGTTTAGATAGCCAAAACCATATCCAAACCGAAAACCAAATATTTAATTTGGTTCGGTTCAGTTTTGACAAATTCGGTTCGGTTCATGTGGACATTACCCGAATTCTGAACACCACTAGTCAATATTCATTCCACTCTACCTATTTAAGAGAAAATTTCAAATTCGGTCCGATTAGGCTCATTGGGTCCATGACTTGGTTAAAAACCATACTTGCCAAAACGGTATGCTCAACTGTGCGACCTACCAAGTCATGGACCTAGGGAACCCAATAACATATACAGTAATAAATTTCATATACAGTAATAACATATACAGTAATAAATTTCATTCCATGTTACAGAGACTGCAGAGCAGCAGACAAGGCACAAACTGGTGCACCAAACATTACGTTTGCATGTTCCCTGGATGAGTCATCATCGAATGCATCCACAAAGTTAAAATACTCTGTTAGTAGTCTCTGTTTAGCAACACTTGTGAGCTTATCTGAAAGACTATCTAATGTGAATCCTTCATGAGCAATGCTTTATACATAGCAGACAATAATTTGGATGCTGTTGGGAATGAAGTTAAAAACTAATCGGTCATAGAATGTGAACCATGCGGTCCATGCCTAACAAGCATGCAGATCGATCTCGCAATTTTACGAAGGACACTACCAGGATCTGAACTGGTTCCTATGAAGCCGTGGTTTTTAATAGTGTGCACAGTTGATCAATTATAGCATTCCACATGTCTGACTCAGCATGTCGAAGCAAAAAACACCAAAGTTCCACAATAATCTCCCAACAAAGATGATGCGGATGGAAGAAATTTTGAAGCAAAAACGACTCAACTTCTCCCCAAACTAAAGTTGAAGAAGCCACAATCATAAAAGTCTTCATTGCATGTATTACAGAAGAAAACATATTCTGATGACCAGAACCGTGTAGCAGAGGTAATGGCAAATCAACAATAGATGAATAAACATCTTTGTCAATTAGAATATTCAAAAGCCATTCTAGCAAGATGACCAAGTAACAGTAACTTTGACTCATGCATTGAAGCACAAGTTAAGGAAAATATTGTAGCCATCGATAGAGACAAAGCTTGACATGGTAATATTACTAAACAGCCAGTCAAGAACTTGGCATTTATGCTCGTGTCCTAGTTGAGCTAAATTTAACAAGGAATTGAGCAGATGAACTGATGTTGGCTCCAGAAGTTCCACCAAAGTTTCACTTGCAGATTTAAGAATCTTGTCTTTACCAAGGAAGTTTCGAAAGGTTAAGACTGTGAGGATGCAGAGTATTATATCTTTGAAAATTGTAAAATGCTTGGGATGGGTAGTGGGAGATAATCCTCTCAGCATCAATCAGGTAGACTTTTAACTGGAATGAATATTCGTTTAGCTTCAGCCACAGAGACTGCTCTATCAATGAAGACCAAGTCTGAGCTGCACAACTCAAAATTCCTTTTGCCAATTAAAAAAGGGACAGAATAATGTCTGATATATTCCACCTTAACTGATAAAAACCCTTTGCATAGCTGAAGCAAAGTAACAACTCCTTTCCATGACAGATTTAGTAGTCACTAAATACCCACCAGCATTAGCAGCAAGGATGCCCAATTAAACCAAATTTTCGAGGGTACATTTTTTATACTGATAACATGATTCATGTTGTTGCAATATGCTTTCATAGACATATAACAGCATCAAGGATCACTTGTGACGCCTTTAGTACTTCTGAACCATGTTCGAATTCTCTGCACTCCTGAGAAAATAGCATGCGGTTTCCACTATCGGTATCCTTTTATAGCAAGTAGCAGCAGTGTGTAAGCAACCTTCTACCATTACTAGCTCAATTTTACACCATAAATTTAGGATGCGTGTATGGGAACACAATCGTGTTATACATATATATTACCAGTCAAAATCTCTAAAAATCTTGAAAATGTGGATGTGTCTTTATACAGCTCAAAAACCAAATCGATAAAAGATAAAAGTCATTTCATGATACATATGTAAGATTAATACCTTCTTAATTGGTAAAACTTAAATTTTATTATGCTATTAGCCTATTAATTTAGAGTGGCCATGATTAGTCAAGACTCAAGACTGTATAAAAGGTAACACGGTGTTGTCTACTTTTCCTATTATGCAATCATACACTTAATCTATGATTTGTTTCTGTTTTAGCCGTTAAATTCACAAAATTTTCAGATTTAATCTTTTTATGGTAAAAAGGAAGAGCAGAACTTCCTATTATGCAATCACCCCAGTGTCGAATCCTTCCTTGTGTATACATTGGGAATGCCACATGGAAACCAAATAGAAACCCTGAATAATTGCAACCGATAGCACCAATGTGGTAATTCAGCAATGAATAGAAGCGCCACTGCTTCCCAAAACAGAATATGACACTAAAAAAACACATATCCTACTTGCATTATAACATTTTATATGACGGGGAAAAATGCCAAGTAAAACTGGGATAGCAGTTAGTCAGTTACCTTAACCTCTAATATTGAGTCTTTTGTCAGATTTAAGAGTTCCAAAATGAATGTTTCAACTGAGGTCATTAACTCCTTTCCTGTTGAAACTGGATGCCTTGCCAAGGCTGATAAAACCGCAGCCGAATAGGATAACATATCCAAGAGTACCTGATAAAAGTAAAGCCACACTGTGTTTAACGAGCTCTGTGCAGTAAATGTGAATGGATGAAGTCTCTAGGGTTGGGCTTTATCTACATAAATAACTATCATTTTTCATATCAATTTGTAAAACATAAATAACTATCACCAGAAAAAAGAGGCCATAATCATCGGTGGAAATAAATGTCAGCTTCGTGTGTTTTCTACGCCATACGCTTCCCTGCACAATTTTGAAAAGCAACTTGATCAGTCTAAAGGGTAAACTAATCAGTTGGTCTAAACAAAGCTCAGGAGTGCAGAGCAATTTACCTTGGTTCTTAAAGCAAACAATTGAACGAGGCATATAGATAAATCCGATTCTAGGTAAGTTGAAGCCACTGGCAATATAGTTTAGTTTAACATGCACTGGGATACATCCAGCCACGTGAAGCCTTACCCACAATGGTTCTTGCTAAAAAATTTGTGAGTTGAGAGAGAATGCAAGCTAGTATATGTATAAAAAGCAGGGAAAGAGACCTATATATGATGAGTTTAGCCGAAAACCTACTGCTTATATACAAACATTCATCTAAAAACCGATACAAGACATAACATCTCAAAAACCTACTGCTTTTGATGAATTATAATTTAGTACTACGGTAAAAAATAAACATAAAGTTACGGTAAACAAGATACAAAGCATCAAACTTTTGATGCATAATAAATTAGTCTTTGTGATACAATGCTGCTGCAGCATGTACGTTGTGCAGTGTTCTTCTAGTGTTCTTCCGTCATCCAAGCTTAAGAATGCTATTGCAGCAATCGTGAAAATAGAGCAATCTTGGCTGCCATGCATTAAACCGCTGGTTGTATGCTTTAGCCCTCCGACGCAATGCTTTAGCTCTCCCTTCGCATACTTTAGCCCGCCGCAGATATTCATCAGCCAACGTGCCCAATGCATCAGCCTGACACAATGAACCACCCTGCTGTTCCAATGCCTTCATCCTGTCCAATAACTCAGTCCGACGTTTCATTGCCTCATTCTTTCGCCCTAAAACCCCAGCCAACCGTTTCTTAGCATCATACCACTTTTTCAATGCAAAATTCCGCCGTGCAGTTTCAAGCTTATGGAATCCGATCATTCCAAGGTTGTTCAAGAGAAAGCGTCTGGTGGGTGTCTGGATGAAATTTTAATAGTTTATTATAAAACCAAAAGTGGAGTTACTTGATTAATACACAAACTTACAAAATAAAAATAACTGCTTAGACACCGCACATTATAAATAAAAAATAAGTGAATCTTAAATTTAACAAAGAGATTGATTACCTTTTGATCCTCAGCACCTTTATCAGCAGCGGGAATGCGAAAAGATGTTGCATAAAGAGGTCTAACAGCATCCAATGTGCAAATTATATTGCATTGAGGACACTGACAGCAATTAATTAAGACAAGAATAGAATTTAGAATAATAAACATGGTTAAATTGAATTAATTATGGTTAACACACTGGAAGAGAAACCCACCCTCTTACTACTAAATATGTCGGTTTCAAGCCATTTCTTTATACATGATGCTCCAAAAATATGGCCACAAGGAAGACAGCTGTAGCAATTTATCACACAAAGACCAAAGTTAGCTGGGTAAATTTAGTAGCAGCCAAAATCATTACATTCATTGGATAGGCTATTAGAAAACGAAAATAAGCATGTTAGGTATGAGGCTTGGGTTGTAAATAGTTCGACATTAGTAACCTGTATAATAAGTAGGTTAGGTTTGAATTGAATTTTGAGCCTGGTTTCAACCCGCTTAAAAAATACAATTAAAGTAATAAAGAGTGAGGGGATACCAAGCTCGATGCTTTTTGTCACCAGTCCAATGCTTGAAACAGATGGGACAAACATCAGGAGCTTTTGCTTGAATCTTGGGTGGTCTAGAATCAAGGGCTTCAGCAAAATCTTTTTTACTATCCGTCGGTTCATCATCATCACGATACATGGAATCATCAATAAAGTTATCATCTTTCATAACCGGTACCTCGATCTCATGCACAGTTTTACCATTGTCAATCCTGGTTATGACTAAAGGTAAGGTCATCTCCTCCACTTGTTCAAAATCATCATCATTATCATCAAGATCCAATTCCAACTCCACTTGTTCTTCTTCTTCTTCATCTCTTTTACGTTTATCTGATGGCACCTCTACCCCATCAACAGTTTCTTCTTCTTCATCCCTTTTACGTTTATTTGATGGCACCTCTACCCTATCAACAGTTTTACCTGAATATAAATCAATCCAACTAGTTTCCTTAGGTAACAGGCTTGTCTCCTCATCCTCATCCTCATCCTCATCGTCATCGTCATCGTCATCATCATCGTCAAGATCCAAATCCATATCTACTTGTTCTTTATCTTGTTCTTGTTCTTGTGCTTGTGCTTGTGCTTGTGCTTGTGCTGGTTCTGGTGCTTGTTCTGGTTCTTGTGCTTGTTCTTGTTCTTGTTCATATTCTTTGTTTGCTTCCAACGGTTTGTGATCCTCCTCCTTATCCATTTGTGATCTTATGTCATGCAGAGCCAATAACTCCTTGTAGCTTTGTTTAAAAAACTTTATACTTTTCATGTATGCACCAACTTGTTTACACGATGCTTTAGCTCGTTGACGTAATGCTTTTGCCTGCTGCCCAAATGCATCAGCCTTCCTTAGACATTCATCAGCCCGCTGGCCCAATGCATCAACCCGACATCGCGATGCCTCAGCCCGTTTTTCTGCACCAGCCAGACATGCCAATGCATCGGCCCGTTTTTGTGTATTAGCCATCCGGTTCAATAATTCAGTCCGCCTTTTCATAGCATCCTTCTGGCGTGCCAAAACATCAGCCCGTTGTTTCAAAGCATGAGACCTATTGTTATATGCCTTTGTCAGCAGTTCCCGTTGATATTGTTTAAATGCAGTAAATCCTTTTTTGTTGTATGGAAAGCGTCTAATGGATTCCTGCATGAGATATTTATAAACAGTTTTTTTACAACCGCAAGGCGAGTTAAAAAAACAAGACTTAGAAAAAAGAATATATATATATATATATATATATATATATATATATATATATATATATATATATATATAGTTGAAATAAAAAGACAAACATCCGTACATTAAGTAAAAAAATCTAAAAATTTTCTCAAAAAATCCAAAAAAATTCCACAAGATCGGGTATGTTGGTGCATAAAATTTTTGTGAAAAAAGTTTTTATATGTGGTTTTTAATGCACAAAAAATTTTTGATGCACAAAATTTTCAACTTGTTAGATGAGCAATGTTATTTTGAAACAAAAAGTCAAAAGAAGTTGGGTACAAAAACAACTTTTTGATGCACAAAAAAGCGATTTAATGCACAAACGTACATTTTCATAATTTTTTTCCGGAAAAAGCATCCACTTTTAGAAAAACTTCCTTCACAACTTTTTTACGCACCAACATACCCGATCTTGTGGAATTTTTTTAGAATTTTTCGAGAATATTTTAGAAAAAAAAAAAAAAAAAAAAAAAAAAAAAAAAAATCTTTTTACCTAGTGTACGGATATTTGTCTTTTTATTTCATATATATATGCTTTGACACTGCACCATATATATAAAGAAATTGAAGGTTTGCTTATAACAAAGAGATTGATTACCTCTTGATCAGCTGGAATGCAAAGGCGAGTTGCATAAAGAAGCCTAACACTCTCTAACGAGAAGAATTTGTAGCATTGAGGGCACTAACAACAATTATCCAAGACAAGAGTAAAGATGAGAATTTAAGTTTTGGTAAGATTGAGTGGACTTTGGGTAGAGGTGTCAAAATGAATGGGCCGCTTTGGGTTGAGTCTTGTGTCTAAACGGGTTCGGATCTAGAGGGTCTTCTAGAAATATGGGTCTAAATGAGTCGAGTATAAATAGGTTTTGGTCATTTTTATATTAAAAAGAAGTGTTAAGTAAAACATAAAAATGTGAAAAAAAAATACTAAGTAATTTTTTTTAACCCTCTAGACCCGTTAGGTAATGTTATATAATTGCACTTTATATCAAATAACCAACTAGACCCATATGCAATATTTGGGGAGACCCAACTAGACCCATGTTTTAACCAATGGGTCTTAAATTACCACCTCTAATTTTGGGTGTCATACATACCTTGTAAGAGAAATGGCCTTCCTTTAATTCCCGTATACATTCCAACCCAAATACGTGCCCACAAGGAAGACAGCTGCAGTAGTCATCACACAAAAGAAAAAGATGGTCAATAGTGTAACTTTTAACAGGAACCCACACGAATCACGATCATCGCTGGCTAGGCTATTAGACATCAGGAAGACGCGTAAAATTTATTTAAGAAAACACGCGATTTAAGGAAACACACAAAAATATAAAAGTTGACTTGAGAATACGTTAATGTAAACTAGACGAGTACATGTGCATAGCAACGAGATTTTATAGCGGCAGATAGTTATAGTGATAATTTGGTTGCCGCTATAAAATCCCGTTGCTATGCTACACCGATTATATGTAGTATATAGACTATAGATAGTTGAATGTAAGATGATAAATTCGATACTTGTGTATCTAATTCCTATTGGTGTAAAAGTGACTCCCAATACCGTCTTCCACGGTGTATGGGGAGGTTGAGATGTAGACAACCTTACCCTACCTAAGGTAGAGAGGCTCATTTGATGGTAAGAATGGCATATACTAGTACGTAATTACTAAGAAAATGAATAGAGTACCTCATTTGATGTACTTTATCATCCATAGTCCAAGCTTGAAGACAGATGGAGCAAAGATCAAGATCATCTCTTTCTCCTATTTTACGTTTAGGTGGTCGAATCTCAACCCCATTAACAATTTTACACGTATCTCGATCATACCAACGAGTAGCCTTAGGTAGCTCGTAATCATCATTATCTTCTTCTTCTTCTTGTTTGTCGTCATCGTCTTGTTTTTCAAATTGAAAGATGAGATCCAAAATATCTTGATCTTCATCATCAAGATCCAAATCCGTATCAACTGGTTCTTCTTCTTCTTCTTCTTCTTCTTCTTCTAGTAGTTCTAGTTGATTATATCCCATGTTTGCTTGAACCCATTTTAGAACGTCCACCTTCGCCATTTAAATTAAATTATACGTAATAAATATAATACAAGAAATCGATTCCAAAAATACATACACTTTATCAAGTTACACTTTACCCCTTCTTACTTTATTACAATCACTCTTTTCGTCCTTTCACTATTTATTTGCTTCTTTTAATTCACTTCTTAGTTCTTACCATACAATTTTTCTTTTCTTTTTAACTACCCATTATAAGCCGGTTGATTTACATTTTCTAATACCAAATTTATTACGTTATATCTTTTCAATCACTTCATCTTTATATACGACATTCATTGTTGCATATCTAAACATTTTATGTTGCACGACTTTAGACTTTTTAGAGAGCAAAGTCAACTTGTGTTCATGTGACAAAACTAGACCTGGCAATTCCAACCAATTTAAACAAAAACAGGTCATGTATTTATAAAGAAGAAGAAGGCGAGGGTAATCTGGTCATTTGATGTTGATCAGAGACCAAACATGCAGCAAAAACTTCAAAATAAGGACCACCGTTGCACATTTCAAACTTTAAGGACCAAATCTGCAATTTGGATAAACATTAGGGGCCAAAAATGCAATTTACTCTAATTTTTACAAATGAAAGTCTAGTATTTATAAAGGATTTTTTTTTTTTTTTTTTTTTTTTTAACTCCAACGTTCACAAAATGCCCAATGGTCAAAAATAGTTAATGCTCCAACGTTCATTTCCTTCCAAACCATTGAAGCATGAAATGCCGTCCAAGCCAAACCGCATAGCATACTGTGGAGGTGGCAGTGGTGTTCACCGCCGGTATGGCTCAAACCGCAACCCATACCGCTGCCACTGCCACCACCCTTAGAGAAAGTCAAAGATAGGATTGAAAAACACAAATCAACTATTTATTTTAGGAGATGATTATAACCGATTCAATCACATTCACTACAAAAAAATTTCATTTTTTCACACTTAATGTTCACACTTTCAAAATGTGTGTAAAATTTAATTAGTTTATTAACACTTAATAATGTGTAAAAATTTGTTACATTAATAAGTGTAGTAAAAAATTGTAAAACAATAGATTTTTCACATATAGTTGTTTCAAAAAAAAGTTCACACTTATAAGTTTGGATAAATCTAAAAAATGTCCACACTTATAGGTGTGGAGGTTATTTTGTAACACCCAAATTCTCTACACTTGCTCAAAGTGTGGAGAATTAAATTCTCCGCACTTCCTCAAAGTGTGGAGAATTTAGGTATTACAAATAAAAGTGTCCAGAAATCTTTTAATTTTTCACACTTAAAAGTGTGAACTTTTTTTTTTTTAATCAATTATGAATGAGGATCATCTATTGCTTTACAATTTTATTCACACTTATTAATGTAATCAATTTTTACACATTCTTAAGTGTTAATAAAGTAATAAAATTTTACACGCTTTTAAAAAATGTGGAAATAAAAGTGTTAGGAATCAACTATTTTTTTGTAGTGATTAAACCATTTCTTGAAATCACATTAAATATCAAACGCTTTTGATTGTTTAAAGGTGGGATTGATTTGTGATGGTGTAACGGAAAGTTTTCAATGGATTGAATGTACAGATCTAAAATCGTTGAATAAGGTTCTACCTACCGAAAATATCAATGCTCCCTCCTTCAAGACACGTCAAAATATTGAATAAGGGGGTTCTTTGAGTTGTATAAAAGTGCATTATATTAGAATACATAGATAGATAGATTTATTTATTTAAATACTAGCAGAGTACTCATACGATGTGGAGGTTGGTACACTGTAATTAAAATTTTAGTGAGCAATGTTTTCAAGCTATATGCATTTTGTGACAATAACTTTACAAATAGCGAGATTTTAAGTAAAAAAACAAACTATTTCATACAAAATAGTAGGATGCACATGCTAATTAAAAATTCGCAACCCAACTTTAAAAAATTCAGCAAGCCCATAATTATCATTCAATGTCCAACCCAAACCCACAACAAACCCTACACCCTTTAGAATAGAAATTCTTCATTACCCTAATTTAGTGGAACCCTAAACCACACATCGCATATTCAAACGTCCCCATCCAACCTTTTCTCGTCTAAAAAAAACTTAGAGTTACCAACCAAACTCAACTTGATATCTCCTTCTCCAAAATAATACGCATCTTCAATCTTTCCAACCTTATAACTCCTTAGCACACAAACACAACAAATCAAATGAATCCACCCTTATGCGTTCAAGTTACTCGGATTACACTAAAAATATAGAGGCGTATGCTTCCCAAAAGTTCATTAATCTAAGTGAACAAAACAAAAGTTTGGTAACTTAGGCGAATAAAATTGGAAAGTTAACCTATCTATCTAAAAACCCTTAAAATAGATAAAATCGTCATAATGTTGATACATAATAGTGCAAGATATCCTTTATTATTTCCTTCAGAAAAATAAAATAGATATTGTATCATTTATTGTGACAAGTAGCTTATTGTAGCACATTCATTCCTCGGAGATCCTTTGTCTTTGTTTAAAAAGCTTAATACTTGCTGTATATTCGCCAACTCATTTAAGCGATGCTTTAGCTCGTTGACGCAATGCTTTTGCCTGCTGCCCAAATGCATCAGCCTTCCGTAGATATTCATCAGCCCGACATCGCAATGCCTCAGCCTGTTTTTCTGCATCAGCGAGGCATTGCAATGCCTCAGCCTGTTGTTGTGCATTAGCCATCCTGTTCAATAATTCAGTCCGGCGTTTCATAGCATCCTTCTGGCGTGCCAAAACATCAGCCCGTTGTTTCAAAGCATGAAACCTATTGTAAAATGCATTTGTCGGCGGTTCCGGTTGATATTCCTTAAATGCAGTAAATCCTTTTTCGTTGCATGGAAAGCGTCTAATCAATTCCTGCATGAGAGATTTTTATAAACAGTTTTTTTACAACCGGAAGGCGAGTTAGAAAAACAAGACTTACAAAAATAGAATAAATATATATATATATATATATATATATATATATATATATATATATATATATATATATATATATATATATATATATATATATATATATATATATATATATATGCTTTGACACTGCACGGTATATATAAAGAAATTGAAGGTTTGCTTTTAACAAAGATATTATTTACCTTTTGATCAGCTGGAATGCAAAGGGGAGTTGCAGAAAGAAGCCTAACACTCTTAAGTGAGAAATAGATGAAGCATTCAGGGCACTAACAACAATTATTCAACACAAGAGTAAGAGCAGAATCAAAGTTTTGGTAAGACTGAGTTGATTTTGCGGAGAGGTGGGTCTAGATGAGTTTGGGTCAAAACGGGTCCCATCTAGATGGGTCTTCTAGAAACATTGGTCTGAATGGGTCTCGTCTAGATAGGTTTTGGTCATTTTTTTATTCAAAACTATATGTATATATATATATATATATATATATATATATATATATATATATATATATATATATATATATATATATATATAGGGAAGAGATCCAATAAGAAGAAAAAAAATAAAATGAGAAGGGTAAGAAGTAATTCTAGCCACACATTTTAATTTAGGTGGGAAAATTTGAATGAATATGCATTCATATTTTAGGTGCATCTAGAATGTGTGGTTGTGGTTTCTTTCTATTCTTCTCATTTTAATTTTTCTTCTTATTTGATCTTAACTATATGTATATAATATATGAAAAAAGTGAAAACAAAAAGCAAGATTTTTTATTAGCACTTTATATCAAGTAACCAACTACACTCATCTGTAATATTTAAGTAGACCCGGTTAGACTCAAACTCTAATAGATATTTACCCAACCAGACCCATTTCAAATGGGTCTTAAATTGGCACCTCTAATTTTTGGGTGTGATACATACCCTGTAAGAGGAACGACCTTCCATCCATTCCTTTATACATGACATCCCAAATATGTGCCCACAAGGAAGACAACTGGAGTAGTCATAACACAAAAGAAAAAGATAGTCAATAGTGTAAATTAGAAAGAGCCCAAACGAATCATGACGGTCACTCACTAGACTATTAGATATCAGGAAGATGCGTGTTCAAATTTCAGTCTAACAAGAAGCAATTTTTATAAGCATATGTGCAGTTTTACATCCCATTAATATATTAACATGACTTATTGTATGCCTAAATCGGGTCATTGTGCTGCAACCAAGATAAAAATCAGGCATGAGGCAGTGCTGTAAAGGCCTCAATTTTAAGAAATTAGCCAAATGCAAATTCAAATCAAAGGGTATCTGATATTCGAAGGTCACAAACGTTATAATCACCAATACAATCAGCTTTAGAGCATTAGGTACCTTAACGAACCCCCACGTTAAACCTGCCACATAAGCGCGTTATTGGTGCATTAACATACCGATTGCCGGTGTTATTCCGGCGTTAACGCAGCACATTGGGGCCTTGACGCAGCGTTAAGCACGATTCTTTTTTTTTCTTTTTTTTTTTTTCTTTTCTTTTTAATTGGTTTTTCGGGTGTGTGTGTGTGTTGCAGGTGTGTGTGTTTTGAGGTTGAAGATGAGGTCGGACGAGGCAAGCGATTTTTTTTTTTTTTTTTTTTTTTTTAACCAGCCCATTTTAGTCAATGGCATTTTTTTTTTATCAACTATTATTAAATGTATATTAATTTAATTAATAAAAAATTTAGTTTGTTTAAATAAAAAGAAAAAAAAAAAAAAAAAAGATTATAAAGTGGGGCTCAAAATGTTGAGCTAAGGTGAGTTAATGTAACGGGTGTTTTTTGGTGTGTTAAGGTGAAAAGGTTAAAACTAGAATAACTTGTGTTAAGGCACCGATTGCTCTATGGTAAGAGAATGACGATCTTGATCTTTGCTCTATATGTCTTAAACCTTGGACTAGTGTGCATCAAATGAGGTATCTATTAATTATGTTCATATACTATATGCTAGTGTATAATTTTTGTTAGTAATATGCCATTCTCTTACATAAAGCTAATTGTATTGGTGATTATAATGTTTGTGACCTTCGAATATCAGATACCCTTTGATTTGAATTTGCATTTGGCTAATTTCTTAAAATTGAGGCCTTTAAGCACTGCCTCATGCCTGATTTTTATCTTGGTTGCAGCACAATGACCCGGTTCAGGCATACAATAAGTCATGTTAATATATTATCGAGATGTAAAACTGCACATATGCTTATAAAAATTGCTCCTTGTTAATATTACTAACAAAAATTATACAGTAGCATATAGTATATGAACATAATTAATAGATACCTCATTTGATGTACACTAGTCCAAGGTTTAAGACATATGGAGCAAAGATCAAGATCGTCTCTTTCTCCTCTTTTACGTTTATTTGGTACACCATCAAGATTCAAATCCATATCTGCTTGTTCTTGATCTTGTTTATATTCATTGTTTGCTTCAATAGATTTGTGATTCTCCTCCTTCTCCATTTAAATTAATAAATTAAGTTTAATAATAACAGGGTTACAAAAATATATATGTCGATTTACTCCAACAAAAAAACAATCGGAGGAGAAGAAAACAGATTTGGCGGCTTATTGGTTCGGTCGGGTGGGTATATATATACACTTCAACAAGTTACACTTTACCCTTCTTACTTTATTACAATCACTCTTTTGGTCCTTTCACTATTTATTTGATTCTTTTAATTCACTTCTTACCATATAGTTACCAATGTTGCAAAAATCATGAGTTGACCAACCCTGTAGCGTATAATAGCCGATTACCTTTTAATCGCCGATTACAAGGCCGCCTAGGCCGATTTTTGCAACATTGCTATATACTACATAGTTAAAGACAAATTTTTTTATACAATCTTAAAGCGGTGACTTTTGCATTAAAAATAAATTAAAAAAAAAAAAAAAAAAAAAAAAAAAAAAAAAAAAAAACACTTTCCTAATTAAGTAATAATTTTTTTAATTTGATTTTTTTTTTGAAATATTTAATAAAAAAACTAGTTTTAGCCCCTAAATGTTTCTGGATTTAGTAGGAAAAATTATCCAAATTCGTTTTTTAGTAAATTAAGTAAAAAATTATATGCGTCAAAAATAAAAATTATAAAACTACAAAAAAGCGGAGTAATTTACAAAAATTTTAAGGTTAAAGCTAAATTCTTGAAAAACAAAGCCACCCTAAACTGGTCATGAAGCTTTGGAAACAAATTAAATTGCGAACCTCATAAAACCAATTAAATTGGCCGATTTGGAAACCAATTGAAAAAAATATGTTTGAATTTAATTGTTTTTGCAGTGCTTCCATTGAAATTTTATTTAAGGAATAACAATAATTCTTACAATGCCCTAAATGTATGATTTTTAATGTTTAACTTTTTGATTTTGTTCAAATTTGATATAGAGCTTTTAGTTATATTCTAAAAGGGCTTTAATTTTGATTTTGCTTTTAATTTTTGCATCATTTAAATATTAGGGTTCGATTATTAATAACCATTACTTGATCGTTGAAACTTTTGATTCAACAAAAAAAAGGCTTATAATCAGAGGATTGTAAGTGATTATGTTTTTCGATTCAATGTATCATTTTTTAGATGCTTTGGTAATTAAGTTTGTTTATTTATATAAGTGCTTATCCACTTATACTCTAGGTGTGCTTAAGTTTTGAACAGGTCGGCACTTTTAAATAAGCAATCCCAAACACTCTGATATCTTAATCAAGACAAAAATACACCGTTGGTCCCTAAACTTTCCAAAAAGCATCGCCAGGGCCCCAAACTTGGGAAAATTGTCGCCGTGAGTCCAAAACTCAAGTTTTTTAGGCCGATAGCGTCCCTCGCCCCGTAATGGTCAGCTCAATGAATTATTGGTGAGGGCAAAATCGTCATTCACTGTAGCGTCCTATTTCAAGCCATTGTACCGTGTCCCAGTTCCCTATATTACTTTGAGCCATAATTGTATCGTCACTTATCATCACTAAACTTTCCTCCAAAACCTTTTTTCTACAAATTGTTAAACCTTTCAACATGGTACGTTGCTGGTGTGGTAAGAAATCTATAACTCACACTTCATGGACCTCGGCCAACCCAGGGCGTCGATTCTATGGTTGTCCTGATGAAGTAATTGCGTTTTTAGATTTATTGTATTAATTTCTTTTTTGCAAGTAGCAAAGTACATTGTAACAATGATGAATGTTTAATGACTTGCCATATTCATGATTAAGGGTCTTCTTGTCGGTGGATAGGATGATATGATCCTGAAATGTGTGCTCGTTCAAGAATGATCATATCAGGCCTTTTGATGGGGAGGAATGAGCTCGAGGCAAGTTTAGAAGCTGCTCAAGGTGATGTGTGGGAGTCGAAGATTTACATGGTGCTCAGTTGGATATTGTTCTTGATTGTTTATGCTCTCGGTTAACTTTTTAGCTTTAATGTATGATGGTCGTGTTTTGTGTTATGTGGAAATGTAATTACTTGTTAAGCCATCATGGTAGTGTTAGAACCTAACTATTATGTAGTGTGTTTTGCCTTTAGATTCTCTTGAATGGTAGTAACTTTGTCTCCCACATGGATATGAATTTTGTTCTTTTACTGAGTGATCCGTAGTGATCTTCAAGTAATTCAAAAGAGAAGATAATGGGATATGGGTTGGAAGTTTGAATAAGAGATATCTCTTCCTGCATGATAACTTTGACCTATATAACTCAAGCTTATCTTTTAGTTTCTTTATAAATAGGGAAAAGAAAAACAGAGAAAGGTAGCCTCGAAGGAAAGCAGAAAAGCTTAAACAAATTGTTTTCTTTGAAGAGAATTAAATAAAATAAAAGTTCCATTCTGTTCTTTTGTGTTGCTCAGTTACTTATAATTATTCTATCTATCTGTTTCAAAAACTTTGCGTTCTTATAATCTTTGACGGATCAAGTGGTATCAGAGAGCAAGGTTTGATTTATATGGTGCAAACCAAGTCTGGGTACAAGGCATCAGGAGAACCCGTCACTATTCTTCAACAACATCGTCGACCACCACAGGCTAAAGAGACAGCATCAACGATGACTAATACCGAGGATCAACCTTTTGGTCAGGATGACCTCGCAACCAAGGTTGATAAGCTTGCTAGTCAACTAGAGTCTATGGGTTGGATACAAGCACAACCATTAAACCAACCCAAGGCTCACGCGACACCCCTAAAGGAAACATGTAGGTTTTCAGTGATGAAGATGAGGACGAAGAAAGCGAAAGGTAAGACGTTAACAAAATAATGAAGCATGGTTCTCAGCACCCATTCAAGGTTGAAGCAAGGATTGATATCCCGACGTATGATGGCACCGTCGACGCGGAAAAACAGGATTCATGGATTGACCAATTGGAGACTTACTTTACTTTGTATGGGTTTTGTACCCATGAGATTTCTCAGAAAAATCCATATTTGCTCATGACATTTAGGTTGTAGATAAATGATAATTTGTTGTCAATATTTAGGTGACGACGAACTTGTGTACTTATGTTTAAAGGTGAAAACCACGCCCTCGGTTATTGTTAAAATACGAATGAGGCACTTTTCAGTGTCCGTTTTTCATTTCGGTTAACAAAAGCTAGAGAGAATCGCTTGGGCAAGTGGGTTTTTATTTGTTACGTCATTTTTTCACACATGGACAACTACATGTTAACGTGTCTAGTGTTAAGGGGGGGGGGGATTAAAAATTAAAATTTGTCATTTGCAAACTTGACAATAACCTCACAAATTCAACAACAAACATTTTATACGAAAAAGTAATTGAATATCTGTAATCAAAGATTATCAAACCTTAGTACAAATGAACTATTATTTAAGATCAATCTTTGTTATCGAAATCAAATAAACATATCTAATAGTGTGCAAGATCTTCATGTTAAGACAAGCTATCAACAAGCTCATCAACTCACATTTGCATTTTCACAACGTTAGGTTTATCACAACATAAACAACCATATGTTTGTAATTTTGTATACATATTTAGATTATCTTTTTATTATTTAATGCGGAATGGGATTATACATATATTTCATCCACAAAAAGCTGTTTATGTACAGTCTTTGTTTTCATCCGCTTATTAGGTTGGGCAAAATAAGGAGGGTCAATCTTCCTCATTTTCTTTGCCACGTCAGCTTTCTCTCTCCAGCGACCTGCAGTCGATTCAGTGTCACAGTAAGGGCGACCAAGTTCATTTTTTTTACTATAAACTTAATAAAACATTAATTTCATCATCTTCTTCTTTTCTTTTTCTTTTTTTTAATTTAACACAAACACAAATTTTATTAATAAAACGTAAACATTACATAAACAAAACGATACGGAATTAAACAACTAAAAATTAAACGTAAACATTACATGATAAAACACGATACGGAAAACAAATAAAACACGATACGGAAATACTTAACATAAAACATCATTACTCATCGTCTCTGCCCCATGCATCTGTATTTCTCATAATGAACCACACATGTTGGTAATATATCCCTCTCCCATAGCGTTCATAATAAATTCGATTTGCATTGCTGAGACGACAAGGGTCTTCACTTGTACGCAACAACTCTTTGTAAATAGCATTATATCGACGACATTCAAGGTTGATTCTATTCCATTGAGACGTAATACTATTTTTATTACAGTGCTCACCATCATTCTGATCGTTGAACCTTTGTGTAACTTTATTCCAAAAAGAACGTCCATTCACAAGGTCTCTGGAATCCTGAACTTCAAGCCATACGTTACCTAGCAGGTATTCTTCTTCCATTGACCAACGAGTATTCATTGTGAAATGCTTTATGAGTGTGTGAAGAAAAGTATTGTATGGTGTGTTATTTATAGGGGATAATATAAGAAGCGAGATATTTTTGAATTCAAAATTCAAACAGAAGGCAGGATAAGTTTTAAATTCAAAATTCAAACAAAAGGCGCGATAATTTTAAATTCAAAATTCAAATAGAAGGCGGGATCTTGTAACACAAACGTAACTTTTTTATTAATAAAAACATAAACGTTACATAAACATAAATTAAAACATAACAATACTAAATTATAGGGGTGAGCAAACAAAACCGAAAAAACCGAAACCGAACCGAAAACCAAAAAAACCGAACCGAAAAAACCGATGGTTCGGTTTTTAATTTTTCAAAAACCGAAATATACGGTTCGGTTTCTGATGAGGCGAAAAATGATCCGTTTTTAGGGGGTCATTTAAGCCCGAATCCGACTTTATTTGATCAAATATTGCCCTAAATCGTTCCTTTTGTGATTTTAGGTACTTGGAGAGTGAATTCTTGAAAAGAAGCCATTTTGGACGTTTTTGGAGCATAAAAGTAAAGAAAACGGCAAAGTCTCAATTTTCTATGCTGGGAACAGTACATGAAGGCGTCAAGAGTAACTCATGACGGCGTCAAAGTCCCAAGAATAAAATACCGTTGTTGATGACGGCGTCACACAGGCCGTCAGAAGTAGATCAAGGCCGTCCGAGGAAGTATTTGGCGGCGAGATGACGGCGTCACACCCTTGCTCTTGACGCCGTCACCCCGATTTTCCTATATATAGTTTTCTAGTTTTTCACATTAAAAAAGGAGAAGTTTTAGAGAAACCCTAAAGACGAATTTGGTGCAACTTTTACAGGTTTTTCAAGGGTTCCAAACCCTTGATACCTTGCATTGTAATTGAGATAAGTGTTCTTCTAATTCAATCAATATGTCTATGTGTTGGTTGTCTATATCTTGTTCTTGTCTCAATTCCATTATGCTAGGCTAGATCTCCTTTGTGTTTGCTTAGATCTAATGAAACCTAGATATTGATTATGTGTTGATTACTTGTTTATTCTTGTCTTGGATGAATGATTTTATATGTTAGGCTTAAGAAAACTGGCAGATCTCCAAATGGTAACATGCTTGAACGTCTTAAGAAACATGAACCGAGGCGTACTAGGTCTTTATTGGTTGTATTTAATGCATGAGCCACTGTTTACAATCCCTATAGTTGTGCTGGGTCATGGTGTAGGAGGAGATAAGAGCTCATAGAATTGGGGAGTTATGTATGCCACCCCATGAATGGTATTAAGGAATACAATCCGTCATCCATGCAATTATAACAAGTAATTAACGTGTAAAAGATATCTAGGAAGTAGTGAAGTCTAAGTAAACACATTTTCTCCAACTACTGCTCACAACCTTAGTATAAATTAGTTTAATTTCATTTTCTGTATTTTATTTTGATTGCATCTTAGTTTTGGGTTAGTTGAATAGCAACTAATTCCGCCCACTCTTCCAAAACCCGAGATTTTACTTGCTTTCTAAAAAATATAAAAAATACAAAAATAATCATCCCTCACCTTTAGAACTAGTAATTAGGTTTTCTAATCCTAGCGACACTATTCCTAAGCTGAACGATCAATCCCCCGGTACTTGTCACTATACTATACTACAACGATCAGGTACACTGCCTGGTGGGGGTTGTAAGCTTCTCGAGATCCCTCGAGAGGTAAAGCCTGTTGCGATTCCCACGCATCAGTTTCGGTTTTCGTCCAAAAACCGAACCGCAAAAACCGAGCCGAACCGATTTTATTATATTATAATATATAATTAATATAATATGAATAAATAACTAAATAAATCAAATTTATAAACTCATATTCATTTTATAGGTAGATTTATAAAATATTTATCATAACGTTTATGTTTATATGCGTGTTTGTCGTGTCGTGTGTTTACTTGAGAATATATCAATAAATATATAACGATGATCATACTATGTGTATGTCCACTTGCATGTGTGTGTGTCTCATCTATATGTGTAATTATAGAATTATGCAATAAACATTATTATGCTTACATTGACAAGAAAAAAGTAAATAAGAATAACCAATATTCTATGTAATACAACTTTTTGGTATAAATTTGTCATGCCCAAATATAAACGGTTAGAAATTGAAAAACCGAACCGAAACCGATGATAAACCGAAAAAACCGAACCGCCAAAAACCAAACGGTTTCGGTTTTGGGTTTTATAAAAACTGAAATATTCGGTTCGGTTTCGGTTTTAGCCAAAAACCGACCCAAACCGAACTGTGCACACCCCTACTAAATTAAAAACTAAAACTTCAATTGCAATCTGGGTGATCCCATGTCTGCGAGATGTCAGAGCGGAAACCGTCGTCGTACGGATCAAAGCTCGCAAACCTCTCTTGTTCTATCTGAGCTTCCAACCTGCTCAGCTCCCGCTCATCCTCAGAGTTCCAGCCATCATCAGCAGGTTTCACATTTTCCTCAAAACTTAGCTTAAAGTTATCAAGATGAGGTTGCTGTTGTTGTGATTTAACAACTCTTGGTGCAGATGAACTTGATGCACCTTGCACAAATTGTTGTTGTTGTTGTGGTGCATCAGCAGCTGCCACATTTACCTCAAAACTCCAACGTATCTCATTGGATTTTCGTTCTCTATCTTCTGCACACAACCCCACAATGTTTCAACAACATCAGCGTCTTTGCGAAACTCATCATACAAAAACTGGTCGATCACATACTTTCTGTCGACAGAGATATCTTTGCACTCTGTGTATCGTGTTCTCAGGCGTTGTTTGCGTAACTTCGCCAGCTCAAACTTCTTATAACTTCGATAATTGCATCTTGGCGTTCCTTGTCGTCTATTTCGACTTGTTTTTGGACATAGTTTTGAACTTGTTTCACAGTGTGGGGAAATTTACAAGCCATTTTTTATGTTTGATTTGTTGTTTGAATTATGCTTGAAAGTGTGTTTGAAAGTGGTATTTATAGTGTGTAATTTTTTTTAATATGCAACGGCTATAAAACGGTTTAACTTTTTTTTTTCTTTTTTTTTTTAGTCACAAACGGTTAGTGAAATAAATGTGTGGAACGTTTGGATCAAAGTTCAAAAAAAAAATGGGAAACAACTCGGTCGAGCTTGAGACCGAGTGGAATTGTTTTTTGCGTTTTTCTGGGTCGCGACCGACTCCTCACAACAATGCCGACCGAGACGACCAGTGCCGACCGAGACGACCAGTGCCGACCGAGTCTGTCTCGGTCCTTATTGTCGGCAGTCTTACGTAGTATATAAACATTATTTTTTTTTGTTATTACTCTTAAAAAAACCGTGAATTTCACGGGTCTTTTAGATAGTTGCAAATATTTTCCAATGAGTGGTGATATCAATCAAATCATTTTCTACAAATGTACATAGAGGAAATTATTCATAATGCATTTGAATAGAACATATTAATAGCAGGTGATATTTACACGGAGATTTTTTATTCATCCACATCAAATTAATGTGTTGTGACAATAATACCCCTGGCCTTAGGTACGGAACTAGGACTGAATATGACCGGGTGCATAAAAAAAATAGAACACTGATACTAGAAACATGTTTCGATTATAAAAAATCGATGTTTTTTCAAAAATATTGAAAAAATCCATGGGGTGCCTGGGCACCCCCGCACCCGCGGAACCCCCTGGCTCCATCCCCGCGGCTGGCCTCTCTCTTACCAAATTATTTTATCTGTTATGCCTTATCAAAATAGCTTCTCTGTTTGGACTTTATCGATGGGAAATGATGCATAAAAAAGGAAGAAGCATAATATACATAACACCAGCAAACGTAAATCCCACCGCTACTAATTTTGTCGAATACAAACGAAAGAAAACACTTAATGTAACAAAAGAACACATAGTGTAACCGGTTGAAAGACGGCGGTGTCGGAATCCTCAATCCTCCACCTCGTCCAGAATTGTTTACCAGACAAGGATGGAGCTTTTGTCGGCATCTTGAGATCTAATTACATTGTGGACGTGAATATTGAATCACGATCAACAAGACACTACTAATATACAGTGAGCATGACGGAAATGAGTTTAAAAGTAGAGTCTAATAGGTGCAATACACACTTTTGAGTTTTGAGAAGCCATGCAGAAAGTTAGTCTAAGCAAAATGGTGACCAAGGTCACTCATGTTTTCCGGCTGGCACATCAACTTTCTCTCTCTAGTGACCAGGCATGACCCATGTGCCAAAGTAGTGACCGACCAACATTACAGAAACATAACATAAACATAAACTTAAACTTCAATTGTAATACCGGTGATCCCAGGTTTGAGAGTTGTCTGAGCGATAACCGTCGTCGTAAGGATCAAGATCGCAAACTTCTTCTTATATAGTTATTACATTTTAAGGACTCTTTATAGTACTCCCTCCGTCCCAAAATATAAGTCCACTTTGCTACTTCTTCTTCCCTACGATTCTTAGCGATATTTATGCCACTGTATGTAGTTTCGTAAACCTGAACTTTGACTTGATAAACTTGGTTAAGACTTTATCTTTCTACTTTCTATCTCTTGCTCGACCCTGTGAGTTGAAATACTATAAATCAACGTTTTCTATCAAAATAATTACATTTCATCTATCATTTCCGTATATCATACTTTAATTTTTTTCACAACAGCTCTTAGGGACGACATCGGATTTACCTTGGTTTTACTACATGTGATCTGGTTCTCTGCCCGTTAGTATGTGTTAATCCTTGTAGGTCTTAGTTTATAAATTTAAAGCAGGATGAAAATACGCACCAGCATATATAATATTCCCTTGATTTGTTTTAATTCCTAAAAATACCAAATGATACCGTTGTGAATAATTCAAATTGACTGCAATATATTTAAAGATAAAAAATACCAAAAAGTATACAACATACCAGACGTCATTTGGAACAAAAGCAGCAGGATCAATTTCGTTACCAAGGCCACCTTCAACAACAAGTCTAACCATCCTAGCATTCTGATCTTCTTTTTCTATAGCTTCAAAGCATTCTTCATCTTTGTTATTTTTTTTAACAAGACTATTAATCTTTGAATGACAACCAGAAGTGTAGAACCATCGAGTTCATCTTCCACAAGTTCCTGACAGAGATCCTAAAACTGTAATTCTGCTTCTTTGACTTTCTGTTCTTGTTTGACCAGCTTCTCGTCCGTACACATTTAAGTTTGACTACAGCTGACGTACCGTCACTAGTTAAGGAGCGGTATTCCATAGCACTCCAATTCCCTTGATTCACTTTCCCATTGTTATTGAATACTAGCTTCAAATAAGTTTCGGTACCAATTTTTTCCCCTTACCATTAGCAATCAGACTAGCATCTAACTAGTCCCAGGAAGCATTTGTACCCCCGATATTTCTATGGGCCTTATCCTTATCCCCCGATAAAGTATATGGAACCGAGTAAAGCAAATGCTCCTAAGTAAATCACGGTAAATCACGCTATATGTTGTCATCGGGGACAACACCCTCCTTATCCTTCTCCATATGCAACATAACCATTTGTGCCCTTGATGGACTCAAGATGGCGCAATTTGCGTGGGTGTCAGGGAAGAAGAAGAAGCCATTTTAGGGTTTTGTTTGAATTCAAGGTGGATTCAAGAGGAAGGGGGTTTGTTTGGTTTTCGATGTGTTTTTAAATTTTAGGGTTAGATAGTTAGGTAAAGGTGTATTTGGGTTGGACCAAATTACCGTACCTCTCATGGACCAGATTTAACTTAATAGATTGATGATGGTCAAAGGACGGATCATTTTGATCCGCACACAGTCATGCTTAAGGTGTCAGGGAAGAAGAAGAAGCCATTTTAGGGTTTTGTTTGGATTCAAGATGGATTCAAGAGGAAGGGGTTTGTTTGGTTTTCGATGTGTTTTTAAATTTTAGGGTTAGATAGTTAGGTAAAGGTGTATTTGGGTTGGACCAAATTACCGTACCTCTCATGGACCAGATTTAACCTAATGGATTGATGATGGTCCAAAGGACAGATCATTTTGATCCATACACGGTCATGCTTAAGGTGTATTTGGGTCAGACCAAATTACAGTACCGCTCATGGACCAGATTTTACCGTACCTCTTATGGACCAGATTTAACTTAAGGTGTATTTGGGTTGGACCATATTCCAGAAACGGTCATGCTTTTGACACTTTGTACGTCATCGGGTTCTAATCGATGGAATGATGGATGCCCCGCATATCTGTAGAAGGCTCATGGTTATGTTCCAGGTTTGCTACCATAAATTTACGTGGTGTTTTTAAATTTGCGTTATGGTTATGTTCCAGACATATCTGTAGAAGGCTCTTGGTTATGTTCGAGAAACAATCTGTTTGGTTTTCGATGTGTTTTTAAATTTTACCGTACCGTACCTGTCATGGACCAAATTGTCGGGGTATTGATTTGTACACGGATCTTTTGATCCGCACACATAATTTTTTGTGTATAGACTATTATACCCTCAGGCAATTAATTCTTCTTTATTGCCTTCTTTTTTTTTTCTGGTGCAAAGGGTGCAAATATATTATTAATACCAAACATGAATTTACATATGAGGAACAAAACATTCACTGGAATGGACAGGCCCATCCAGAAACTACATCATCAAAAGAACAAAGTATCTCAGATACACTTGAGGTACATTCAGAAACAACTCAATCTCAAAACAGAGATTGGTATTTATTCAACTGCATAAATCCCATCATATGCAGCAGAATAGCACCCAATATTACACCAAGACCATAACCTCATTACTACAATCCATAATCACTCCCCAAGCTTGACCATTCAACCCGCATCCACAATCTATCAAGAGGGTACAAGTGATTAGGCCTCATAATGCAGGTTATAGCCACCCTTCATTCCAGTCAAGGGCTCTTCCAATATCCCTACATTTCCCTCTTTACAAAAGGCTTCAGGATATTGGAAACACTAACCTTGAGGGAGCATCATCCTAACCCCCTTAGCGGTGTATAGATAGGACCAAGTAGGTTCATCTTTCACTCCTCACTATTCCTATCTCCATACACTGCCCACCAACTCATTTACCCTTCACAAAATGGAAACCTACTTTATGATTAACATTAGACTGTGTTCAGACAAGCTACTACACAATAACTCTCAATTACCTAACAAAGGCCAATGGAGAGGCTGTATAGTAAGCTTATTTGAGGGACATACTAATGAGAATCAAGATACAAGGCCATCATTTTGTAATGAGTTTATAGTTATCTTCAAATTCATTAGCAAGAATTATGAAGAGACAAGGCCAAAACCTTTTAAGTTTGCAGACATACTTGAACCTCAATTCTGCCAAAAACACTGCATATTCTGATCACACACCCTTCATAATAAGATGTGGCTCTCAGTATTGCATTCTGATATCCCAAGCTATCTCAGCATCAGTCACGGAGTTTGTTCTTCTTGTCTTTATTGTCATAAGCCTGGATCTGATATCATCACAAATTGTCCTGATAAGCACTGAACAGCTCCTCTCTTCATCCCTGAAAAGTCTGCAGTTTCTTTCATGCCATAGGTGGTAAACAGTTGCAGCAAGACTCAATTTTTTGATGATACACCATATACTGCTATGATTCTTGTATCTGCTCATTTCAGTAATGGTCTTCATCCAAGTTCCAACCTTAGACTGAATTCTAGCTTTAACTTTCATTGCCTCCCATACTTCCTTTGAATAATGACACTGAAAGAACAAGTGGTCATGTGTATCCATCACAGTCTTGCATAGAGGGCAACACATGACCTTGTTTGGGTACCATTTTATCAATTTATCCTGTGTCATGAGTTTGTTCTTGATGGCCAGCCAAGTAATGAAAGTATGTCTAGGAATGCAGTTAGAGAACCATATTAGCTTCTCCCAAGGTACTTTAATATCATCCCCTCTAATATCTCTCCATGCTTGGTTTGTAGAAAATTTAACTTCATTCCCATTACTGTTGATCCAAACAGGGGTATCTGGTTCATTATTAAATGTAGGAACAAGAAAGTTTTGAAGGGCTGCATATTTATTAACCCATTCACTAGGCCATGTCCATCCATTGTCATCAATAAGGTCACATAAGTGACTTTGGTCATGGAATCCAGCACTGCATATATCCCTTCTACTAATGATTTCATCTAAAGCCTGATTCCCACTTCATCTATCATGCCAAACAGATATACTTTCCCCATTACCAACTTTAAATCTAATATTATGTTGCACCAGTTGTCTAAGACCCAAGATGGTTTTCCAACTCCAACTGTCCTTTGAAAAACATTGGATATCCCAAACACTCCTTTCCTTGAGTTTAACAGTGTTAACCCATTTAACCCATAGTGATTCTTTCCTGGTAGCCACATTCCAAAGATGTTTAACAAGAAGGGTTTTGTTCCATAACTCCAGTGATTTCAGTCCAAGACCACCAAGACTTTTAGGCTTGCATACTTCCTTCCATGCCACCCTTGATTTTCCTTTAGACAGTTCACCATTACACCATAGGAAGCCCTTAAAGAGAGTCTCAATGTCCTTGATGACAGTCATAGGTAACATGAAAACAGAACACCAGTAAACTTGCATTGAGGACATTACAGAAGCAATCAATTGGGCTCTACCAGCATAAGACAAGCTTTTATTTTTCCAGTCACCCAGTTTAGCTTTAACTTTATCTATCAGGCTTTTGCAATCCTTTATGCCAAGTTTTTTGTCCATTAAAGGCACTCCTAAGTACTTAACAGGTAATTTCCCAACTTTAAAAGGCATGATACTTATGATATTTGCCTTATCTTCATCACTTAAGCTACCACAGAATATTGTACTTTTATTCAGATTGGGATACAAACCTGAAATTTCACTGAATTTCTCCAAAGCTTTCTTAATGATCTCCACTGAGCTAGTATCACCATGACATAGGACCAGTAAGTCATCAGCAAAACACAAATGTGTCAATTTCAGCTTTCTGCATCCAAAATGATACTTGAATCTGCCATTGCCGTTGATTGCATCTTTAATGATCAAGTTTAGAATCTCCATCACTAAGGTGAACAAATATGGTGAGATGGGATCACCTTGTCTCAGTCCTCTCCCTCCTTTAAAGTACCCATGCCTCTCTCCATTTACACAAATAGTGAATTTAGGAGTTGATATACATGTCATGATCCATTGTACCTGATGAGGCGAAAAATGATCCGTTTTTAGGGGGTCATTTAAGCCCGAATCTGAATTTATTTGATCAAATATTGCCCTAAATCGTTCCTTTTGTGATTTTAGGTGTTTGGAGAGTGAATTCTGGAAAAGAGGCTATTTTGGACGTTTTTGGAGCATAAAGTGAAGAAAACGACAAAGTACCAAAAATCCAAGCTGGAAATACAAGGTGACGGCGTCAAGGGTTTGCTCTTGACGGCGTCAGACACGAAGAATAATTTACCGTAGCTGGTGACGGCGTTAGATGGAGTGATGACGGCGTCAAAGTGGCCAAGATTAATTTACCGAAGGTGGTGACGGCGTCACATAGGCCGTCACGATTGGATCTAGGGCGTCCGAGGAAGTGTATGGCGGCGAGTTGACGGCGTCAGATTTAACTCTTGACGCCGTCAGGACGATTTTCCTATATATAGTTTTCTAGTTTTTTCATTAAAGAGGGAGAAGTTTTGGTGAAACCCTAAAGACGATTTTGGTGCCTCTTTTACAGGTTTTTCAAGGGTTCCAAACCCTTGAGACCTTGCATTGTAATTGAGATAAGTATACTCTTAATTCAATCAATATGTCTATGTGTTGGTTGTTTATCTTTTGCTCTTATCTTAATTCTACTATGCTAGGCTAGATCTCTCTTGTGTTTGCTTAGATCTAATGAAACCTAGATGTTGATTATGTGTTGATTACTTGTCTATTCTTGTTCTTGGATGAATGATATTATATGTTAGGCTTAAGAAAACTGGCAGATCTCCAAATGGTAACATGCTTGAACGTCTTAAGAAACATGAACCGAGGCGTACTAGGTCTTTATTGGTTGTATTTAATGCATGAGCCACTGTTTACAATCCCTATAGTTGTGCTGGGTCATGGTGTAGGAGGAGATAAGAGCTCATAGAGTTGGGGAGTTATGTATGCCACTCCACGAATGGTATTAAGGAATACAACCCGTCATTCATACAAGTGTAACAAGTAATTGACATGTAAAAGATATCTAGGGAGTAATGAAGTCTAAGTAAACACAATTTCTCCAATTACTGCTCACAACCTTAGTTTAATATTAGTTTAATTTCATTTTCATTAGTTAATTAGTTATATAGTAGTTTTTGGGTTAGTTGATTAGCAACTAATTCCGCCCACTCTTTCAAAACCCGAGATTTTAATTGCTTTCATAAAATTATAAAAATACAAAAACAATCATCTCTCACCTCTAGAACTATTAATTAGGCTTTCTAATCCTAGCGACACTATTCCTAAGCTGAACGATCAATCCCCCGGTACTTGTCACTATACTATACTACAACGATCAGGTACACTGCCTGGTGGGGGTTGTAAGCCTCGCGAGATCCCTCGAGAGGTAAAGCAAGGTGCGATTCCCACGCATCAGTACCATATTTCTGGGGAAGCCAAATTTATATAGAATGCTCTCTAAAAACTCCCAACTCACTATGTCATATGCTTTTTGGATATCTATTTTGAAAGCACATCTTTTTGGGCCATTAGTACAATTGTAGCCTCTAAGCAATTCCTGTGTAAGTAGAATATTATCAGTGATAGCTCTGCCTGGGATAAATGCACTCTGATTTTGATCCACCAGCTTGTCCAATACCATCTTAATTCTGTTTGTCAATATTTTACTGATACATTTATAGACTACATTGCAGCAAGCAATGGGTCTAAAATCAGACAATTTTAATGGAGTTGTCATCTTAGGAACAAGTGTTACGAGTGTTGCATTCACCTCTCCCAAAAGCTTGCCCTTCTCAAAAAATTCCTTAACAGCCTTGCAAAAATCAGTCTTCACTACATCCCACGCTTTCTTGTAGAACTTTGAGGTAAAACCATCTGGGCCTGGTGCTTTGTTGTCCTCTATATCAAATAAGGCTTCTTTGATTTCAGCATCTGTTACTTCACTAGTCATTTTAACAGCATCATGATCACTTGCTTATTGAACATTCTACTATCACCTTCATCCATTCTTCTAGCAGTAGAGGTTATACCAAGGAATTTTTCAAAGTGGGAAACAAACTGAGGACCAACTTGATCACCAGTGTATTGAGAACCATCTTCCACATTAATAACATGAATTCTACTCCTGTTTAACCTCCCCTTCAATACTTTGTGGAAATATGCTGAGTTCTTGTCACCATCTTTTAGCCACTCAAATTTTGCCCTTTGACACAATAACTTTTCTTCATCTTGAACAGCAGTATTGTAGCTGTTTAGAGCTTCAACTTCTTCTTGTCTCAGGTTTCTATTGGATGGGTCTTTATCAATCTTTGCTTGGATCTCATGCAACTTCTCCTTAAACTCAGCTACTTTAACAAAAAGATTACCATTTTTCCAGTTGAGATTGTTAAGGTGAGGTTTGATTGCTTTTTGCTTAGACACCAGCTTATATAATGCATTTCCTTCAATTGGAATATTCCATTTATCACTGATAGTGCTCTTGAATTCTTCTTTATCAGCCACATAGTTAGCAAATCTGAATGACCTTTTTTGCTTCTTCAGAACTCCAGGGCAATTAAGAACTGCAGGGCTGTGATCTGATATGCCATAAGGTAAAAACACAGCCTTAGCATTATTATGTTTAGACAGAAAAGCAGTATTGCACATTACTCTATCAATCTTCTTTAGGACTGTGGCATTTGGATTCAATAGGCTTTTGGTCCATGTGTATTGGAATCCAGAGCTGCATATATCTTCCATTTCTATTTCATTCACACATTCTTGGAACTCAAGCATATCTTGAGTAACATAGGCAGTTCCTTCAGAATGATCTTCAACATTGAGGCTCACATTGACATCTCCCATAATGACCCAGGCTTCATTATTCACTAAATGACTGTAAATACTCAAATCTTTCCATAGTTCTCTTCTATCTCTTCCATTATTAGCAGCATATATGAAAGTACAAAATAGCCTAGTATTAGAACTCAGCAACTCAATCAAATAGAACATAGTCTGGCTAGAACAATGAACAAGGCTGCAGTTGACCATATTTTCATTCCATCCAACCATAATTCTACACCCTTTTCTGCTCATGCTAAGGTTATGCTGCCAATTCCAGTTATCAAACACTTTCCTTCCCACTTTATCAATTCTGTCCTTTTTCATGTGTGTTTCAAGTATTGCACAGACACACAATCTTTCATTCCTTATTAAATTCCTAATTTCATTCTGTTTAGAAAGTTTACCAAGTCCCCTTATGTTCCAAGCTGCAATTTTGCAATCCATGGAAATTATTTGCAGAACATATCACTAGGCTTGCCCTGGACTTCATTGTCTGTCATAAATTTGGCATTATCAGACATGTCCACATAAACATCATTCTCATCTAATTCAATCACATTCTTATCACAATCATCCTGATTCTTGTTCCCATTTGCATTATTCCAATTGTCTTTCAAGTAATCCAACATTACCCTAGTCCATTTACTAGTTTCACTAAAAGGTGGGTAGACATTGGATTGGATGTATTCATCCACAACACTTTTGCTTATTTCATTCATTCTAGTACCATCATCTTCCCCTCCATTGTCTTGTAACACTGCGTACTTATTAGCTGTACTTTTAATAGCAGATAGAACCTTTTCTTGAACATTCCATGTTTTCCTAGGTGTTGTTTTCATTGTGTTTTGAGTCTCTCCATTATCTTTGTTCTATGTGTTCTCCTTATCATCCTTCTGGTTCATATTACTCTTGTTACTCTCTTTAGGTTGATACACATATTTTGCTTTTGTCCCCCTTTGTGCTCCCATATTACTAGTATTTCTCTGCACCTTTGCCTGTTCATGTTGTTTCTTCCCCCTGGTTCAGCAGCATGACTTCGAGCTTTTTTCACATTTTGAAAACCATCTTCACCACCACTTGTGTCTTTTGTGTCTTCTTTAGTTATGTTTAGCCCACACTTTTCAGTAGAATGCCCAAACACTTTACATTTTTCACACACCGGTGGTTTCCAGTCATATTCAACTTTTACAATTTTTGCAGCAAACTTTTTATTCTCTTTATCACAATATACAATATCAATAGTGTCCTGTATGCCTTTTCTTGCATCCACTTCAATTAGCACTCTAGCATAACCAATTCTACCAATACCGTGGTTACACATTTTAGTAGTCATGGCATCCATGATCAAAGGGTTCCCCAGTCTACTTGCTAGTGCACAAATCCCTTTTAGAGTCCATGCTTCAAGTGGTATGTTAAGCATTTTGACCCAAACAGGGATCACAGTTGGTTCAATCTTATTCAAATCAACACTTAAGTCCCACTTTTGTACCACCATTGGCTTGTTATTGACCATCCATATTCCATTCTCAACAACAGTTTGCAGGCCAGCCTCATTATTGAATTTGAAAACAAAATTACCATTTCCAATTCCTATTATGCTTTTTAACCCATATCTGCCCCACATTCTGAATAAATGGTATTTCAGCTCTTGCTCATGCATTTTATATCCAACAAAATATCCACAAGCTGTCAGTTACCACTTTTTACTTCCCTCATTAACAATTTCTTCATCAAAAATCACCACTTCATGCCCATCTTCAGATATCCTAGTAGGAATCATGCTTAATTTGCTCATACTACCCTGATTGTTCCGCACTATATTAGCATAACTCACTCCTTTTTGGTATCATTAGTACAAACATCAACATTAGTTTTAACAGGAGACTGTACATTCACAGATGTTGAGGTTTGACTTTCATTAGTAATTGTCCCTAGCTGGTTCTGATTTTCACAATTCTGTACTACACTAGCATAACTCATCCCTTTAGTGGTATCATTAGTACATCCTTCAACACTAGTTTTAACAGTTTCAGTGGAATGTACATTCACAGATGTTGAGGATTGACTTACATTGCATAATGGCACTTAATGAGTTTGTATCTCACACTCCTTTTCTATCACCTTTTCACAATTACTATCAGCATTCTTAACCAAACAGTCCTCCATATTCCTCCCTTCATTAGCAACCTTCATTTTCCCCTTGTCATTTTCACAAACAGTTTCCCCTCTCTCAGCACTATCAGTTTCCTCAACTAGTTCACTATTGCCCTTTCCTTCATTAGAATTCTTTCCCTTACTCTTGCCTAATTCACAAACAGTGTTATCAAACCTAACCGGAATCCTAGTTTGCCATTTTGACGATCTTCGTTTATTTGATTTAATAGACATGATTATTCACATCAGAAATCAATTCCTATACACTAATTCTTCAATTATATATCATACAGCTCCAGAAAATTATGGTACGAAAAAATGTCACCAAAACTTCAAAATTAGGGGATTTTGAAATACTGAACGAAAATCTAATTCAAACTAATCACTATGTGCGGAATGATTAGACGAATCAAATGATGGTCTCAGATTTGAAAATCACTCAGGAAATGGTGAAGAAATTAAGCTTTTAGTGAGTTTTGATGGCGATAAAAGACGTAGGAAAAAGTTGTTACAGGAGAGAGAGAAAAGATATGCAGTAATTGAAGAAAATTCTTTATTGCCTTCTTGTAACAGATTGTTTCCCAACCATTTGACTCTTGTACCTTTGACCCCAATTTCACGGCTCAAATAATATATCTTGCTCATTCACCAACTTAGTAATCATTAACGTAGCAAATTCTTTCTTGTGTAGAGGCCACACTTGATACTTGGAACGCAACTCATCAAGCAGCGTTACAAATTTGTTGGTGTCATCATCGTGTGAATCATCTTCTGGAATAAGATATAATGTATCAATTCTCCAATGTGAATGTACAAGGTCCAACGAAAGTACACTCCATTTCATATGCTTTATCTTATGCACACATGGAAGACCCGTGGTTGCCATAAAATGTCCTGTACATGAAGTCATTTTACCTATAAAACAACACATGTTAGTTAAAGTTATGTTTAAAGCCACATAAAAATGTAAAACTATAATAGTTGCATATGTTACCATCTTTTGCTTTCACATACTGCTTATGAATCCCCTTCAATGCAAATAGCGATAGATTGGACAAGAGTTCTTTAAAACAGGCGTATTGCAATTGTGAGGAACTTTAATTCTCTCACTTGCCAGTCTCACTTTAATCTCACTGAATTCATGCTCAATTGCAAGACACAATTTCTTTTTCACTTGGTGGAAATCACCAGTTGAAACTTGTAAATATTTTTTGAGTTTGGCATGAGCTCCTTCGGCTCTTGAGGATGCACGATTACCAAAATGTAAGTACTTATCCTTCCATGCACTAACAGATTTTTCTTTCCAAGAAAACCAATTCTTCTTTATGTAATCAACTGCATCTTTCTTCCCTTTATAAAACAGCTCAAAATCAGCCCAATTCTTGTTAAATAGAGCTTCCGTTGTTGAATATGCCACAACATTCCTGGTTGACATAAATATATCGAAGTCTTCTGCATGTTCAAAGTATGTTTTGCAATTTGAAAACACATTCTTTTGAATATGCCAAACACACAAAATACTTGTTGTAGTAGGAAACACCTTCTTTATTCCATTCATTAGTGCCATTTCCCTATCCGTTATAATCACCGAAGGTTGGTTACCATCTCCAAGAATCTTCTTAAACGCATTTAGTGCCCACTCATAACTGTCTTCATCTTCATTTTTCAGAAAAGCAAATCCAGAATAAAAGGAGGTATTAAAGCAAGAAACTCCAATAATATCTAGTAGAGGCATTTTGTACTTATTGGTTTTGTATGTGCAATCCATGACAAAGACATCGGAAAACAACCTAGCTAACTTAATTGATAATGGATGTGCAATGAACAAACGAGTAATACGCCCATTTGAATCTTTTAAATCATCATATGTAAACCCACCTTTCTCAAGTTCCTCGAGTAAAGCCGTAACCATTGGCCGATCTCCTAAATCATCCCTACGGATTTTTGCCTTCAAGTTGTATATTGTTCTAGAGTTTGCTGGAAGATTTGGGGTTTGTTGGTGCGAAGAAGTAAGAATTTTTTTTCCTGGGGGGATTCCATAAACGATCATGCTTTTGACACTTTGTATGTCATCGGGTTCTAATCGACGGAATGACGGATGCCTCGACATATCTGTAGAAGGCTCATGGTTATGTTCCATGTTTGCTACCTAAATACCCAAGAACCATCACTTCCCTTTTTTACCTCCAATTTAAAAAGGGCATTCCATCAAACGAGATGTGGTGCTTTTTTTTCTTTTATCTCCAATATTCGGTACATCTCGATAGGATCCACTTCGTTGGTGTGACAACTGTCAATGTAGGGAGATATTTTAAAATCCCGCATTACTTTAAAGTTGATGATTTTTAAATGTTTGAAATTTATTCGCGATGAATTTGTAAACTTTGAACTGTGGTTTTGAATTATGAAGTTTCTGTGGAATTTAAATTCGAATTATTATTTTGATATGGAATTTATGTTGAGATTTATTGATTGAGACGTTCGTGGCACTACGTTGACTCTGGCACTAGGAATAACCAAACAAATTTAAATGTTTTGAATTTACGGTTTGATTTATATATTTATTGAACGTATCGTGGAGTTTTAAAGATTTTCCAAATTTTATTTCACATGTGACGAAATTTTTTTTTCACAGTGACGGAAATTTTTTTTCACATGTGACGAAAAAAAAATTTACATGCGACGAATTTTTTTTTCACATGTGACGAATTTTTTTTTTCACACGTGACAAAAAAAATTTCGTGAAAATTTCTAAATTTTTTTTCACATGTGACAAAAAAATTTTCAGAAAAAAAAAATTCGAAAAAAATTTCTCGGAAAAAAATCCGGAAATTTTTATTTTCGAAAATTTTTTTTCGAAAAAAAAAATTTCGGAAAAAAAATTTTGGAAAAAAATATTCGAAAAAAAAAATTTCGAAAAAAAAATCGAAATTTTTTGTTTTTTGAAAAAATTTTTTCTAAAAAAAATTGTCGAAAAAAAAATGTTTCGAAAAAAAAATTTTGAAAAAAAAAATCGAAAACTTTTTTTCGAAAAAAATTTTTCAAAAAATTTTTTCAAATTTTTTTTTTAAATTTTCGACATTTTTTTTTTAAATTTTACAAAATTTTTTAAGAAATTTTCAAAAAGTTGATTAACTAATATTAGCCATTAGATTAAAGTTAAAGGAGGATAAAATGAGTGACTAGGACTGCTTCTCGCGTTCTCACAAAATTTAGGCTTCTCATTTGAACGATTCAATATATATATATATATATATATATATATATATATATATATATATATATATATAATTCATAAAAAGATTATTTAATAACCAATATACGTGATTAATTAAGAAAGCCAAGGTTTATATTATTTGTGAGGGAAGTGAAGAAATGGCGGCATGAAAGTGAGGATGACAGCATAACACGTTATGGTAAATAAATGAAGGGTTAAAAGTTCTAAAAAGGCATAATGGTCTACGAATAAAAATTTTCAGTGTGCATATCATTTTAATCCGTGTACATATCAATACACTTTCTTTAATCAATTGGTTTATTTTAATCACGGAATCTATAATCAATTGTGTCAAAAGTAAAAAATTATTTTGGTCAAAAAATTCAACCCAGCTTTTTGCTATAATCAATTGGTTTATTTTAATCACGGAATCTATGAAAAAAAAATATAGGTGTTTTGACTATATGTTACATAAACTTTATCTAATACATTGCATATATTTTCTAACGAGTAGTGAAATCATTTTCTACATATGTACATAGAGGAAATTATTCAAAATGCATTTGAATAGAACATATTAATAATAATACACTTGTACAGGGAAGAGATCGAATGAGAAAAAGAATTAAAATGAAAAAAAGTGAGAAATATTTTTAATCACACATTTTAAATAAGAGTAAAAAATTTAAAAATAGATACATCTATTTTTATAAATTTATCTTAAATATATGATTATAATTTCTTTTTAACCTTTTTGTTTTAGTTTTACTTCTAACTTGATCTAGATTTACGTGAATATCGTAAATTTGAATAAAGAAAGTGAAGATTGTGATAATAAGTTAAAAGACAAATGACCTACATGGCTAATAATCCTACAAACTTTTTGTTCGATTCACGTCAGGTTCAAATGCTACAAACTTTTTTTTTTTTTTTGTCACTCTGAATTCCATATGTAACTAATAATCCCAGCATAAACGTCCAAAGCATCAAAGTAGCCAAAACCTTCCAATCAGTTAAACCCATAAATGGGAGGTTATAAGCAGCTCACACTTCAAAAATGGTGCAGGACAAGATGTCACAAACTCAGCTACTTTAATTCCTAATGGCATCATACTACCTTACAGAAAATATCCCCTATAGTTTATAGGAGCACAATCACAACTCAGTACACATACGAGACACCACAATCATTTAAAAGCATAGTAACAACTCATTAGTAGCCGAAAACCTACTGCTTATATACAAAAACTGATACAAGACATAACATCTCAAAAACCTACTGCTTTTTGATGAACAATAATTAGTATGTACTATGGTAATAAATAAATGGGACATAAAGTTACGGCAGACAAGATAAGTTATAAATTAGTCTTCATGATACAATGCTGCTGCATCATGTTGTGCAGTGTTCTTCTGTCATCCAAGCTTAGGAATGTCATCGCGGCAATTGGCAAAATAGTCCAATCTTGGCTGCAATGCATTAACCCGCAGGTTATATGCTTTAGCCCTCTGACGCAATGCTTTAGCTCGCCGTAGATATTCATCAGCCAACATGCCCAACGCATCAGCCTGAGACAATGAACCACCCTGCTGTTCCAATGCCTTCATCCCGTCCAATAACTCAGTTCGACGTTTCATTGCCTCATTCTTTCGCCCTAAAACCCCAGCGAACCGCTTCTTAGCATCATACCACTTTTTCAATGCAAAATTCCGCCGTGCAGTTTCAAGCTTACGGAATGTGATCATTCCAAGGTTGTTCAAGAGAAAGCGTCTGGTGGGTGTCTGGATGAAATTTTAATAGTTTGTTATAAAACCAAAAGTGGAGTTACTTGATTTGTACGCAAACTTACAAAATAAAAAGAGCTGCTTTGACACCGCACATTATAAATAAAAAATAAGTGAATCTTAAATTTAACAAAGAGATTGATTACCTTTTGATCCTCAGCACCTTTATCAGCAGCAGGAATGCGAATAGATGTTGCTTTAAGAGGTCTAACATCATCCAATTTGCAAAAGATTTTGCATTGAGGACACTGACAGCAATTAATTAAGACAAGAATAGAATTTAGAATAATAAACATGGTTAAATTGAATTAATTATGGTTAATACACTGGAAGACAAACCCACCCTCTTACTACGAAATATGTCGGTTTGAAGCCATCTCTCTATACATGATGCTCCAAAAATATGGCCACAAGGAAGACAGCTGTAGCAATTTATCACACAAAGACCAAAGTTAATTAGGTAAAACATTCATTGAATAGGCTATTAGATAACTAAAATAAGCATGTTAAGTTTGAGGATTGGGTTGTAAATAGGTCGACATTAGTACCCTGTATAATAAATAGGTTAGCTTTGAATTGAATTTTGAGCCTGGTTCCAACCGCTTAAAAAAATACAATTAAAGAAATAAAGAGTGAGGGGATACCAAGCTTGATGCTCTTGGTCAACAGTCCAACGCTTGAAACAGATGGGACAAACATCAGGAGCTTTTGCTTGAATCTGGGGTGGTCTAAAATCAAGGGCTTCAGCAAAATCTTTTTTACTATCCGTTGGTTCATAATCATCACGATACATGGAATCATCAATAAATTCATCATCTTTCATAACCGGTACCTCGATCTCGTGCACAGTTTTACCATTGTCAATCCTGCTTATGACTAAAGGTAAGGTCATATCCTCCACTTGTTCAAAATCATCATCTTTATCATCAAGATCCAATTCCAACTCTACTTGTTCTTCTTCATCTCTTTTACGTTTATTTGATGGCACCTCTACCCCATCAACAGTTGTACCCGAATATACATCAATCCAACTAGTTGCCTTAGGTAACAGGCTTGTCTCCTTATCATCATATTCATCGTCATCGTCGTCGTCGTCATCGTCAAGATCCAAATCCATAGCTACTTGTTCTTGTTGTTCTTGTTGTTGTTCTTGCTCTTGTTCTTGTTCTTGTTGTTCTTGTTCTTGTTCTTCTTGTTGTTGTTCTTGTTCTTGTTTATATTCTTTGTTTGCTTCCATCGGTTTGTGATCCTCCTCCTTATCCATTTGTGATCTTATGCCATGCAAAACCAAGAACTCCTTGTAGCTTTGTTTATAAAACTTTATACTTGCCATGTATGCACCAACTTGTTGACGCGATGCTTTAGATTGTTGACGCAATGCTTTTGCCTGCTGCCCAAATGCATCAGCCTTCCGTAGACATTCATCAGCCCGCTGGCCCAATGCCTTAGCTCGACATCGCGATGCCTCAGCCCGTTTTTCTGCACCAGCCAGACATGTTAATGCCTCAGCCCGTTTTTGTGTATTAGCCATTCGGTTCAATAATTCAGTACGCTGTTTCATAGCATCCTTTTGGAGTGCCAAAACATCAGTCCGCTGTTTCAAAGCATGAGACCTATTGTTAAATGCATTTGTCAGTAGTTCCCGTTGATATTGCTTAAATGCAGTAAATCCTTTCTTATTGTATGGAAAGCTTCTAATGGATCCCTGCATGAGATATTTATAAACAGTTTTTTTACAACCGCAAGGTGAGTTAAAAAAACAAGACTTACAATAAAAGAATATATACACACACGCGCGATTTGACACTGCACCGTATATATAAAGAAATTGAAGGTTTGCTTGTAACAAAGAGATTGATTACCTCTTGATCATCTGGAATGCAAAGACGAGTTGCATAAAGAAGCCTAACACTCTTTAACGAGAATAATTCGTAGCATTGAGGGCACTAACAACAATTATCCAAGACAAGAGTAAGAGGAGAATTAAAGTTTTGGAAGATTGAGTTGACTTTGGGTAGAGGTGGCAAAATAAATGGGCCGGTTCGGTTTGGGACCCGGGTCCAGTCTAAACGGGTTCGGGTCTAGACGGTTTTCTAGAAATATGGGTCTAAATGGGTAGGGTATAAATGGGTTTTGTTCATTTTTATATTAAAAATAGTGTTTTAAGTAAAATATAAAAAATGTGAAAAGAAAATACAAAGTAACTTTTTTTACCCCCTAGACCCGTTGGGTAATTGCTATATAATTGCACTTTATATCAAATAATCAACTAGACCCATAAGTAATATTTTGGGGAGATCCAACTAGACCCATGTTTAACCAATGGACCCTAAATTACCACCTTTAATTTTGGGTGTCATACATACCTTGTAAGAGAAACGGCCTTCCTTCAATTCCCGTATACATGCAAAGCCAAATACGTGCCCACAAGGAAGACAACTGCAGTAGTCATCACACAAAAGGAAAAAAATGGTCAATAGTGTAAATTTTAACAGGAACCCAAACGAATCACGATCACTGACTAGGCTATTAGATATCAAGAAGATGCGTGCTCAAATATCAATCTAACAAGAAGCAATGTTTATAAGTGTGGACGTATAGTCTGGAATGGGCCCGACCCGGCAGACAGCGGCCCACTCTACACCTAAACCCTAATCCATGCCCTATAAATATAGGGCTGGGATTCTCTTCTTAACACAACACAACAGGTTACTCTAAACCTAATTCTTGTATGCTATATTGCATCGATACTAACTTGACCGTCGGAGGTGGATCCCGGGGCTACGGCCTTGGGTCCACTCCTAACGGGTTCTCTTTGTTGACAGGTCTACTCAAGGCTCGAGAAGACAACGATTGGCCCAAGGAGAGTCGTCAAATCCAGCCCGCGACAGATTATGCATCAACAATAAGCATACGTGAAGTTTCCCGTTAAGATATAAGAAATGATTAACATGCATGACTAATTGTATGTCTACAGTGGGCCATTGTGCTGCAACCAAGATAAAAATCAGGCAGGCATGAGCAGTGGTGTAAAAAGCGGCCTAGCTAGGCGGCCACCATACGCCTCAATTTTAATTTTTAAGAAAATGGCCAAATGAAAAGAGTGCGTTTGGTCGGGGTATATTGGGGGAATTTCATGGCATTTGCATTTTAAGTTTTTTTAAATAGTGTGTTTGGTATGCCAAATGAAGAATATTATAATTCCATAAATTGGAGAAATGAGGCAAATTAGAATGCCTCCAAAAAGTGAATAATTTCAATTTACTTCGGAAACTTTTTTTTTTTTTTTTTTGTAAATGACCAAAATACTATTTTATCTTTTTTTCATTTCGCGTTTATGTTATTTTGGCGTCGGTTTTATATTATTATTATTTTTTTTTTTAGAATCAAAGTAAATTCATGGCTTACTAAATTAATTGCAATAACAAAACATCATGACATATTTCAAAATACAATAAATTTTCGTTAACCAAACACGTGAAGGTATTTTAAATTCTTCAGGAATTGAAATTTCGGAACTTCAAATTCACAAACCAAACGCCACCTTAACGTTTTTATATAGGGAAACGACCTTATTTTATGATACAATTTATTTTGGCTTTATCGAAGTCTAAAATAAATGGATTAAAAGGCCCCATTATGACCCCTTATATGTTAGAAGTTAGTTCACTTTAAGGATTGAAGTAGCACCTAATAATGGTTTTGGAGGTACGGAGTATACACCCATGAGGTAGCGATCACCCTAACTCTAATAGGTGGTAAAGTATGGTTGTGATGAAGTTACACTTTGGATGATATTTTATTTTCATGCTAAGGAATTGTACTAGTACTAAATTCTGATTTTAGTGAGTGTGACTTTAAACGGTATTCATCAGCTGAGTAGAGTCTCTGAATGAGAAGGGACAAGCGAAATTGAGCAGATGCAAATTGAAGTAAAAGGGAGCTAGAAGAAATATCAGTTACCTCATTTGATGTACTTTATTATCCATAGTCCAAGGTTTGAGACAGATGGAGCAAAGATCAAGATCATCTCTTTCTCCTCTTTTACGTTTAGGTGGTACAACCTCGACCCCATTAACAAATTGATACGTATCAGGATTGACCCAACGAGCAGCCTTAGGTAGCTCGTAATCTTCATCATCATCTTCTTCTTGTTTATCGTCATCGTCTTGTTTTTCAAATTGAAAGATGAGATCCAAAATATCTTGATCTTCATCATCAAGATCCAAATCCGTATCAACCGGTTCTTCTTCTTCTCCTCCTCTTTCTTCTATTGCTAGTTTTCTCTCTTTCTTATAATCTTCAATCCATTTAAGAACCTTCTTCATCTTTTGACGCATATCATTCTCCATTTAAATTACAATAAATTATAACTACAAGAAATCGATTCCAAAAATATATTTAAGAAAATCGATTTGGCGGCAAATTGGTTTGGATGGGTGGGTATAGAATATATAATTTTTCAAGTTACACTTTACCCTTTCTAACTTTATTACAATCACGCTTTTCGTCCTTTCACTTTCTATTTGCTTCTTTTTATTCACTTCTTAGTAGTAGGGGTGGCAATTCGGTTGGCGGGTTCGGGTTGTCAGGTCATAAAACCCCAACCCGAACCTGACCCTTTTAAATCATCGGGTCACCTATGTCAACCCTAACTTGTTTACATGTAACCCGAACCTGACCTATTTAACCCGTATATATACTTGGGTTCACGGGTTAAATAGGTTACACGGGTTGAATATGTTAAATGGGTTTCGGGTTGACCCATTTAACACGTTTTATATACAAAAGTTAGCATATTACACGAGTAGGTCGACCCTTTAACCTATTAAACCCGTATAATTAAATATAAATAATTTTTAATTTAAGAAAAAAAAAATCTTAAACGGGTTGGCGGGTCGACCTGTTTATTTTATTCCTAACATGAACGTGAGCTGTTTAATAAACGGGTTAGATATGTCGACCCAAACCTGACCCGAAATCTATTTAACTCAACCCGAACCTGTTAATTTTCGTGTCGATTTCAGGTCGGGTCAGAAATTACCACCCCTACTTCTTAGTTCTTACCATACATACTATATAGTTAAACACAAATTCACTTTCCTCATGTTTTCTAACGAGTAACATAGAGGAAATTATTCAAAACGCATTTGAATAGAACATATTAATAATAATACACTTGTACAGGGAAGAGATCGAATGAGAAAAAGAATTAAAATGAAAAAAGTGAGAAATATTTTTTAATCGCACATTTTAAATAAGAGTAAAAATTTAAAAAATAGATGCAACTATTTTTATAAATTTATCTTAAATATAAGATTATAATTTTTTTTTAACCTTTTTGTTTTAGGTTTACTTCCTCTTAACTTCACATGAATATTGTAGATTTGAATAAAGAAAGTAAAGATTGTGACAATAAGTTAAAAGACAAATGACATACATGGCTACATTAATACGGAGTAATTTTATAATACGACTCAACTTTGAAATAAGTACACTAAGACAGAGATAATTCACAACAGGATCTGTGGCGCAATGGTAGCGCGTCTGACTCCAGATCAGAAGGTTGCGTGTTCGATTCACGTCAGGTTCAAATCCTACAACTTTTTTTTTTTTTATTTTTTTTTATTTTTTTTTTTTTTTTTTATTGTTAAAATTATCATTTTCTTTTTCTGGTATGTTTGCTAAGAAATATAATGTTCTGAGTCGAGACTGTGATCGATTCCTTCTGTGAGTTAGATCGATGAGGCTCATAGTATTCGGTGATCGCTGCTCTACACTTCGTTGTATGAACCGAAACTTATGTCATAAGCAAATTGTCACGTTATCTAAATCGGGTGGACATTGTTCTCAACGCGCCCCATGGTCAAGCTCAACATTCTATTAGATATTATTTTTGAAACTTTACGTGTGAGCCCGTCAGCATTGTCAGTTATGGTTTTTCGTAACGTTTCATGGTTTATCTTTTAGAAATTTATACATAAATGTAAGTTTGTTGTTTTCTTTAAATTTTGATATTGAATACCATTATTCCGAATTCTTCTCTTTGTCTCTCTCATTTTCGAAAAAACAAACAGACTCGTTTTCCAAACATTTCTCCAACAAAATTTGAAGAAACACATCTAACATAGATCAATCTTTTTTACATACATTTTCATCCTTTATGATTTAAACTTATCATTTCGCCTTTTGAAAAATGGATCTGTGTCCTTGTACGATATCTAGTTACAAAAGGTGCCGGTTGGCATTAGTCTGCGAAAAATGACATAAAAATCGCGTACGATGGTGTCTATATCTCTATATACGTATTGATCGATACTGAAATCATATTGTTTCATAAGATGACTCAAGAGGACGAAAATGACATGCCATCGGGTTAGCATTTCCTTGTACATTTTAGAGATTTGTATGCAATGAAAACGCCTTATTAACATCGATCTTTCCTATAAATAAAACATATATATGCATATGTACGATATTATACTTGTTGATGTGATTACATGAACAGAAAATAGCAACCAACAAATGGTAGTGGACGAAGTACTTAAACAAGGGAATTCAGAAATTGTGGCCGAGGTCTACACTTTTCAAGACCTCGCCCACGCTACTGAAAACTTCAACCCTGATTTGCTCGTGGGCAAAGGCGGCTTCGGGAGGGTGTATAAGGCCCATCTTGGAGACCGAAACAAAGTATGCATGACATCTTTTTTGCTCTCCGTTGTTAGTTTGGGTCAAAATATTGAAGTCAGTTGTATAACTGTGGTTAGTTTTATATAGATTGTGGCTGTGAAGCAACTCGACATGATTGGAGTACAAGGGAATCCTGAATTTTTAGCCGAAGTTCTTACATTGGATCGTGTTCACCACCCGAACCTAGTCAATCTTATTGGATATTGCGTGAATGGACATCAAAGGTTACTGGTCTACGAGTACATGGCTAACGGTTCATTAGAGGAACACCTTTTTGGTAATACTTATTTCATATTGGATTATCGATATATAGCAAAAGTATGTTTTAAATAGTTTAGTAATCACACACGCACACAATCTCCACATTTGTCCCTGATGCGCGTAAGTCAACATCTTAGTTGAGGCACCTTAACTACACATGAATACCGTTAGGCCACAGGCCCTTTGATTACTGTGTCATTTGACATCGGTTTTTTTTCTTTCTAAAGATTTGGATGAGAGCAAGACTCCCCTCGATTGGCATACAAGGATGATGATTGCTAAAGGAGTTGCCAAAGGACTCGAGTACTTGCACAACGTTACTGACCCTCCTATTATCTATCGAGATCTAAAACCTTTGAATGTATTACTCGACGATGACATGAACGCTAAGCTTTCGGACATTGGGCTCACAAAATTTGGACCAAAAGAAGGAGAGGATCATATCTCGACTAGAGTGATGGGAACTTATGGATACTCTTCGCCTGAGTATGCAATGACAGGAGAATTAACCACGAAGTCAGATGTCTATAGCTTTGGGGTTGTGTTTCTAGAGTTAATCTCGGGAAGAAGAGTTATCGATGATAAAAGACCACCCGAAGAGCAAAACCTCGTTATGTGGGTAAGTTTATTAAGAAAATCACAACATCATTTATGTGTGAGTTTAATGTTTTAAGTACTACTAAAATATGACTCACATGTATTACCTTCATTGTAGGCAAAACCATTGTTTAAAGACAAGAGTAAATTTCCAATGGTGGCCGATCCGTTACTAAATGAGAATTATCCCGTAATGTGTTTAAACCAAGCCGTCGCCATAGTAGCAATGTGTTTGCAAGAAGAAGCAATCACGAGGCCGTACATGAGCGACGTTGTTGTGGCTCTTGACTACCTAGCCACGGTTCCAGATAACCAGGAACCTGGTCACAGTGATGAATAGTTGTTTATAGTTGAATAAGTCTATGCCGAATAAATGTACAACTTTTTATGCATAATGTGTAAGTTAGTATAGCATAGTTTAGCAAAAGGAAGAATTTACCTTTTTGTTTCCCTTTTATGCAAAGATCAAACATATAAAAGACAGAGAAGATGTAATTTTTATACATAATGAATATTTGCAAACATCAAATATGAAACCAAAAAAGAAAACTTACAAATGCATTGTTGAATAGCTAGTACATCTTTAAAAACTTCGCTTAAACGCCGGATTGGTTAGTGTCATCTTTAAGGTTTTGGTAACTGAAGCTAGGAATCTTGCTCAACCTATGCAGCTTGTGGTAAGGGCTCTCGGCAACATCTACCATGGTGCACATTCTAGGCAAAAACCTACCACTACCGCCCGTACCCTTCCTCTTCACTTTCCGCCATGTGATAGTCAAGAATCCAAAACTAGGCCAAAAGTTAGAACTACCACCATCCTTACGATGTTTCTTGTCAGGAATATTAGAGTCCCTTATCGAACATTTACCATGATCACTAACATTACTACAACCACCAATCTCAAGTCTTCTAAAATACTCTATCTCCTTCATGACAAGGTTTCCAACTGTGCCACGTGCCCCTATCTCGATAGGAACAGGATCAAGACCACCCATCTTCTCCGAAAAGATGGCGGAGGCAATGGTGGGAGAGGTGATGCTCATGGTGGTTGTTAAGGTGTGGGGAAAAAAGTTATCTTTTGGTGTGATGCAATTCTTTTGCTTTGTGCATGAGAGGCAATATATTATATTTCTCATAAAGTGGCCACGCCTTTGATAAAAGTGAGTAATGAGATGGTTTTCCCTTTAGGTATAAAATAGGCTTTTTGTATTATGATCATCACACTCATGCCTGTGCAAGTTTTATTATTCCTTCACTTTTTAATTCCTGTATGGAAACCAACTTTTGATACAATATAAAAAACAGACTCGTAAAAAGACTACTTTCTACAAAGTCGAAAATGTGTTGAGCATGTCGTAAGTACATAAGGTTATGATACAAAATATATGTCATATAAAACGATGTTATGGCAAGGACCTCGCAAAGGAGCATATGTGTTAAAGTGCAGAACCTGTATTTTTCATTTATAGTGTAAAAGAAAGTTTAGTTGCCCTAAAACTAAGATTACAAGCTGTATGATGTTAATAAGTCAAATGAGATACTTATTAGGGATTACCAAAAGAGGCAATGATGTAATGTCTCTACAGAGAAAATCATCATGAGACTACTTGAGTGCTCTTTAAGCATCGCAATCAATGGGCTTGTTTCTTCTTTTCCTCTAATTTCATACCTTTCTCCTATTTGCAAAGTAAATTGACCATTTCTCTACTCCTTAAAGTTGCAATAATGTTCTTAGGAATCCATTTATGTCAAATTCCAAAACAAAACTCCACATATTATACCATTAATTGCAAGGGAATGTCGGGGTGTTGTACTGTGCATTATGTGTGTGATTGACAAGTAACAATTGAATACAAGGAGAACTATAGGCACAACTTACTACTTTATTGAGCCAAATATATTATATAGAAGGGTGTATACAAGACAAAAGTACAAGCTTACAACTTACATTTGCAACATTAAATGACCCTCAAAATTGGAATGAACCTCTTTTCAATTTGGCTTATTATTCTATCTAATCTACACTCTATATTGTCGAGTTCAGCAACTTGCCCAGAATGTCATAGGGTTTAGCTACTAACACAACTGACCCAAAGAAAACTATCTTATACTTTATATGGGTTAGCCTAGCAGCATCTCAACCAGAAGGCCACCCGGGTCGGATCATGGTAATAGTCTCTTTGAAAACGATAAGCCGTGATACATACTTCACAGTATCCCCTTTTATCTATAATTTCTCTGTATATGCTTCTTTCACTGTATTTAAATATATGTCTTGTATTTGTATTACAAGGTTAAGGTACACGGGGGAAATGACACAAATACCTTATGGTTCGGTGAGATGCAAGAGCTTGTTGTAAAGCAACATTGACTCGAGCTCCTCCCGTAAATATTGAATCATACAGCTGACACACGAATCTAGACAGCTCCTCCTCATCGTCGTCCCAAACTAACATCCCTTTATCTGTACCCGTAGTAGTACCTTTATCAGTCTCACTATCTTCCCAATCACTTGTCGGGCTTGTGGGTTCTGTATATTCATCGTCTCCTTCATCTACCCCAATTTCAAACTTCCCATTCTCCATATCATTGAACTCACCCGACCCATGAAATGTGGTCAACTGCATTTCTTGGGGTTCTGATGATGGGGATATAACAGCTTTAGCACCAGAGTCAAGAAATGCCTTTATCAGAGCAGGTGATGGACCATATAAGCATGTGCATATTATGATCCTATCCCTCCAAGCACCAACCTTCAAAATTTCAGACAATGAGATGCAGATGTGGTACGAATTAGATTAATTAAGCAAAATTTGACCTTCCTTATAGCATATAAATCAAAAACTATAACAATTAAGCTATATTTGAGTATTTGACCACATAAACATGTGCATATTATATATAGGGTTTTTTTGTATAGAATACCAATGTACTTCTTCAATTGTCCTGTTGGAATCATTATACTTTGTTTTGGATGTCTTGGTCACTAAAAGATGGTTTTATATCTCCTTTGGATCATTTGGTAACCAGAAAAACATTAAAACCAAGTTCAAAAATGATTAACTTTTTATAAAATGACCCTACATCAAACCATATTTTAATACCACTACCAAGATGTACAAAAAAAGTGCAATGACACAAATAGGACAAATGAAGTAAGATGTCCAAAAGCTTACCATCCAACGAACATCTTCGGGAGTTAAGTGCATAGAGGGAACAGTCCTACGGAACATGTAAGCTCCAATTTCTTGGTCGTCTTCCATGACCTTCATCAATCATATAGATACAAACTGTTACAAAATCACTTTGAAATAATAATCGTATAAGTTGAGGAGCATAAGCCACATAAGCGTACTTGGGTCTGGCGTCCAATGTAACGATGTACAACACCGCCAATCTGGAAATAAGGACGACAAGCAACCAGTTCAGAAATGCTTGAGATGTTGGAAATTGCTGACATGTATTTTCTGCGCCGGCCTTTTAACATTGATAGCAGACTGTATTTGACATTCTGCAGAAACTTCTCAGCGAGTTCTCCTGGTTCCGCCACCACAAATACATCATTTTGCCAACTATAACATTGAAAATGAAGGAGCTTAGATCAAGGCTAAGATGGTCTTTCAAGGCAGGAAATTCAAACACAAATAACCAAGATTTTTGGAAATGACAGCCGAAAATAGGATAAGACAATCACAAAGCAATTTTTAATTGTGATAAGATAGTTGGGTTGGGACCGTTGGGTAACAGATCAAAAGGAGTTCAGATTGAAGTGGGTCAGTATTATTACGGATTGATATGGACCGGCCGACCAGGCCAGGTTAACATAGCAAAAGAGGTACCTTCTGCAAACTATCCTAATGACATGAACTAATATCCAACCTTCACTTGGTGCGTAACACTAATAATAAATAATGTTGATCAAAGCAAAGAAGGGAATAAAAGAAGACAACAATGACCTTAATATGGAGCCAGTCGTGTCATTTTGGAGCGCCAAATGAACAATTCCAACCTGTGGTGAATTCTGTAACTTTTCATGCAACAATCGAACAGGCCCTGACAGCTGCCTGGGTACTGTCGGTGATTCTGGAGGTGAAGAAGTTCTTCCAGAATGGAATCCATCGAGGCTTAAATGAGGTACTGATTCAATTCTGCCAGTCCTATGAGATCCAAGATCAGGACTGTATAGAAGCGGGCTTGATGGGAAGCTTCCGGTGAATAATGGTGACGTGAAAGGTGTTGGGAAAGATGTTCCCGGGTCGGGCCTATTAATTGTTCCTGATGCAGCATTCAGAAGAGATAATCTTATATTGTGCTCAGAACAGAATGTTTGTAGTGACCGAGCATGGTTAAAAACTCTTCCAGAATCTGGCAAGTGAGAAGCTTCCACTAGTAACACATTTCGTCTCCACCCTAAAGATGGACCATTATCACCTGTCAATATAAAACATATGGTTAAAAACATGAAATGTATTATGAGCAATCACCTACACAGTAAGTAGAGCAACGATACCATTATTTGGACCCTTTGACTTCGAGTTGAGATTATCTGGCTGTTTTTCATCACTATGGTTCAACAGCAATCTCTCGCACACCTTTTTAAATGCTTGAGGATTATTTTGAATATATTCATCTGTTGCTGACTCTAATTTATGCCAGATTGTGGGATCTGTTTCATCCAACTCCATATCACATCGTTCATCAACTGCAAAGAAGTGAACACATTGTTCAAACATAGAAAAATGCTAGTCAAACAAGATAAATAGAAATTAAGACCACACTTATAGTTGCTGATACTACAAAACATGGATAACTTATGTAATACAATATTACACCTGGATTGAATCGAAAATAGTGTATTTCAGGAATCATAGGTAACAATGTGCTCAATGCCTCCTCAACCCGCTCTACTGAGCACGCACTCTCAATCAACACTTGTCCAGTGTCCAAATAACGCCATCCACCTTTACGAGCCTAGAATCGAACGTACAAACAGACACATATATCAGAGTAAGCATTTGTGTGCAGAAACAACAGCAAAGAAAATGGTTTTACCTACACTAAAAATTACCTTTGTTGGGACAGAACAACAACCGACTGAAACCAAAGTGTCGATTTTTGCATCTGGCCATAATAGTTGTGCTTCTCGTATTGCAAATATAGTGGGGTTGTTTGCAACAATAGCTCCATCTTGCCAGCGAAGCAAACCTGCACAAAAAACACACAAGATGGAGAAAAAAGTCAACTTTTTAATATCAAACTTCAAACAAAATCTGAAAAGAGTACAGCTACAAATTACTTTGGGTAATGTTTTTCATTAGCCAATCAATATCTTTAAGATATAGAGGGTGTTGCGATAACATAAATATTCAATCAAGCAAGAACAACAGACATGGAGCTTATATATACCATCAGAGTAATCGTCAAGATAATATGGAGCTGCAGATGATGCTCTTATAGCTTGCCACAGATCATGTCTGCAACTTCCCATATAAGCACTCCGTTTGTATCCAACTTGAGCACCAGTTGTTGCAGTTCCTGGTCCATTTGTTGTAAAATTTTCTGACATCATCAAAGGAACTTCTGGTGTGCCAGCAGGGTACTACAGTTTACATGTAAAGATAAATATTAATTGTCTTCCATTAGAAAACAAATGACACGTGAATGATAATCTTATAATTAGGGGAACACGGTATTAGCAGAAACCTGATAATTACGAAATATAAATGGCTGGGCCGGTGCCACATTGACTAATGTTGATGCCACGAAAACTTTGGGAATCCTTTTCACTGACGAATCTATTAACAGATCTCCATCCTCGTCAGCACATATCTCTTTCAACAACCTCTCAAACTGATCGGCACTGTGCTGGACAAAGATCAAACTGATAATTTTAGAATAAGAACTCTAGTGCAATTACTTAAAGGATTATTAATTGCTAAACCATCTCCAAGGAGGCCTAGTGGTCACTGGTAAGGTCTCCCAAAGTCTCAAGAGACTAGGGTTTATACCCCCGTGGTGTGAAAATCTTGGTTGGCCAGAAACGGCCACGGGAATAGCGGGTGGGCCGCGTACATCAGAGCCAAAAAAGGCTCGACTTTCCCAGGTAAACCTGAACAAGGATCCTTCACCGTCTACCCAATTATTATTAACCGCTAAGTTTAGAGGAAACAAATGCTTACTTTAGATCCATGAACAACGACTCTAAAGCTTTGTGAAGAGCTCTTGTAAAGCTGATCCAACTTCTCTCTCCAAGTTGCTGCTTCATTATCCTTAGGAACCGGTTCAGCAAAAACAAGCTTCCCTGTAAAATTGTAATTAAAAATATGACACAATTACCAAAAAATGCAAATTTCAGCTGCTTAGATACATGGCATTCACTTACCAAGATTTTTGTATATGTCTTCACATTGCTCCAAGGACATTAGCTTTATTCCAAGAGCGACAGCAAGCATGCCACCAGTTGATGTGCCACATATAAGGTCAAACATCTCGTGTATCTGTTTCCCACAGCCCTTTTCGATTTCCCTTAGTATCCGAACAGTAGCAAGACCTTTCATCCCACCTCCATCCATTGCAAGTATCCTCAATCCTTGCTTTGGGACCTGCCTTCCTTTGATAGCACGTCTCAGATTCTCATTCTCCCCTATTGTAACATAAAATCATCCATTATTTTAGGATATATAGACTAAGTTTTTTAATTATTTAGAACTATCATCAACCAAACCAACCTAGAATTGCCAGGGCACGAGCTGCAGCTTTGCTCACACGTGGCTCAGAAGAGAGTGTAAGCCGTAAAAGAAGATCTCGTAAACTTTCGGAAGCAACAAGAATTCGGCGATTCTCCAAACAGAAGGCTAAGTTTCCAACAGCTATTAAAGCTAACCTTTGTACCTAATGACAAGCTCAATTCAGACCACCATGCAGAAATTCCTATTAAAGCCAACATAGCGTAAAATTTACTGGCATACCTCTGGATCTTTATGGGCGCATAATGACTTCAATGATTTCATCACATCCTTGCTAAGCATTTTTTGGGCCACCATATCAGAGACAAACCCCAACTTCCCCACAACTTGCAAGACGGATTTTAGTTCTTGAGGGCCAACGGATGTAAGTACCCTTTTGACAGGTTGCATGATGTCACATTTCATCAATTGAAGTGCCACAGATACATCTGAGGCAAGAGATGTAAGTGCAGAGCAAGCCTCCACAACCTGAAACGTAACACAATGATTTGGAACAAGAATTCAACGAGACATAAACGAAACAAAATTACAGAAAACTTAATTTACCACATGCTGGTCTTCACTGCTTATCATGCTAATAAGCTGTCTGACTGCATTTTCATCTTTACCAATAACTACACGGTTTCCTTCATCTTGCATCATCTTTGCCAAGGCAGATGCTAGCAAAGGATGGTGACATGAGGAGAAACGAAATATAAGAGAGAAAAATGCACTCAGCTTGTGTCTTGATGCAACAAAGTAAGAACTATTCTCCGTCTGCAATCCCACACAAGCAAATTACTTCTCAATTTGAAGTTATTTAGATTGGATAAATTTATGCAGAACATAATCATTATTCAGTACCTCTATCTGAACATTGACTGATCTAAGATAATCATCTCCCACAATACGAATGTTTGCAAGAGAAAGGTGTCGCAGTTGATGCAAAGGCAAAATTTCAGGAAGAAATTCAAGTGGATTACCAAAGAGCCTTAAAATACGTAATTCAGCCATTGCCCTGCATAAAAGATTTTTAAAAACAGTAAATCTCAAGTGTAATCGACTGAGTATATCCTGCACTCTACGATGTACTAAAAAAAAAAAAAAAAAAAAAAAAAAAAAAAAAAAAAAAAAAAAAAAAAAAAAAAAAAAAAAGCTACAAACAGGACTCGGGAATGACCTGAAATCAAGAAGAGGGCGGATAAGCTTATTATGTTCAAGTGATAATTCCACGAGTCCAACACACTGCCTCAGTTCAACTGTGTAGTGATCAAACAGGCAATAAAGGATAAGTCACATAATGTAGATCTATCCTACGCCTAATAACATATTGCAAAGTGTATCATAAAGGATAAAACACGTTCCAAACTTACCTGGTACTGAAACCAACATATTGTAGTCAACCGTGAGCACTTTCAGGTTTTTCAAAACACCGAGCTCAGGTGGCAAAACCGTTAACTTATTATTATCAAGGAATAGCTTCTCGAGAAGTGGCAACTTCGTCAACTCTACTGGAAGCATCTGTTAATCGATTCAAATACTTAGAACATAATCACAAAATTTGACACAACTAGCTACATTTAACAACGCCATTAAGTCTAACTTCCGCCGGCATTACACACAATACAAATAACATATAAAGCAATCGTCTTTCCCATATGCATTAATCAAAATTACAACTATACTAATACCTATAGCCTCTACATTGCAATATTTGCTACATTTGGCAAAACACTAACAACAGCGGCAAGCAATAGGGTTAGCATTAGCTATTGGCGCAACTAACCATAGTTGTATCTGTATCTGTAATTGTAAAGTGGTAGCGGGTCCAAGTTCAGCTTAGGACATGTGAGATAGATTTGCTGTATATATATTGTGAGAAATATAGTTGCCGTTCAAAAAAAAAGTGTGAAATAACCGCTAAAGCTAAACGCTTCTTTTATTAGCATTTCAAACAAGAGCGTTTATGCAAAATTCAAAAGCTAAACACTTATTTCCAAACAAGCATTATGTTCTAAACACTAAAAACACTCCAAAAAGCCCGTCGTCAAACACAGCCTAAGTTTGGCCTCCACCATTATTACACAGACAATACAAAGCAAATGTCTTTCCTATATACACCCTTTTAACTGTCAAAAAAACCAATTTGCTAATATCTAAAGGGTATTTTTTAACCTTATTTATGGGCTTATGAGTTTATCTTTTTTCGGCTTATTTTTGGACTTTTGGGCTTAAATAAGTTTATTATGTCATAAAACTTATATAAGCCCACAAGTTTCATAAGCTGAAAAAAATGAGCTTATGAAATATAAGCCACAACACAGGTAAGCAGATAAGCCCGTAAATAAAGTTAAACAAACACCGCCTAACACCTCTACATTGCATTAGTTATCTCTTAGTTTCCATTCCTAGCAACATTTATAAAAAACCGGAAATAAAAAACGGAACTTGCAGACAAGCCACAGTTATTAAGACTAACAAGCATTAGAATTCTAAACGCTAAATGCTCCTAACACTCCAAAAAATTCGTCACCAAACACAGACGTACAAAGCAAACGTCTTTCCTATATACACCCTTTTAACTGTAAAAAAAAAAAAAAAAAAAAAAAAAAAAAAAAAAAAAAAAAAATCCCACTTTGCTAACATCTAACGCCTCTACATTCACATTAGCTATCTCTAAGCTTACATCTCTAACAACATTTATACCAATCCCGAAAAGAAAAAAAGAAACTTACAGGCAAGCCACAGTTATTATGTCATAAAAACTTATAGAAGCCACAAGTTTCATGATAAGGTGAAAAAAATGAGCTTATGAAATATAAGCCACAAAACAGATAAGCTCATAAACCCCCCTAACGCCTCTACATTGCATTGACGTAAACATTTGTTGAGAATAACAACCGTAACATTCGTCATCAAGCATTAACGTAAACAACTTACAGACAACCCACATTTATCCAATGATCACCCAACGACTCCATCCTTGGCCCCTTACCCGACCCTGACTTTGCTAACCTTTAGTTAAGCACGCGTGTCCCTTTTAACCGTCAAAAAAACCACTTTGCTAACATCTAACGCCTCTACATTGCACTAGTTATCTCTAAATTTACATTTCCTAACAATTTGCTAATAACATCTAACGCCTCTACATTGCACTAGTTATCTCTAAATTTACATTTCCTAACAATTTGCTAATCTATATCTATACTAGTATATAATGCATTTGGGACTATTCTATAATTAGAAAGGCTTAAAATTCAGACTTTTACTTGCTTATTATGGAAAGATTTCAAAATTAATTGGTTAGGATGCAGGTTATTGTTCAAACTAAAATTATTTGGCTTAACCATCTCTACTTATAAAGCATAAAGACAACTAAATGTGTAACCGAATAATGCAAAATATAATCACAGGTACCCGCCGCCGCATTACGCGGGTACCATTCTAGCAACATCTAACGCCTCTACATTGCACTAGTTATTCGTAGCAAAACATTTATATAAAAATCCAGGAAACAAAAAATGAAAACGAAACTTACAGACAAGCCGCAGTTATTAAGACTAACAACCGTAACACTCATCCAATGATCACCCAACGACTCGACCCTCACCCCCTCACCCTCACCCGTCTCCAACCCCGACTTCAACATCTTAACAAACACCCCCATCCCATCGTTCGTCTGGCCCGACCCACCCGCCTTCGACATCGCCACACCTCTCAGCTTCTCCCTCTCCTTCACCACCTTCATTTCCACCCCCACCATCCCCTCCCCCTCCCCACCCTCCACCAGCTTAACGCGAACCGTGTCCTGCGGTAAAGGTAACGCGACCATGAGCTGGGATTGGAGACGTAGAGTGACTTGATCCTCGTCGTCAGCTGCATTCCAATCTAGATTAATTCGAAACCCTAATTGCTCATTTGAATCGTTGCTAATTGGATTATCTAATTGATTGTTATTATTGTCTAATTGATTGTCGCCGTAGTGTAAGGAGAGATGGAAGATGTCTGATGGTCTCTTCCAGCCTAATCCCCATGACATTTTGGGGGAATTAGGGTTTAAGAGGGGTGTTTGGGACAATGTAGGATGATGCAGATTTATTTGGGGGAGATTAGTAAGTAAGTTTTATATAATTATTTATATAATTATGATATGGATCTGGGATTTATTTGTTTATTTATTTATATTTCTTCATTTCTAAGGAATTGATTTTTAGGTGGAGGTGGTTTCAAGGAGGAAGACAGGTAATACGACGACGTGGCATTTCAGTTTCCCAATTTTCTTTCATCAAGACTTTTTACTTGACTTCTTCTTAAAAAAAATAATAAATAAATAAATAATAAAAAATAATTATACGTATTAAGGCTGTTCATTGGTCCAAAACCGGATCGGACACGAGAAAAACCGGACCGGATCGAGATCGAATCCGGCAGAAAACCTAGACCGCGACCGGACCGAATATGGTCGGTTCGGTCCGGTCTCTGTCCAAATAGACTAAATGTTGGGTTTTTAAGCCGAACCGAGACCGAAATTATGAAAACCCTAGACCAAGACCGGACCGAATTTGGTCGGTCCGGTCCGTTTGCTCACCCCAAATAAGTATAATCAAAATAGACGAATATTCGTGGATAGCAACAGGATTTTATAGTACCACATAATTGTGGTGATGGCTTTTTTTAAACTGTGTAAGTATATTTGTTTCCGGTTCTTATTTTTTATTTTTTATTATTTTTTTATTATTATTTTTTAAAGTTTGTTACACCATGTTTTAATTTATTAGTTTTCATTTTTAGCTTTTAAATTTTCAATATTTAATAATATTGATAGTATAGAAGATAAACATTGTAATTTTATATTTACCCAACACGGGTTTTAAAAACATTGTATTTAGGCATTAAAAACTTGTCTTTGAGTAAATATAAAATTACAGTAAAACCTCTATAAATTAATATTCGATAAATTAATAATCTCGATAAAATTAATAATTTGTCCAGTACCAACTTGGGACAAGTGCAAATTTGGACCACAATCGATAAAATAATAAGATAATAATTTTTTCGAAACTCCAGTATATATACATTGGTCCCAACGAAACTATAAATTAATAATTACTAAAGTTTCATAATATACATGAGATAAAAAAAAATCATCTCTAATTAGTATACATTGTAATTTATTTTTCATATATAACTAGTATACACTGTAACTTGTACATATTGAAACTTGTTTTTCAAATTTATTTTTCATCTATAACTAATATACATTGTAACTTATGTTTCATCTCTAACTAGCATACATTGAGACTTATTTTTTTAATTTATTTTTCATATCTAAATAGTATACATTGTAACTATTACATATTGGACTTGAAAATTTAAAAGCATACGTAAAACCTTTTTAAATTAATAAATTATTAATTTATCGATATAATAATATCTCGCTAAATTAATAAAATATCCTGGTCTCAACACTATTAATTTATAGAGGTTTCAGTGGCTGACCCAAGATCAAGAGTCATCCGACTCAATTTAAAAGTACCGAAAATCATAACCAAAAAATAAAAGACCGGATTATTTAAAAAAAAAAAAAAAAAAAAAAAAAAATTGCATATTTGACATAATTTTACATTACACTAGAAAAACCTATGAGTTTCCGTGCATCACCTTCCACGATACCCTTTTAGTTGTTTTTTTTTTTTTGGGTATATATGAAATTTTAAAGACTTCTTGCTAGTTGCTATAGACTTTAAAAGCTATCGAATATAAAACAATTGCAACAACTGGTCTTGATGCGAGCTCATGATAAGAGTGTGCATGGTCGGCATGAGTAGTAGTTACCATTGCGTTTGTCTCGTGGTGGAGAAGCTCGTGGGTGAAAGCCAAAGCTTAATCACTATTTTATTGTTTTTAAATTTTAATACTCCGTAGTATGTTTGCAAAGTATATTTAATGAAGTATATTTTATTTTTAATTAGATTTTGTTTGATGACCACTTAATGACCACTATGAATGCTTCTTTTAGACCACCCATAATAACGTGTATTTCAACGCGTCTTTGATGGTTGAAAAGCAAGACTCGGTCTTGCCCAACCGAGTCTCGGAGGTGTGTGTGATTTTGGTTTTGTGTGGTATATGTGTATATATGTTTAAATAGGGTATATTTTGGTTATTACACTAAGTTGGTGGTGAAGTTTAGTTGTATTCAGAGAAAGCTGAAAGATTGAATGAAAGTATGCTATGTGAATGTGACGTAGGAAGATTGACAATCTTTTTGAAACATCATATAAAAGAGAGTTTTAGAAAACTACGTTTAAATCATAAGTACATAAGTTAAAAAAGAAAAATGAAAAGTACATATGCAAATGCAATCACACTAACAGCCTAATACACACAAACAGATATCAGCTCAAAAGTAAAATGTACAAAAAACCTATAAAAAGAGCACAGAGGATCTACATCTTTTAGCTGATCAGTGTGACCGACCTAGTCCATGATGAAACGGGCATTGAAACTGGCTGCTGAAGATGTCAGCAGCGACCTCGACAACTTTTGTGGAAAAAAAACAGGCCAAACATTGATCCAGGCAACAACATTGTTGAATGTTGATATATCTACGATAATGACAGATGATGTTGAGGTTCACGCCGAAATAGTGAATTGAAGACTTTCAAAAGGGTTCTAATACCCATTGACAATCAATAAAAGTGTTATCGAGTATACACATCCATGTGAATTATCCGATAACTCGACATCTTTTAAATGCAAAGACCACAAAATACCTTCATTGTAGTCTGTTTCTTTTTCTCAGCTTCAGTCTTTTTTCTCAGCAATCTCTATAATGTTTATGTACACCGTCATTCAAGCCATACATTTAGTACACATATTCTATACTAATGCGAAGTTTTTGCCATCAGAAACCCAATTTATGGTATGCAGATATAACAGAACAAAATTCCACCACAGTTGTTCTCATATACTACAGGAAAAAATGGTGAACTAACAAAAGAAGTAAAAGAAAAGCACAATTTGATGCCTTGCTTATCACAAAACGGACGTCCTTATTTTTTACAATCCAAACGTCACAACCACCCTCGCTAGCTTTAACATATGTTTTGAAGAGCCTATTCCAAGGAGACGAATCTGACTGCAACTCCACTTAAAACTGGTCCTCTTTTTGAAAGCTTGGAACATCAATCAATAGAAAAACAACTCCTTCGGTCTTTAGATCAACACATGAAAGCATGTCGAGCTCCTATTCTTATGGTTTTGACTGCTCATGAAAAATACAAACATATGTGTCAATACATTGAAAAGCTTACTGTAGAAATACCATATTCGTCAAGCTCAGGAAAAAGGGAGTATACCTGGGAATAAATAAAGGTACAAAGGATAGTGATAGCGGCTCCAAGTGCAAAATATGATACTTGATTGTACAAGTGATAGAACACGCTTTGAGCCACCACCCAACTGAATCAGCAAATAAGTTTGTACTTAAGCACTTCTATTTTAAGGTACCATCTTTTAATTGCATAGGACCACTATCTTCGTATCATATAAAAGCTTAGTATGATTTAAAGAGAATTGGGGAAGTGAAGATAGTTTACCATACGATATTGTGTCCGACTAGTGTTAATGCAGTTTGCCAACCCGCTCTCCACATTAGTGGGCCCTCCATAGCAATTGTAAAAAGGGTTAGAATCAACAAAGATAACATCAACAAGCAAGCATAGTAGTTCATGCCACTAACGGATTTGCCCTTCATTACTCTTTTGAAGAATATATTCCTAGAGATAAATGCCAAATTCAATATCATTGCTCCCATGAATCCTAAACATAAAACCACAAACAGAAGAGCGCAGCCTCCGATGATTGGCAATAGTGAAAAATAAACCCCAATTGGGAATGTCTTGCCAAGTAATAACCTTGAAATGAGTACACTAAAAGAAGGTCCACCACTTTTATTAATGTGTGTGAACGATACTGCAACTTTTGACGTACTTAAAGTGGCTGCTACATGTCCAATTGTATGCGCTAGCGCAACCTGCATTTTTAACACAACCCACTTAGACTATGCTACATTGCTACATGTCCAAAAGTATCATTTCGAGTAGAATAGGTAAATTATTGAAACACACATGCAAGTCAAGACACTAATAGAAAGTCATTGTAAGAAACAGATTATCGAGATAAACTTAAAGTTGAAGGAAATTTACCTATTTATATCTTTAGGGAATAAGATAGCTTTTTATGTGCTTATTGTGTTTTAACAGAAAATTACAGCTTAACCAAACTGGTTGATAACTTATACATGCATGACATTATAACAACCATCATGATAATAAACACCTTACTATTCAAAATAGCTTAAAATAAAGAAAACAAAAACCAAACGTACCAGTAACAAAGTCTTCCAAAACTCGAAATTGGTGTTCGGAGGCTCAACCATTCTAACAAGAGATAAAAATATGCATGGTGTGTTAATGCGTGTGAATTTAGTGATTAAAAATGGGTGAAAATTGGCTTTGGAATATCAGATTCTAACAAGAGAATATTTGGTCAGTGACGAAGATAACAAGATGGTTTTTGTGTGTGTATTTTTGAAGGTGTGTTTAGTGTGTGTTGTGTTCATGGAAACCCATGCATAAGCAGAATGAGACACGTAAGACCGGGTGTAATTAATAAGGACACGTAAAGACCGCATTCACAACGTTACCTCATACGGCACTTCATCTTTCTCTTTTTACAACTTACTTCACCACCAACTTAATTAGTGAAATAAGACAACCAACTTCACCAACGCGTCAAACTAGTGCCAGATCGGATGAAGACACGACCTACCATGGCCTATTATGGACGGACTAAGCTAAGTATAGAATATATATACCTGTTTGATAAAGTGTCCAATAGAAAGTTTTATATTTATATTTTTTTGAACAAATTTTATATATTGTCAAACTCAAACAAGAGGTAAATTTATTTGAGGTATGTTTGCAGAATCGAACTAGAGCTAGAGCTAATATTATAAATCGGATGCTGGATCTTTTATATTTATAAATTTGTTTGCCGAATTAGTTAAAGTTGAAACTTATTAATGTAAAATCGCATAAAAATACATCAAATTTAATTCATATATAGTTCAGTTTTTAAGTGATAATCTATTATTTTGAAGGGTATTTAAATAATTTTACAAACTATAAACCTCCGTAAGCCGATTCAATTGGCTTCAGCTTATAGAGGCTTGTGGCTTATAATAAATTCCATAAGAATGTGTGACAAACAAAACTTATTTTATTTTAAAAGTTCAAACCCATATGAACCTCCGTAAGCCCCACGCCAAACCCAGTTACGAAGAAAAAAAGTTGGCATTAAAGAAAAAGGTAACGATGTACTCTCTAAAATACCGTTTTTGTACTTGATTGGGATATTACTAGTTTATATACACATAATGTCGTCTAATTTAATCATTAGAGTTCAGCTCAAAATTAACATGTACAAAAAAATACTACAAAAAAGAACATACATGATTTACATAGTGTTGCCGATTAAGTGTGATCGACTGAAGTCCATGATGAAATTGAGCATTGAAGATGTCAACGACCTCAACAAATGTTCTGGGAAAAAACAGGTCAAACATCGATAAAGATTACAACATTGTTGAGACATATCCATGATAAAGACAGATGATGTCCAGGTTCATGACAGAATAATGAAATTGAAGTCAAAAGAGTTCTAATACCCATTTGACGAGCAATAAAAGTGCTCCGGAGTACACACAACCTTCTGAATTATCCGATAACTCAGACATCTTTTAGTCTGTTTCTTTTTCTCAGCTTCAGTCTTTTTTCTCAGCATTCTCGATAATGTTTATGTATATCGTCATTCAAGTCATAAGTTTAGTACACATGTTCTATACTAATGCAAAGTTTTTTGCCATCAGAAACCCGATTTATGGTACGCAGATATAACCAAAATAAAATTCCACCACAAGTTGTTCTCATTTACTACAGAAAAAAATGCCGCACTGACAAAAGAAGTAAAAGAAAAGCACGATTTGATGCCTCACTTATCACAAAACCGACGCACTTATTTTTACTATTCAAATTTCGCAACCACCCTCGATGGCTTAACATAGAGAGCCCATGCCAAGGCGATGAATCTGATTACAACTCCGCTTAATCGGGTCCCCTTTCAGAAAGCTTGGAACATCCATCAATAGAAAAACAACTCCTTCGGTCTTTAGATCTACACATGGTAACATGTCAAGCTCCTATACTTATGGTTTTGACTGCCCATGAAAAATACAAGCATATTGGTCAATACATTGAAAAGCTTACTATAGAAATTACTATATCAGCCAAGCTCAGGAAAGAGGAAGTATACCTGGGAATAAATAAAGGTACCAAGGATAGCGATAGCGGCTCCAAGTGCATTGACTGGTTGGACGGGTGTGCGGAAGATGATAATTGAAGACACGATAACAGATATTCGCTTCATCGTGTTTCCAACACTAAATGTCAAAGGAGATATTTGATCCAAAGACATATACGATACTTGATTGTAAAAGTGATAGAACACGCTTTGAGCCACCACCCACCTGAATCAGCAAATCAGTTCGTAAGCACTTCTATTGTAAAGGTGCCATGTTAATTGCATAGGACCCACTATCTTCGTATCATATAAAAGCTTGATATGATATAAAGGGAATTGGAAAGTGAAGATAGTTTACCATATGATATTGGGCCCGACTTGTGTTAATGCAGTTTGCAAACCGGCTTCCCACATTTGTGGGCCCTCCATAGCAATTGTAAAAGGAGTTAGAATCAACAAAGATAACATCGACAAGCAAGCATAGTAGTTCATGCCACTAACGGATTTGCCCTTCATTCCTCTTTTGGAGAATATATTCCTAAAGACAAACGCCAAATTCGATATCATTGCTCCCATGAATCCTAAACATAAAACCACAAACAGAAGTTTAACTCTTATTTTGCCCATTTAACATTCTTCAGTACTTTAAGAGATGAGATTTCTAACCTATCATATTGAAGTTGAGCTCGGTTACAGCAGATAAAGCGCAACCTCCGATAATTGGCAAAAGCGACAAATAAACCCCAATTGGGAATGTCTCGCCTAGAAATAACCTTGAAACGAGTACACTAAAAGCAGGTTCACCACTTTTGATAATGTGCGTAAACGATACTGCAACTTTTGACATACTTATAGTAGCTGCTACATGTCCAATTGTATGCGCTAGCGCAACCTGCACTTTCAACACAACCCACTTAGAACTATGCTATATTACAGCCTTAAGACCATTACTTATAATCAAAACTGAATTTCTTTGTGACGGGACACATAATCATGCAATCAGCAAATATATAACAACATTTTACAAAGAAAAGTAAAGAAAACTGTATATGAAACTGTTTCCCCTAAATTATACTTAATACCTACACAGCCTTAAAGTCGTAACATCATCTACCTTTTGTTATCTTTTAATGGGTGTTTGAGACTTTGAGATTGCTTATTCAAATCGCTTATCCAGCTGGTTGGACTTTGATATTATACTAAGCAATTTTGAGGTTGTCTGGGATTGCTTATCCAAGCTGCTTATCAAAAGTTTTGAATTATTTGCAAGTGAAATAAACTGTTCTAAACTTCTAAATCTGTTTAACAGGCAATCCTAAATTTTGCTTAGTAAGACTATTAATCGCAGATAAGCAGTTCTAAAGGTAATCCCAAACACCCTCCTAAAGTCCTAAGCAGGCAAGCAGCTAATTTTGATTCTCTATACATGCATGTCTGATAACTCTACCCCACTAATTAACCACAACAATCATCAAGATAATAAACAATCAACTACATACCGGAAACAAACTTTTCCAAAACTCGAAATCAGTATTCGGAGGCTCAACCATTCTAGTAGCCCAAGAAACCAACATAATCAAAGAACCGGCAGCCAAAGACAAAGTAGATGTCAACCATGGGAATGGAAAAGCATTCAAAACCTTCTTATTATAAATATTAAAAACCACATTTAAACTCCACCATGTTGCAAAATACAACCCAATTCTCATCTTCTGACCACTCTCACTTTCAATCTCCAAACCCTTTGAATGATCAGCCTCATAAGCATTACACACAAACCCATTAACATTTCCCAAATGGGTCACATAAAGTGGCCTATTTACATCAACTGGTGACACAAACCCATTATCCAAAACTTTAGTCCTTGCAAACCCATTAATATTTCCCAAATGGGTCACTGAAAGTGGCATCTTTATTCCATTTAGTGAAGAAAATGACTGATTCTTGATCAAATTTAAGGGTTTTGAAGGTAAAGATTGGAACTTTATTGGGTTTAAAGAAGAACCCTTGATGGGTATTTGATTTAAACAATGCATGGTGTGTTAATGTGTGTGAGATTGATTCAAAAAATGGGGTTTTTAAGTTTTTTCAGAGGTGAAAATTGGCTTTGGAATATCAGAATCTAACAAGAGAATATTCGGTTAGTGACTGAGATAACAAGATGGCTTGGTTGATTGGTTGGTTGATGAAAATGAGAGCTTTTGTGTGTGTGTTTTTGAAGGTGTGTTTAGTGTGTGTGGTGGTGGTGGTGGTGGTGGTGGGGTGGTCCGGCGGCGGCGGCGGCGGAGGAAAGTATGGGACAAGTACTATGAAGTGTGGGTTGTGTTCATGGAAACCCATGCATAAGGAGGCTATGTTTCTTTTTATTTATAAGGCCGGAGGGAGTGGGCTCGGCAAACTCTCGGTAAAGCTCGGTAACACCGCCGCAAGGGTCTCGGTGATGTTCGGTGAAGGAGAGAATCGGTAAGTTTTACCGAATGAGAAAGAGGAAGGGAATTTGCTTGTGGGCCCAAATTGGTGAATCAAAAAGGTTTTTATTGGGTATTGATGATGTGGAAATTTGGTGAAACCAATGCCACCAAATTGGTGAAAATTGGGGTGAATTGGTGAAATGTGAGTTGGAAGGTTTTTATTGGGTATTGATGATGTGGAAATTTGGTAAACTTTGGTGAAGTGGTGACCACTCCCTCCACTCTAAGGGTCTGAATCGGTATAAGCGTGGGCCCAAGTATATAAATTAATGTTTTTTTGTTGATGGGGTCCACTCAATTATATTAGAATGTCTAGATCCACAAGGCAAATAAAAGCCTTCTCCTCCCCAACTAGAGGCAATAAGGGATACGGGCCCACATTATTTATAAGGGTCTGAATCTGAAAATAAAAAGAAACAACCCTCACATAAGCTAAGTATATGACACTTGCTTCACTTTAAAGTGTCCAATGGAAAGTTTTATATTTATATTTTTGTTTTTGAACAAATTTTATATTTTGAAATAAAGATGATTTTCATTTTTTATTTTTTTATTAAATATATTCATAATACAACAGTTTAATGCACATGATTAAGTGTCCCAATCAAAAAATGAAGTGTGTCAATCATTTCCTATTTTTAAAACAAGAGGTAAGTGTATTTTAAGAGATGAAAAAAGTTGATATTAAAAAAAATGACTATACGAAAAACAGAAAAAGGATGAACCACATGGAATTATTTATTTATTATTAAAAGAAGTATATTGACTATATATATTATAGCACATCATGATTTACGCATTGAACGAATAGCCATTAAAAAGTGTTTTTTTTTTTTTTTTGCTGGGCTCTTTTTTAACCATTTCAGGCCAACACAAACAAAAAAAATTATTGATGACTTATTTTAACATGTGTAAGCTGCAAAAATTGTCACTAACGTATCGTGAAAGTGCAAAAAAAATACCGAGTCATAAAGGCGTGCAAAAAAACCACTAATATTATGCAAAAGTGCAAAAAAGCCACTGAGAGCCAAATTTCGTTAGTTTTCTCATTAAGTGCAGTGAAATGACTAATATACCCTCGTCTTCTTCCCCATTTAAATTTCTTTTAAATTTGCAATTATTTTTAATCTCAAATGAATAACATCAAGAACATCAAACCCAATTAAACTACGTCATTTTTTATGAAAATATAAAAACACACTATCAGACTCTATTCTTCTCCTAAACTGACCCAACCTGTCATTTCACTCCCCTTCTTTGATTTGCAGACTTTAATTATCCATGTTCTATCTGAATCACCACTTCTATCAAATCCCTACTGTGATATCAAGATTCTCCATAAAGGGGCTCTTTATTACAACATACTAACTTTGATTCGTGTCTTTATTGCCTTTTATTCTCTTTCATTTTACAAAAAAGAAATCACAACTTTTCATCCAATCTCAACATCTGAGTTTACATTTTAGTGAGAAGAAATTTCAATTCTATTATCGCAGGTATATATTCAATTAAATATATATATATATATATATATATATATATATATATATATATATATATATATATATATATATATATATATATATATATATATCATACCGCATGAGTTTGATGACAAGAATTTATGAATCACACACCAAGTGTTTGATTAAATGCTTCAGTGACATTCCTAGTTTGCCAGAAAGAAAAGAGCTAGGACATTAGTGTGATAAGAACTATTTCGCGGAACACATTGCAACTGTTTGATGAAATGCCATGATGAGATCTTTGTGCGCATCAAGTCTTTAATATCGACCTAATTGACAATATGTCTTCACTGAGTAATGGTGTTAAACATGTATGTAGAAATTTTAGTTTTCATTGGATGTTAGTTGGATTTTGGTATGACTTTTGTGCTACATTTTGTGTGTTCCACTTCTCTACTCTGTTTTCTCTGTCATTTTTTTATGCAGACTTGCGGTTTACATTACGGATGGTCATGTTTGTAAAGAGCTAGCTGCTATTAAGCAAGCAAGCACAAAATGTTTGAAGAAAGTGGTCAAGTTTGACTCAGTTAAGCTCGCTTTCGTGACTCGACTAATAGAGAGATAATTACAAGTGAACCTACTAGCAGATTCCAACCGTTAACGGTGTATATCCTTACATGTAAACATTTATATAATTTTAGTTGGTTGTATATTTAGTTAGGCCGAGATGTGTTAATATGCTCTTAACCTCTTGTTTACCCCTTGTATGATTATTCAAAAAACATGTCATCTTTAATAGTAGTACATCATTTTTCAGCTAACTCTTGTGATAGTTTTGTGCTTTTGTACTTCAATCTAGTTGTATAAGAAAACCATTCTTTAACATCTCCAATTGAAGTCATCACAACTTGACTTGCATTCAAGACTTTTAATTTTAACTAAAAATCAGAAATTAAATGAAGACCACAAGATCAACAATCCATAATTTCTGGTAACCTTTTACATCCTACCTTGGAAAATGTTTTTCTATAAAGATATGGAGAAATTATATATTTCTGGAATCAAAATCTAATGAGATTTTGGTTTTTAGTTTGTATCGGTTTGTTGCATTAATTTAATGAATAGTGTAACGTCGGGAGTATGTCGGGAGACTATTAGAAAATAGAAATATGTGTTTTTGAACTGATAAGTACTTTGATAAAAAAAAAATAGAAATGTGCGTTATTTATGTTTTTTAAACTGATAAGTACTTTAATAGAAAATCTCAAAATAGAAATGTGTGTTTTTTAAACTGATAAGTACTTTGAAATGCCACCACATTGTGTGCCAAAGTACTTTGAAATGCCACCACATTGGGTGGAAAGGAACATGCATACCTTAAATATATTAATCAAATGTACTATAAGATACGTAAAGAGGATACACCGACCATGGCAGGAGCAAGTTATCTCCACAGTAGGGCTGCGAGCTGCGATGAACCGTCGTTTAAGCTACCTCCTTAGGGAACCATAGTTCCTAGCCACCTGCATAGAGAGCGGTCAGGTTAAATAGGAAAATATCCAAAACCCATTTCACTCATCCAACCAGCAACATAACAGCTATTTAAAGATGGAAAAATGGACTGGTCAGGTAACAAAGGTTAGGTTGACACAAAACAATTTTCTTTGTCAAGTACTAGAATTTATTGAATAGAAATATAAAATTATTAACTACGTTTTACAGAATAAACCATTTCATTTTGTGATGAAACATAACTCGAACCGACCCGTTAACAAATAAATGGGCCAAAACTGCCACCTACGTTTTTAAGGAATAAGAGATAGAGCCGAGTTGGCAAAAAAAAATACAAGAATATGGTAAAACCATCACTGAAGACTACATCACTTACTGAAGAATATGGTTGATATTTTTTCTCTCTCTTTGGCACATCATCATCGTCGTCGTCGTCATCATCATCGTTACTCATCATCATTCGGTTGATTGGGGATGAAGAGCTGTCTGTTTTCTTTCCCCTCTTAGAATTACCCCTACCTCTTCCCCTAGGCGCAACAGCTCTTTTGCGACCCTTGCCTCGCATGCTCTCGCTATCATCCTTAAAAATATTACATACTAATTAACACCATTGTGGAAACAATATATTAGCTGACTGTTTGCTGATATATGAAACGAACAAAATTTCAGGAATTAAATGAAGCTTGAGTTGGGGTTAAGATCATTCATACCGAACTTTCCTGAAGGACTACTACCTCCACGGACGGAGCATTAGAAGTAACCCGTGTAAGTAGTCTTTCAACGTCAATCTTCAGATTATCTAGGCTATTCTGGCCAAGACCCAGTTAGAACCAGGTAGGATTCGGCTATTCTGGCCAAGACCAAGTTAGAACCAGGTAAGACTCGGCTATTCTGGCCAAGACCCAGTTAGAACCAGGTAAGACTCGGTAAGACTAGGCTATTCTGGCCAAAACCCAGTTAGAACCGGGTAAGACTCGGCTATTCTGGCCAAGACCCAGTTAGAAACAGGTAAGACTCGGCTATTCTGGCCAATACCCAGTTACAACCAGGTAAGACTCGGCTATTCTAGCCAAGACCCAGTTAGAACCAGGTAAGATTCGGCTATTCTGGCTAAAACCCAGTTAGAACCAAGTAAGACTCGGCTATTCTGGCCAAGACCCAGATAGAACCAGGTAAGACTCGGCTTTTCTGGCCAAGACCCAGTTAGAACCATGTAAGACTCGGCTATTCTAGCCAAGACCCAGTTAAAACCAGGTAAGACTAGGCTATTCTGGCCAAGACCCGGTTAGAACCAGGTAAGACTCGGCTATTCTGGCCAAGACCCAGTTACAAACAGTTAAGACTCGGCTATTCTGGCCAAGACCCAGTTAGAACCAGGTAAGACTCGGCTATTCTGGCCTAGACCCAGTTAGAACCAGGTAAGACTAAGCTATTCTGGCCAAGACCCAGTTAGAACCAGCTATTCTGGCCAAGACCCAGTTAGAACCAGGTAAGACTCGGCTATTCTGGCCAAGACCCAGTTAGAACCAAGTAAGACTCGGTAACACTAGGCAATTATGGCCAAGACCCGGTTAGAACTAGATAAGACTCGGCTATTCTAGCCAAGACCCAGTTAGAAACAGGTAAGACTCGGCTATTCTGGCCAAGATCCAGTTAGAAGCAGGTAAGACTCGGGTATTCTGGCCAAGACCTAGTTAGAACCAGGTAAGAATCGACTATTCTGGCCAAGACCCAGTTAGAATCAGGTAAGACTCGGCTATTCTGGACAAGACCCAGTTAGAACCAGGTAATACTCGGCTATTCTGGCTAAAACCCAGTTAGAACCAGGTAAGACTCGGCTATTCTGGCCAAGACCCAGTTAGAACCAGGTAAGACTCGGCTATTCTGGCCAAGACCCAGATAGAAACAGATAAGACTCGGATATTCTGGCCAAGACCCAGTTAGAACCAGGTAAGACTCGGCTATTCTGGCCAAGACCCAGTTAGAACCAGGTAAGACTCGGCTATTCTGGCCAAGACCCAGTTAGAACCAGGTAAGACTCGGCTATTCTTGCCAAGACCCAGTTAGAACCAGGTAAGACTCAGCTATTCTGGCCAAGACCCAGTTAGAAGCAGGTAAGAATCGGCTATTCTGGCCAATACCCAGTTAGAACCAGGTAAGACTCGGGTATTCTAGCCAAGACCCAGTTAGAACCAGGTAAGACTCGGTAAGACTAGGCAATTCTGGCCAAGACCCGGTTAGAACTAGGTAAGACTCGGCTATTCTGGCCAAGACCAAGTTAGAAACAGGTAAGAGTCGGCTATTCTGGCCAAGACCCAGGTAAGACTCGACTATTCTGGCCAAGACCTAGTTAGAACCAGGTAGGAATCGACTATTCTGGCCATGACCCAGTTAGAATCAGGTAAGACTCGGCTATTCTGGCCAAGACCCAATTAGAACCAGGTAAGATTCGGCTATTCTGGCTAAAACCCACTTAGAACCAGGTAAGACTCAGCTATTCTGGCCAAGACCCAGTTAGATATAGGTAAGACTCGGCTATTTTGGCCAAGACCCTGTTAGAAACAGGTAAGACTCGGCTATTCTGGCGAAGACCTAGTTAGAACCAGGTAAGACTTGGCAAGACTAGGCTATTCTGGCCAAGACCCGGTTATAACCAGGTAAGACTCGGCTATTCTAGCCAAGACCCAGTTAGAAACAGGTAAGACTCGGCTATTCTGGCCAAGACCCAGTTAGAACTAGGTAATACTAGGCTATTCTGGCCAAAACCCAGTTAGAACCGGGTAAGACTCGGCTATTCTGGCCAAGACCCAGATAGAAACAGGTAAGACTCGGCTATTAGTGCCAATACCTAGTAGAACCAGGTAAGACTCGGCTATTCTGGCCAAAACCCAGTTAGAACCAGGTAAGATTAGGCTATTCTGGCTAAAACCCAGTTAGAACCAGGTAAGACTCGGCTATTCTGGCCAAGACCCAGTTAAAACCAGGTAAGACTCGGCTATTCTGGCCAAGACCCAGTTAGAATCACGTAAGACTCGGCTATTCTGGCCAAGACCTAGTTAGAATCAGGTAAGTGATACGTGGGAATCGCACCAGGCTTTACCTCTCAAGGGATCTTGAGAAGCTTACAACCCCCACCAGGTAGTGTACCTGATCGTTGTAGTATAGTATAGTGACAAGTACCGGGGGATTGATCGTTCAGCTAGCAATAGTGTCGCTAGGATTAGAAAATCTAAATACTAGTTCTAAAGGTGAAGGATGATTATTTTTGTATTTTTATATTTTTTTGAAAGCAAGTAAAAATCTCGGGTTTGAAGGATTTGGGCGGAATTAGTTGCTAGTCAACTAACCCAATACTAAAGATGCAATCAAAATAAAATACTAAAAATGAAAATAAACTAAATTAACTAAGGTTGTGAGCAATAAGTGGAGAAAATGTGTTTACTTAGATTTCACTACTCCCTAGACATCTTTTACACGTTAATTACTTGTTATAGTTGCATGGATGACAAATTGTATTCCTTAATATCATTCATGGGGTGGCGCACTTAACTCCCCAATTCTATGAGCTCTTATCTCCTCCTATGCCATGCCCAGAACAACCATAGGGATTATAAACAGTGGCTCATGTATTAAATACAACCAATAAAGACCTAGTGCACATCGGTTCATGTTTCCTAAGACGTTCAAGCATGTTACCATTAGGAGATCTGCCAGTTTTCTTAAGCCTAACATCAAATTCATTCATCCAAAACAGCTATAAACAAGTAATCAACACATAATTAACATCTAGGTTTCATTAGATCCAAGCAAACACAAGATAGATCTAGCCTAGCATGATGGAATTAAGACAAGAACAAGATATAGACAACCAACACATAGACATATTGATTGAATTAAAAGAATACTTATCTCAATTACACATGAAAGGTATCAAGGGCTTAGAACCCTTGAAAAACCTATAAAATTCGCACCAAGTTCGTACTTAGGGTTTCTTCAAAACTTCTCTTTTCTTAATGTGTGAAAATTAGAAAAATATATATAGGAAATTGGGTCTGACGGCGTCAAGACCAATCTTGTGACGCCGTCACCTTGCCGCCAAAACTCTTCTCGGACTGCCTTGATCTACTTTTGACGTCGTCATGTGTTGTGCATTTCCAGGCCGTCATGCATTTTACTCTTGACGCCCTACTTCGTGACGCCGTCAAATCTGTACTGGATCGTCATGGAAATTGCTCTTGACGCCGTCAGGAATTCCTTCTTGACGCCGTCACCTACTGTTCCGAGCAAGGAAAATTAAGACTTTGGCGTTTTCTTCACTTTCATGCTCCAAAAACGTCCGAATTGCTTCCTTTTCCAGATTTCACTCCCAAAGTACCTAAAATCACAAAATGAACGATTTAGGGCAATATTTGATCAAATAAAGTCAATTCCGGACTTAAATGACCCCCTAAAAGTGGTTCATTTTTCGCCTCATCATATACCTTTACACTTGAGATTTGCTTGTCCTCAAGCAAATGCACTTTTATTCTACTCAAAATACAAGTTAGGGGTCATTTAACACTAATATAAAAGTAATTACAACAAATAATCGTTCCACTAAAGACCAATAGACAAGCACGGAGGTCATACACTAGCACCTCACAAATAGTGTTTAGATACTCACATCTCTCGGGTGTAATAAAGTATAAATTACAATATGGAAACGGAAGATATCTCTCACTACCTGTCATAGCAAAATAGATTACCATAGGCTTGGGAAAGGATCAAACCTCCACCACATGGCGTAAGCACCTAGGATAAACTATCAAAGAGGTCTTTTAAAGGGTTGTAACGTTAGGTGTAGGGATATTAAATACACGGTTTTGTTGGATAAAGGAAATCTTTACTGGTGGCGAGTTAACAATCTTGGTTAATTACATGTACAATATGGCGTTGCTAAGCCAAGACTAGACTCGACTTAAGCTAATAAATGAAAAATAACAAAAACATAAAATGAACATAGAATAAAAAGGGATGGTAGTCCGTATCTTTTTTTTCTCTTTTCCTTTTTCTATTTTTTTTTCTTTTTCTTGATTTTTTTCGATTTTTTTTTCCATACACTCTTACCCTACCATCCAAAATAATACATCTAGGGGATATAAATTCCCCTTACACTTGAATTTTTACATACTTTACAATAAACTAATCTAATGACTCGAATTAAGAAAATCAAAACATTTTGAGCACTTTTAAGATTAACGCACATATGGGGGTAATAAATGATGTTCTTCCCCATTACTCCAGAAAATAAGTACTTACCCATGAGTCCCAATCGTCCCAAAACAATATGTACAAGGATATGACTCGACTTAGCAACTATGTAATCAATTAGATAGTTAACTTAGGGTTTAACAAATAACAATAATGCACTAAAAATGAGCGCATACACGGAAGGCTAAGGCGATTTGGGTGTACATTTAAGTGGGGTGTAAAAATTCTTCCTTTAAGTAAAATGCTTAAAGTTAGAAACGAAAAGATACGCTCGGAGGGGTGTACTAGGGGTTTCGTGTACTAAAAATGAGTACAACGCTAAGGTGTGGGAAAAATTAGTTGACTTAACTAGCCAAGTAATATAACTTAAATGGTCAAGTAATTATGATACGGGTTTAACACAAGGGTGATCCTAATACCTCTTATCATGTAGTAAATCCTACCACACGAATGTAGTCTCACTAGCGGTCTCAGGATGCATCACTAACGCAAGTTCTAGAATCTAAATGCTACCGGTACACTCATAAGCACTAATAGTAAATGCTTTTCCTATCAAATCTAAAGGCGAACCTCACATATTTGGGTGGAAAATTTTTCTGAATATACGGTTATGTGCTAGTCATACAATCTCCTATCCATGAGACGCTTGCTATGGCTAAAGTTTCACTCCTAAATGTTGTAAAAAAATTTAAATTTGGCGCTAAGATTGCACTAACAAGTGTTTCTCATAGTTTTATTACACATCTACCATCAAACAACACAAACTCAAGCGAAAGTGCATATGTAAGGTATCATCATTTTACCCTCCCCTTACACTTAAGATGAACATTGTCCCCAATGTTCAAGTAAAGAATGTAAAAGTGAAAAAAGTAAAAAGAATGAAATCAAATACTCCCCTGATTCGCTCGGTATGGATAATAAGGTGGCAAGGTTAAATCTTCCTCCAAGAAAATGAACTATTAAAGTTTCCCTTCCAGAATATAAATCATCTTCTTGTCATATATAACCTGTAAATCCTAAGAAAATAGACAAAACAACCTCGCGTAAAATCGGCGGCATCCTATATAAGTTACTAAATCCTAGAAAACAAGATAAGATATAATGCTTGTGGAATGAAGTTTGCAGATTTCCTGGAGATTATAAAACTTAATAATTCACAAAAATCATAAGACTCCGTTAGAAAAACAAAACTGGTAAAATTTCCAGATTTTTACACGTGACGCCGTCAAGATTGACCTGCAGAAATTCTTATGTTAAGTTTCTGGAAAATTTCTGGAAAAACTTGGTCCTACTTCCTGGAAAATCCTGCAAAACTTCATTATGACTCAATACAAGCATTTGACTCTAACAAATATGAATATACATGTTCATTTAATATTGTGGAGAATCATGATCGGTTTGTTTCTTAAAAATATATTTGGGGTTTCCCCTTACACTTATCTTTTGCAAAAATACTTTTAGGTGGAGTTAAGACTAGGCCAAAACAACAAGGTAAAGTATTTCCACTATTTAGTTTAGAAACATGATCTACCAACAACAAAAATAAAGCATGCATACGGAAGCAAATATCAAACAAACAAAATAAAATCACACAAAACATGGGTTGCCTCCCAAGAAGCGCTTTTCTTTATTTACGAGTCTTGTAGCTAGACTCAAGGTCATGGGTTACTACGTGACCTCGTCGTTGGTTCCACTCTCTAGGTCGTCTTCTAAACCAGTTTTGTATTCCGGACCTAGTTGTAAGCATTCTTTGTAGAAACCAAGCATCCTATTCTTTACATACTCTACTCCTCTACGTCTATCCTCCTCATTCCTATAATAAGCCGCTTGCTTGTGTTCCTTTTCGAAATTAGAGAGAAGGCGGTATTGCTAAATTTTGTAGGGCATTTGATAGGCAACCTCATCATTCTCTTCCTTAAATCTAACTATCCCTAAAGTCGGATCATGACTCATCCTAGTGGCCTCAACAAATGGTTTTCCAAATATTATTTGGCTTAGGCAAGCATCTATCACCGGACGAGTGTCTTCAACTATCATAAAATCGATCTCATAGGTGAGATTCCCTATAATCACATGCAATCCCTTCACTCTTCCTGCAAAATTACTTATCAGATTCTTATTGGGCATCATCCTAAAATTAAGTTGCTTCTTCATCACCCAATTGTTATAAGTCCTAGTCATGATGTTCACGGGGGATCTAGGGTCGATGTAAGCTTTCCATATATGCATGTGCCCGATATTGCATGGTATGTTAATGTTAGAGGGGTCTCCCATTTTGATAAGGGGGGTGCCAAGGATATATGGTCTCTCGGGACTATCGAGTAAATCCTTATGGTATTCCCGTTCTTCCTTGGTGGGCAACTTATCAAAGTACTTTTCTATAGGCTCTACCTCCTCTAATTCCTCTTCCTTCTTAACCTCAACTTCCCTACTCTCATCCTTAGTCTCGGCTTCTACTCTAACTTCATCCTTGTCACTCTCTTCTATCTCCTTATCTACTGGCTTAATGGTGACAATATTGACAAAGTGGACATGTTTGGATGATGAGGGGTCCTTAATTTGAATTCCGTTATTGGTGTCCCTAGTGTCCTTCCTAGGTGTAGTTAACGCTTGGTTGTTGAGGGCTTTCAACAAGTTGTCAATCTTGTTGGTCATCTCCGTTTGTTGTTGGTTAAATTCGGTTTCGAACCTAGCTATGCGAGCTTCTTAAGATGCCATAAACTTTGACATCAATCCTTCAAGATTGTTGGTACTACCATAGTTGTTAGAAGGATTGTTATTGAAAGTACGGTTGGAGGGTGGACCGTTTGGTTGGTAACGATTAGGCGGATTGGAAGAATTGGGTTGATTTTGTTTCCACCTAAGGTTTGGGTGATTTTTCCAAGAGGGGTTGTATGAATCACCGTAAGTGTTTGGCTCGGGCTTGAAAGTGTACCACTTATCTCCCACTTCGTCGGTACGCGTGGATTCGTAGTCCGCAAAAGCTGTTCCGGGGAGTTCCACACAATCACGAGTGTCGTGGGGACCACTACATAATTCGCATGAAGAAGTGATTTTGTTCACTTGGCTTGAAGGCTTAGGAGCTTCGTAAGATTTCATGAGAAACTTGACTTGGTCCTCAAGTTCCATGATCCTACGGTCGGGAGTGCTAGAATTGTTCGAAGGCAAAGATATTGCCTTGACCGTTTTGTTCAAGTCACGGGGATCATTCCAACTTTCGTTGTCATAGAGAGCAAGATCTTCTATGAGTTCCCATGATTGTTCCGCACTTAGATCACGTAGCTAACCACCGGCCGATTGGTCAATGGCTCGCCTTGTGGAGATATTGATATGGTAATAAAAGATTTGGACTTGGAGCCAAAGATCTATGCCATGATGAGGGACTTTTTGGAGTAAGTCCTTTAAACGAGTCCATGCTTCATAAAGTGATTCATTTTGACGTTGTTGGAACATCAAGATGTCATTTCTAAGCTTAGTAGTTCTCTCCGGTGGGAAAAATTGAGCAAGGAAACGAGTGGTGAGATCATCCCATGTGGTGATGGATCCCACGGGTAAACGCTCAAGCCATTGACTAGCTTGATCCCGTAGAGAGAATTGGAATAGGCGTAATCGGGTTGTCTCTCTAGTTTCAACACCTAGGTCTATGGAATCTACAATTTTGAGGAAGTCCTTAAGATGTTGGTTTGGATCTTCGGAACGAAGTCCATGGAATGCACATCCGCTTTGCACCAACCGGATGGTGTCGGATCGCAAGGGGGTCACATTGGCTCCGGTGAGCTCAACGGTGTTTCGGTAGCCTTGGTGGCTAGGTCGGGAATACTCTCCTAAGGTTCGGGGCCTAAGGGGTTCTAATGGTGGGTTTTGTTGTGGTGGGATGACGGATTCAAAGATGTTCCCGTTGTCCATGATGTCAGGTGGTGAAGAGTTACGAACAAAGACACAAAGAAACAAGATAGACTAAAGAAAACCTAAAAATAAAAATAAAATCTCACTAGAAAGGAATCTAGCAAGTAGACCTAATAAAAAGAAATTCTAACCTAGACAATAACTATTCCCCGGGCTGCGGTGCCAAAAACTTGATACGTGGGAATCGCACCAGGCTTTACCTCTCAAGGGATCTTGAGAAGCTTACAACCCCCACCAGGCAGTGTACCTGATCGTTGTAGTATAGTATAGTGACAAGTACCGGGGGATTGATCGTTCAGCTAGGAATAGTGTCGCTAGGATTAGAAAACCTAAATACTAGTTCTAAAGGTGAAGGATGATTATTGTTGTATTTTTATATTTTTTTAGAAAGCAAGTAAAAATCTCGGGTTTGAAGGATTTGGGCAGAATTAGTTGCTAGTCAACTAACCCAATACTAAAGATGCAATCAAAATAAAATACTAAAAATGAAAATAAACTAAATTAACTAAGGTTGTGAGCAATAAGTGGAGAAAATGTGTTTACTTAGATTTCACTACTCCCTAGACATCTTTTACACGTTAATTACTTGTTATAGTTGCATGGATGACAAATTGTATTCCTTAATATCATTCATGGGGTGGCGTACTTAACTCCCCAATTCTATGAGCTCTTATCTCCTCCTATGCCATGCCCAACACAACCATAGGGATTATAAACAGTGGCTCATGCATTAAATACAACCAATAAAAACCTAGTGCACATCGGTTCATGTTTCCTAAGACGTTCAAGCATGTTACCATTAGGAGATCTGCCAGTTTTCTTAAGCCTAACATCAAATTCATTCATCCAAAACAACTATAAACAAGTAATCAACACATAATTAACATCTAGGTTTCATTAGATCCAAGCAAACACAAGATAGATCTAGCCTAGCATGATGGAATTAAGACAAGAACAAGATATAGACAACCAACACATAGACATATTGATTGAATTAAAAGAATACTTATCTCAATTACACATGAAAGGTATCAAGGGCTTAGAACCCTTGAAAAACCTGTAAAATTCAAACCAAGTTCGTACTTAGGGTTTCTCCAAAACTTCTCTTTTCTTAATGTGTGAAAATTAGAAAAATATATATAGGAAATAGGGTCTGACGGCGTCAAGACCAATCTTGTGATGCCGTCACCTTGCCGCCAAAACTCTTCACGGACTGCCTTGATCTACTTTTGACGCCGTCATGTGTTGTGCATTTCCAGGCCGTCATGCATTTTACTCTTGACGCCCTACTTCGTGATGCCGTCAAATCTGTACTGGATCGTCATGGAAATTGCTCTTGACGCCGTCACCTACTGTTCCGAGCAAGGAAAATTAAGACTTTGGCGTTTTCTTCACTTTTATGCTCCAAAAACGTCCGAATTGCTTCCTTTTCCAGATTTCACTCCCAAAGTACCTAAAATCACAAAAGGAACGATTTAGGGCAATATTTGATCAAATAAAGTCAAGATTCAGCTATTCTGGCTAAAACCCAGTTAGAACCAGGTAAGACTCGGCTATTCTGGCCAAGACCCAGTTAGAACCAGGTAAGAATCGATAAGACTAGGCTATTCTGGCCAAGACCCGGTTATAACCAGGTAAGACTCGGCTATTCTTGCCAAGACCCAGTTAGAAACAGGTAAGACTCGGCTATTCTGGCCAAGACCCATTTAGAACCAGGTAATACTAGGCTATTATGGCCAAAATCCAATTAGAACCGGGTAACACTCGGCTATTCTGGCCAAGACCCAGATAGAAACAGGTAAGACTCGGCTATTCTGGCTAATACCTAGTTAGAACCAGGTAAGACTCGGCTATTCTGGCCAATACCTAGTTAGAACCAGGTAAGATTCGACTATTCTGGCTAAAACCCAGTTAGAACCAGGTAAGACTCGGCTATTCCGGCCAAGACCCAGTTAGAACCAGGTAAGACTCGGCTATTCTGGCCAAGACCCAGTTAGAACCAGGTAAGACTCGGCTATTCTGGCCAAGACCCAGTTAGAACCATGTAAGACTCGGCTATTCTAGCCAAGACCCAGTTAGAACCAGGTAAGACTCAGCTATTCTGGCCAAGACCCTGTTAGAACCATGTAAGAATCGGCTATTCTGGCCAAGACCCAGTTAGAACCAGGTAAAACTCGGCTATTCTGGCCAAGACCCAGTTAGAACCAGGTAAGACTTGGTAAGACTAGGCTATTCTGGCCAAGACCCGGTTATAACCAGGTAACACTCGGCTATTATGGCCAAGACCCAATTAGAAACAGGTAAGACTCGGCTATTCTGGCCAAGACCCAGTTAGAACCTGGTAATACTATGCTATTCTGGCCAAAACCCAGTTAGAACCGGGTAAGACTCGGCTATTCTGGCCAAGACCAAGATAGAAACAGGCAAGACTCGGCTATTCTGGCCAATACCTAGTTAGAACCAGGTAAGACTCGGCTATTCTGGCCAAGACCCAGTTAGAACCAGGTAAGATTAGGCTATTCTGGCTAAAACCCAGTTAGAACCAGGTAAGACTCGGCTATTCTGGCCAAGACCCAGTTAGAACCAGGTAAGACTCGGCTATTCTGGCCAAGACCCACTTAGAACCATGTAAGACTCGGCTATTCTAGCCAAGACCCAGTTAGAACCAGGTAAGACTCGGTAAGACTAGGCTATTCTGGCCAAGACCCGGTTAGAACCAGGTAAGACTCGGCTATTCTGGCCAAGACCCAGATAGAAACAGGTAAGACTAGGCTATTCTGGCCAAGACCCAGTTAGAACCACGTAAGACTCGGCTATTCTGGCCAAGACCCAGTTAGAAACAGGTAAGACTCGGCTATTCTAGCCAAGACCCAGTTAGAACCAGGTAAGACTCAGCTATTCTGGCCAAGACCCTGTAATAACCAGGTAAGAATCGGCTATTCTGGCCAAGACCCAGTTAGTACCAAGTAAGACTCGGCTATTCTGGCCAAGACCTAGTTAGAACCAGGTATGACTCGGTAAGACTAGGCAATTCTGGCCAAGACCCGGTTAGTACTAGGTAAGACTCGGCTATTCTGGCCAATACCGAGTTAGAAACAGGTAAGACTCGGCTATTCTGGCCAAGACCCAGTTAGAACCAGGTAAGACTCGGCTATTCTGGCCAAGACCCAGTTAGAACCAGGTAAGACTCGGCTATTCTAGCCAAGACCCAGTTAGAACCAGGTAAGACTCGGTAAGACTAGGCTATTCTGGCCAAGACCCGGTTAGAACCAGGTAAGACTCAGCTATTCTGGCCAAGACCCAGTTAGAAACAGGTAAGACTCGGCTATTCTGGCCAAGACCCAGTTAGAACCAGGTAAGACTCGGCTATTCTGGCCAAGACACAGTTAGAACCAGGTAAGACTCGGCTATTCTGGCCAAGACCCAGTTAGAACCAGGTAAGACTCGGCTATTATGGCCAAGACCCAGTTAGAACCAGGTAAGACTCGGCTATTCTTGCCAAGACCCAGTTAGAACCAGGTAAGACTCAGCTATTCTGGCCAAGACCCTGTTAGAACCAGGTAAGAATCGGGTATTCTGGCCAAGACCCAGTTAGAACCAGGTAAGACTCAGCTATTCTGGCCAAGACCTAGTTAGAACCAGGTAAGACTCAGTAAGACTAGGCAATTCTGGACAAGACCCGGTTAGAACTAGGTAAGACTCGGCTATTCTCGCCAAGACCCAGTTAGAAACAGGTAAGATTCGGCTATTCTGGCCAAGACCTAGTTAGAACGAGGTAAGACTCGGCTATTCTGGCCAAGACCTAGTTAGAACCAGATAAGAATCGACTATTCTGGCCAAAACCCAGTTAGAAACAGGTAAGACTCGGCTATTCTGGCCAAGACCTAGTTAGAACCAGGTAAGATTCGGCTATTCTGGCTAAAACCCAGTTAGAACCAGGTAAGACTCGGCTATTCTGGCCAAGACCCAGTTAGAAACAGGTAAGACTCAGCTATTTTGGCCAAGACCCAGTTAGAACCAGGTAAGACTCGGCTATTCTGGCTAAGACCTAGTTAGAACCAGGTAAGACTCGATAAGACTAGGCTATTCTGGCCAAGACCCGGTTATAACCAGGTAAGACTCAGCTATTCTGGCCAAGACCCAGTTAGAAACAGGTAAGACTCGGCTATTCTGGCCAAGACCCAGTTAGAACCAGGTAATACTAGGCTATTCTGGCCAAAACCCAGTTAGAACCGGGTAAGACTCGGCTATTCTGGCCAAGACCCAGATAGAAACAGGTAAGACTCGGCTATTCCGGCCAATACCTAGTTAGAACCAGGTAAGACTCGGCTATTCTGGCCAAGACCTAGTTAGAACCAGGTAAGATTCGACTATTCTGGCTAAAACCCAGTTAGAACCAGGTAAGACTCGGCTATTTTGGCCAAGACCCAGTTAGAACCAGGTAAGACTCGGCTATTCTGGCCAAGACCCAGTTAGAACCATGTAAGACTCGGCTATTCTAGCCAAGACCCAGTTAGAACCAAGTAAGACTCGGTAAGACTCGGCTATTCTGGCCAAGACCCAGTTAGAAACAGGTAAGACTTGGCTATTCTGGCCAAGACCAAGTTAGAACCAGGTAAGACTTGGCTATTCTGGCCAAGACCCAGTTAGAACCAGGTAAGACTCAGCTATTATGGCCAAGACCCAGTTAGAACCAGGTAAAAATCGGCTATTCTGGCCAAGACCCAGTTAGAACCAGGTAAGACTCGGCTATTCTGGCCAAGACCCAGTTAGAACCAGGTAAGACTCGGTAAGACTAGGCAATTCTGGCCAAGACCCGGTTAGAACTAGGTAAGACTCGGCTATTCTGGCCAAGACCCAGTTAGAATCAGGTAAGACTCGGCTATTCTGGCCAAGACCCAGTTAGAACCAGGTAAGACTCGACTATTTTAGCCGAGACCTAGTTAGAACCAGGTAAGACTTGGCTATTCCGGCCAAGACCCAGTTAGAACCAGGTAAGATTCGGTAAGACTATGCTATTCTGGCCAAGAACCGGTTAGAACCAGGTAAGACCCGGCTATTCTGGCCAAGACCCAGTTAGAAGCAGGTAAGACTCGGCTATTCTGGCCAAGACCCATTTAGAACCAGGTAAGACTCGGCTATTCTGACCAAGACCCAGTTAGAACCAGGTAAGACTCGGTAAGACTAGGCTATTCTGGCCAAGACTCGGTTTGAACCAGGTAAGACTCGGCTATTCTGGCCAAGACCTAGTTAGAACCAGGTAAGACTCGGCTATTCTAGCCAAGACCCAGTTAGAACCATGTAAGGCTCGGCTATTCTGGCCAAGACCCAGTTAAAACCAGGTAAGAATAGGCTATTCTTGCCAAGACCCAGTTAGAACCAGGTAAGACTCGGTAAGGCTAGGCTATTCTGGCCAAGACCCAGTTAGAACCAGGTAAGACTCGGCTATTCTGGCCAAGACCCAGTTAGAACCAGGTAAGACTCGGCTATTCTGGCTAATGAATCCCTGAATGAATCTCACTTTGAGAGTCATTTTGCAATCTAAATTCTTCCAATGAATCCATTAATGAACCACCCAGAATTTCCACCGATTATGAATTTGATTTAACTTAGTACTGAGAAAATGTTTAGTCACGACTCGAGGTAGAATATGATTTCAATAAAGGCATGTTTATATGATGCAAGTATTATGACGCCTTGAAAACGTGATAATAATTACATCATATAACTTGAACTTATGGGGATCATGGAATATCTTTGAGAAGTGCCTGAGAACAGTAAAAGTTTGATGAGATAGAAACCTATCCGTATAAGAACGATGTTTTGCCTAATTTTGAAACTCCATATTGAACATCACCAGCCAAATTGAGAGAACTGGAGGAGTGGCAACCAAAGGCTATGAAATGGTTTGTTTGTCTTAGTGTATCTCTTTGGAGTGCTTCAGTTTTATTTGCAATGAAGAAGGATGAAAGCAGTAGACTTGTATTGACTTCTGAAAGCTAAACCGTATTTCTGTTAGAAACCATTATTCCCTACCTTGAATAGACGATGTATCTAATCAATTTTAGTACGCGGATTTTTTCCTTTAGATGGATTTATGGCTTGAAGTATTCTTAGAATTTCTTTTCGTATTCATAACGGCCTCTATGATTATTAATGATGCTAATATTATTAGATGATGCTTTGACTATTTTATGGACATGATGAATCGTGTTTTCGTGAGTACTTAGACAAAGTTATCATAGTATGACATCTTAGTACATTTAGAGACGAAGAAGAAACATGAGAATCATTTTCATATTATGTGGAAATATGAGGGTCATTTGTATTTTCTGGAAGAATGACATTGGTTGGAAGATGTTCACGACATGAGAACGGAGTTTTGAAAAAGATGAAATAGAAATTAGCTCCAACTTCCATACTTTCAGGTAGTACCAATTTTGGGACGTTTCAAGAAGAGACTTGGTTATGTCATTATGCAGCACGGGAAGGTTATTGCTTGCGCATCAAGACAATTAGAGCCATTTGAGGAGAATTACTCAATGCATGACTTGGAATTAGCGGCAGTGTGGTTGCTCTTAATATTGGAAGACATATCTTACAAGGTAAATTTGGTGGCAGATGCATTTAGGAAGATATTTGAAGTTTCGGTTTGTCTGGGAGATTCAGCTTAAGAAAATCAAGACTTAGAACTCAGGGAAGTTGAGTCGTGGCGAACATGAAGGTTGAATCCAATTACAAATTTTAGAAGCTCAGGAGCAAGATGGCGAACTATGATCTGTGTTAGGAGACTGGAAAGAAATTGTTACGATTGAGGCGCAGTTCTACTTTTCTATCCCTCTTGATTGTACTAAGATGTATAAGGGATCTAAAGCAGGATTTGAATTTTCATGAACCTTGAAACGAAATCTCCATGCACAATTAAGAAGGATGGCATAATTTGAATTATGGTAGATCGTTTGAGTTAGTCAGCTCACTTTTGCCTCTTAGGATGTGTATTCGGTTAGCAAGTTGCCATAAATCCTCCGACATAAGGTTTCTCAATTGCATGGCGCACCTGCAGTGATCGTGTCAGAGATTTGCGCTTTTACCTCACCGTCCCAAGAAGAACTACTGAAGGCTCGAGGGATCAGACTCAAGTATAGTTATGCCTTTCATCTACAGACTGATGGATAAGCAGGACAACTATTTAAACTTGGAAGAAGTGTTGAGCAGGAAGTTGACAAGTGTGTGGTCTGATTGTGTTTGCTCATTAAGATTGATGACATGCAAGTAACAAAGTTTGTCCTTTCAGATAGTGTATGAACGGAAATGTAGAACACTTTCGATTGAATTGAGTCGAGAAGCCGCTCATTGAATGCTTGGAGTTGATTATAACAACTAATAGAAAAGTTATCATTGTGGAAGAGGAGCTTTGAAACTTTAGACCAGGATTTGTGTGTGTCAAATGATGTTTTCGTACGTAAGAGTTAGACGTGTTGATATATAAGAAGATTTGGTTCGTGATACGTTAGTCCTTAGATTCATTCTTATCCGTGCGGTTATCCTACCTATCCCATTATATATTCTGATACGACTCAATACTCCAATATATGCTTACTTAATCGTCAGTACGAATAAGTTACCAACCTCTTTAGGAAACTCTGATTATGTCTGATAATTCGATTTATGCTTCTCAGATTTTTTTAGCAAATTCCTTAGCTCGTTTAGAACCTGATTAAATTCGTGAAGTTTTCTACCATCTAGTATCACTTCCGTATTCAATCCAAATTCATCTGATGTTCATGCATCTCTTTGTGAGATTACGACTATCATCTCTTTCATGTCCATTTCGTATTCGTAGGATCGGATTTGTTTTCTGTGGAGAGCCCGGGGCTATCCTATTTTGTTCGGATCGAGTCATGAGAAACTTTTCCGTTTGTTAAATTTCTTTGGAGAAACTATTTCGAGCAATTTGATCACTTTCTTTTCATTTCAATTTCGCAGATGAAATTTTATTTTTAGAGGATAAGAGTGTAAAACCCTAAAATCTCAAACATGTAAAATTCCTAAATTACCCTCTGACTATGAATCAATAAGAACATTATAAATCTAAAACCTAAGTTACTAATACCATAAATCATTTACTCCCTCCGTCCCATAATTATAGTCCACCGACAAAAAACACGCAGTTTAAGAAAATCCCACTATCAACAACTTTTATATACTAAGATGACAATTTTACCCCCATAATTTTTAATACCAATAATACAATTGCATAACCATTACAGTATTTAATTAAATACTCCTCCTCCATACTTTTAAAGTTTGACTTATGTACTAACTTGTGACTTGTCAGTACTATGCACTATCCAATATGTAATCAATCTAATTTATGGCGCCAATTCCTTCTAAAACACAAACAGTGGCGCCTAAAATTTGCAGTTGCTAATTTTTGTTAAAACTTGAAGTCACTGTAACATATTTTATCATTCTCAAAAATGTCTCTATATCCTCTCAATAATTTCACTTACTAAAAATTTTTGCCTACTTTAATGCACATTTATTTAATGGAGGCTATAACAAATTCATCCATTACAAAAAACACTACCATTGACCAACGTAATGCTATATATCAAGCTCTGTTGGAACAAAGTGACAATGGAATATTAAAAATCGGTTCCATAACCCACGTGGCCGATGCGTGGGAATTGCATCAGGCTTTACCTCTCGAGGGATCTTGAGAAGCTTACAACCCCCACCAAGCAGTGTACCTGATCGTTGTAGTATAGTATAGTGACAAGTACCGGGGGATTGATCGTTCAGCTAGGAATAGTGTCGCTAGGATTAGAAAACCTAATTACTAGTTCTAAAGATGAAGGATGATTATTTTTGTATTTTTATATTTTTTTAGAAAGCAAGTAAAAATCTCGGGTTTGAAGGATTTGGGCGGAATTAGTTGCTAGTCAACTAACCCAATACTAAAGATGCAATCAAAATAAAATACTAGAAATGAAAATAAAACTAAATTAAACTAAGGTTGTGAGCAATAAGTGGAGAAATTGTGTTTACTTAGATTTCACTACTCCCTAGATATCTTTTACACGTTAATTACTTGTTATAGTTGCGTGGATGACGGATTGTATTCCTTAATACCATTCATGGGGTGGCACACTTAATTCCCCAATCCTATGAGTGCCTACTTCACTCCTATGTCGAGCCGGCTAAGAAGCTCCTAACATGGGATCATTAGAATTTACCCATGCATTAAATGCAACCAATAAAACCTAGTGCACATCGGTTCATGTTTCCTAAGACGTTCAACCATGTTACCATTTGGAGATCTGCCAGTTTTCTTAAGCCTAACATCGAAATCATTCATCCAATACAACCATAAACAAGTAATCAACACATAATCAACATCTAGGTTTCATTAGATCTAAGCAAACACAAGATAGATCTAGCCTAGCATGGTGGAATTAAGATAAGCACAAGATATAGACAACCAACACATAGACATATTGATTGAATTAGAAGAACACTTATCTCAATTACACATGTAAGGGTTCGAGGGCTGAAAACCCTTGAAAAACCTGTAAAATTCGTAATATGTTCGGCCTTAGGGTTTCTCCAAAACTTCTCCTTTTTATGAATGAAATTAGAAAACTATATATAGGAAATTGAGGCTGACGGCGTCAAGACCAAATAGGTGACGCCGTCATCTCGCCGCCAAAATAATTCTCGGACTGCCTTGATCTACATCTGACGCCGTCATGTGTTAGCTTCTTTCAGGCCGTCACGCATTTTACTCTTGACGCTCTACTTGTGACGCATTCATGTTTGCATTGGGCCGTCATGCAATTTACTCTTGACGCCGTCAAACTGTTACTCTTGACGCCGTCACCTACTGTTCCCAGCAAGGAAAATTAAGACTTTGGCGTTTTCTTCACTTTTATGCTCCAAAAACGTCCGAATTGCTTCCTTTTCCAGATTTCACTCCCAAATTACCTAAAATCACAAAAGGAACGATTTAGGGCAATATTTGATCAAATAAATTCAATTCCGGGCTTAAATGACCCCCTAAAAGTGGTTCATTTTTCGCCTCATCATATACCCTTACACTTGAGATTTGCTTGTCCTCAAGCAAATGCGCTTTTATTCTAGTCAAAATACAAGTTAGGGGTCATTTAACACTAATATAAAAGTAATTACAACAAATAATCGTTCCACTAAAGACCAAAGACAAGCACGGAGGTCATACACTAGCACCTCACAAATAGTGTTTAGTTACTCACATCTCTCGGGTGTAATAAAGTTATATCACAATATGAAAACGGAAAATATCTCTCACTACCTGTCATAGTAAAATAGATTACCATAGGCTTGGGAAAGGATCAAACCTCCACCACATGGCGTAAGCACCTAGGATAAACTATCAAAGATGTCTTTTAAAGGGTTGTAACGTTAGGTGTAGGGATATGAAATACATGGTTTTGTTGGATAAAGGAAGTCTTTACTGGTGGCGAGTTAACAATCTTAGTTAATTACATGTACAATATGGCATTGCTAAGCCAAGACTAGACTCGACTTAAGCTAATAAATGAAAAATAACAAAAACATAACATAAACATAGAATGAAACGGGATGGTAGTCCGTATGTTTTTTTTTTCTCTTTTCTTTTTCTATTTTTCTATTTTTTTTTCTTGATTTTTCGAATATATATATATATATATATATATATATATATATATATATATATATATATATATATATATATATATATATATATATATATATATTGCATACACTCTTACCCAACCATTCAAAATAATACATCATAGCGAATAAACGTTCCCCTTACACTTGAATTTTTACATATTTTACAATAAATTATTCTAGTGACTCAAATTAAGAAAATCAAAACACTTGGAGTACTTTTAAGATTAACGTACATATGGGGGTAATAATATGATGTTCTTCCCCATTACTCCATAAAATAAGTACTTTACCCATGAGTCCCAATCGTCCCAAAACAATATGTACAAGGATCGATATGACTCGACTTAGCAACCATGTAATCAATTTTAACAAATAACAATAATGCACTAAAATTGAGCGCATACACGGAAGGCTAAGGCGATTTGGGTGTACATTTAAGTGGGGTGTAACAAATTCTTCCTTTAAGTAAAATGCTTAAAGTTAGAAACGAAAAGATACGCTCGGAGGGGTGTACTAGGGGTTTCGTGTACTAAAAATGAGTACAACGCTAAGGTGTGGGAAAAATTAGTTGACTTAACTAGCCAAGTAATATGACTTAAATAATCAAGTAATTATGATACGGGTTTAACACAAGGGTGATCCTAATGCCTCTTATCATGTAGTAAATCCTACTACACGAACGCAAGTTCTAGAATCTAAATGCTACCGGTACACTCATAAGCACTAATAATAAATGCTTTCCCTATCAAATCTGAAGGCGAACCTCACATATTTGGGTGGAAAATTTTTCTGAATATACGGTTTTGTGCTAGTCATACAATCTCCTATCCATGAGACGCTTGCTATGGCTAAAGTTTCACTCCTAAATGTTGTAAAAAAATTCAAATTTGGCGCTAAAATTGCACTAACAAGTATTTCTCATAGTTTTATTACACATCTACCATTAAACAAAACAAACTCAAGCGAAAGTGTATATGTAAGGTATCATCATTTTACCCTCCACTTACACTTAAGATGAACATTGTCCCCAATGTTCAAGTAAAGAATGTAAAAGTGAAATAAGTAAAAAAGAATGAAATCAAATACTCCCCTGATTCGCTCGGTATTGATAATACGGTGGCCAGGTTAAATCTTCCTCCAAGAAAATGAACAATTAAAGCTTCCCTTCCCGAATGTAAATCATCTTCTTGTCATACATAACCTGTAAATCCTGAGAAAACAAACAAAGCAACCTCGCATAAAATCGGCGGCAATCTATATAAGTTACTAAATCCTAAAAAACAAGTAAGATATAACGCTTGTGGAATGAAGTTTGCAGATTTCCTGGAGATTATAAAACTTAATTATTCAACAAAAACCTTAAGACTCAGTTAGAAAAACAAAACTGGTAAAATTTCCAGATTTTTACACATGACGCCGTCAAGAGTAAACTCGTGACGCCGTCAGAAGTGATCTGCAGAAATTCTTATGTTAAGTTTCCAGAAAATTTCTGGAAAAACTTCGTCCTACTTCCTGGAAAATCCTGCAAAACTTCATTATGACTCGATACAAGCATTTGACTCTAACAAATACGAATATACATGTTCACTTAATGTTGTGGAGAATAATGATCGGTTTGTTTCTTAAAAACATATTTGGGGTTTCCCCTTACACTTATCTTTTGCAAAATACCTTTATGTGGAGTTAAGACTGGACTAAACAATAAAGTAAATTATTTCCACTTTTTAGTTTAGAAACATGATCTACCAACAATAAAAATAAAGCATGCATACGGAAGCAAATAACAAACAAACAAAATAAAATCACACCAAGTGAAGAATGTCACCATAAGCACATCCAATTATTTTAAATAAACGTAAACATAAAAATAAAATTGTTCAAGGCCAACAGAGGCCGCATCCTAAACTATTACAGTACCAATTGTTTTAAATTACACAACCATCAATAAATTGTTCAGAAATAACAGATATCAAGAGAGATCACTGGGGAGGAGGACCGAAACGGTAGTCATAGCCAGGAGGGAGGTGTCCTGTGTACCCGTAGGGAGGGTAGTCTGTCTCACGACCGGGGAATGGGTCAATCTGCAGGTGAGGCTTAAGCTGATCACGGGTGGAGAGGTGCTACATCTGGCGGATGGTGTGATCATACATCCAATCAAAGCGCTAGTCAGTGGTGGTCCGCCATGCGTCCACCTGACCCATCCAGGCCCCCTGGTGTGCCTGCCAGTCTCCCCGACTCATGTGTCGGTAGTAGTCAGCTGTCCCCTCCTCATAACCCTGAAACTGATGCTGCTGGGGCACTCCCTCATCATCATCATCATCATCATCAGGTCCCCCTGCCACGTACCAACCATAGGACCCATCTGCCAGCTGCATCACGATGTTCATCTGCCTGAGGTATTTAGCCCTCACTACCCTACAAGCCCCACAGTCGCTCAAGTACCCCATGATCGGAGGAGTAAGAAGATCATAGGAACGAGCCAACCGGGCCACGAACATCCCCCCATACACCTTATCGATATCCCTCTCACCCACACTGGTCCTCAAATAACTAGCTACCCAAAATGGGATGTCGCAGTAAACATCCGCTGAAAAGATGGTGTACAGGTAGAAAAGATCTGAAGCAGTGACACGGTGAGTGGTGCCATGACGTCCTGACAGGCTGTATGTGATGCATCTGTGGACCAACCTGACTATGGGGTCCCTGATCGATGCTGCCCCAGTAGTCGAGGTGTAAACCCCTTCCCCAATGGTCGGCCAAAAAGTGACACACCTCATATCACTCCTCAAAGTCTCCCCATGCAACAACCTCTGCATAAAACCTCCATCAACCGCCTCCTCCATAGTATACAACCCTATCCTCCAACCAAACTCAGTAACCGAGCATGATCGCACTTCCCCTCCTAGCCTAAAATAGATAGTGGTGCCCCCCATGTCCGTCCTAGCCTCAGCCTGAACAAAATGGAAGGTCGCAAAGAACTCCCTCACCAACTCACTATACACCGTCTCCCTAATCCTAAACAACCTTTCCCATTGAGGACCCGCAAACCCATCAGTGTGGATCCTTGCCAGGAACGCAACTTCCAGCCCTCGGGACCTAAGAAACTCCCAATCAACCACGGCCCCAGCATCAATGTGGTGGTTACAAAGTTCCGCATACTTGGTGGTGGCGCCAACATTGTCAAATTCACCCCAACTATGGACCAACTCCCCATAGTTGACCCTTTAGGACCTAGAGGAACTGCCATGGTGTTGGCGAGATCGCTTGCTCATTTTCCTGGAAAAAGATAGAGTGAACGGAAACAATTAGAATGAGAATTTTATTGAATTTTTTTGCTGTCAGACACATCTGACGCCGTCAGGAGGAGGTCCTGACGCCGTCAGACCTAGCAGAATCCGAATCATGCAATTGCGAGGGAAAAATCAATTTCAAACTCTTAACCCATTACCCAAACGCTCCTTTAATCAGAAAACATGGGTGGGGGGTTAAAAAATCTGTGGCATGAAGGGCTTTTCCTAAATTAACGCATGATTCGAGTGGGACAACATCATCAAAGGGTAACCCCATGAATACAAATCACCAAATGGATGGCATTATTATTTGTCAATGATGGGTCAAGAATGAGGTTTCGGACGAAAGGGGTTTTCAAAATTGATTGATCCTAAGGACAATTGATCGAAAAAGAGTGAAGAAAAACTACTTACCGAGTGGAGATTAGTCGCGGAAGATGTCGAATTGGAGGGTGGAGATTCGGAGTAGTAGCAACACTTTGGGTGAGAATTGTGGGGTATGGGTTGAAAGTGCTTGAATTTGGGTTAATATTGCTGAATTAGCGAGGTGACGGCGTCAAGAGTTAATATCTGACGCTGTCAGATGTCCGTGTGAGGTGTAAAATGGAGTAATTCCATATTTAGTCCATGCACTTAGTGCGAATAGCTAAACACAAGTGAAACCATGAGTAGCCATTCCATTAGTGAAGTCCACCAGGGTTGAACGTTTCATTACTGTCACGGAAAGAGGTATGGTTGTAGAACGGAGTGGGTGATGTTTTAGTTAAGTTGTAACCTTCGCACGGGTCACCGGTGTGTACAAAGAGGTGTTGTTCCATAGAGGGTTTCAAATCTGTGGTGTTTTTGAGGTGCAACCTCTTCACACCGGGTTTAAAACCAAAAGAACATCTCTTGCACAAGTTTGGGAGCGTGGTTTGCAAGCATCCAACGAAAATGTTATGAAATTGCGAATTCTTCTCTTCTTGAGGATGCTCACAAAAGTGGGGGGTGATTGACGGTGAAGCACTTGGGGAAGATTTCTCGTTATCCTCTTGGTCAAACACCAAAGGAGTTGAAACCTCAAAGACTTTTTTGATTTTTCTAGGTGCGGAATTTTCTTTAATCTTCTCTTTGATCCTTGATATGAATTGGTCTGCTAAATCCATAAAAGCATTGCGAGTGCTTTCCACGCGTGCTTCTAGGTGTTGGATTTGTTTTTCCTGATTATTCATGAAGGTTACCATTATCCCTTCGAATTCCTCTTGTCGTGAACGTTCAGGAAAATTATGGTTGATAACCGCATTCCTACGTAAATTAGGATTCCAAACGGTTTCAGTAGCAGGTTTCTCAATCCTCATTAATTCTTTTACCTGCTTCTCGATACTTCCTAATAACTGCTCTTGGGTGGCGTGTGCGTAGTCAAGTTTTCCCTTGCTTGGAAACATTGGGTCCTCCCATCCTTCTTCTTCGTATTGTGCCAACCCCTCAAGAACTTTCCAGCATTCGTCAATGCTAAGTCTGTTTAGCCTGCCCTTGGCTGGGTAATCTATAGCTCTCCTTGTTTGATAGTTAACTTTATCGTAAAAGATTTGAATCTGGAGCCATGGTTCGATGCCATGATGAGGGACTTTTCGGAGCAGGTCTTTATATCGAGTCTATGCTTCGTAAAAAGATTCATTTTGACGTTGTTGGAACATCAAGATGTCATTTCTAAGCTTAGTAGTTCTCCTCAGTGGGAAAAATTGAGCAAGGAAACGAGCAGTGAGATCATTCCATGTGGTGATGGATCCCGCGGGTAAACGCTCAAGCCATTGACTAGCTTGATCCCGTAGAGAGAATTGGAATAGGCGTAATCGGGTTGTCTCTCTAGTTTCAACACCTAGGTCTATGGAATCTACGATTTTTAGGAAGTCCTTAAGATGTTGATTTGGATCTTCGGAACGAAGTCCATGGAATGCACATCCGCTTTGCACCAACCGGGTGGTGTCGGATCGCAAGGGAGTCACATTGGCTCCGGTGAGCTCAATGGTGTTTCGGTAGCCTTGGTGGCTAGGTCGGGAATACTCTCCTAAGGTTCGGGGCCTAAGGGGTTCTAGTGGTGGGTTTTGTTGCGGTGGGATGACGGGTTCAAGGATGTTCCCATCGTCTATTATGTCGGGTGGTGAAAAGTTACGAACAAAGACACAAAGAAATAAGATAGACTAAAGAAACCTAAAAATAAAAATAAAATCTTACTAGAAAGGAATCTAGCAAGTAGACCTAATAAAAAGAAGTTCTAACCTAGACAGTAACTATTCCCCAGGCTGCGGCGCCAAAAACTTGATGCGTGGGAATTGCACCAGGCTTTACCTATCGAGGGATCTCGAGAAGCTTACAACCCCCACCAGGCAGTGTACCTGATCGTTGTAGTATAGTATAGTGGCAAATACCGGGGGATTGATCGTTCAGCTAGGAATAGTGTCGCTAGGATTAGAAAACCTAATTACTAGTTCTAAAGATGAAGGATGATTATTTTTGTATTTTTATATTTTTTTAGAAAGCAAGTAAAAATCTCGGGTTTGAAGGATTTGGGCAGAATTAGTTGCTAGTCAACTAACCCAATACTAAAGATGCAATCAAAATAAAATACTAGAAATGAAAATAAAACTAAATTAAACTAAGGTTGTGAGCAATAAGTGGAGAAATTGTATTTACTTAGATTTCACTACTCTCTAGATATCTTTTACACGTTAATTACTTGTTATAGTTGCGTGGATGACGGGTTGTATTCCTTAATACCATTCATGGGGTGGCGCACTTAATTCCCCAATCCTATAAGTGCCTACTTCACTCCTATGTCGAGCCGGCTAAGAAGCTCCTAACATGGGATCATTAGAATTTACTCATGCATTAAATGCAACCAATAAAACCTAGTGCACATCGGTTCATGTTTCCTAAGACGTTCAAGCATGTTACCATTTGGAGATCTGCCAGTTTTCTTAAGCCTAACATCGAAATCATTCATCCAATACAACCATAAACAAGTAATCAACACATAATCAACATCTAGGTTTCATTAGATCTAAGCAAACACAAGATAGATCTAGCCTAGCATGGTGGAATTAAGACAAGCACAAGATATAGACAACCAACACATAGACATATTGATGAATTAGAAGAACACTTATCTCAATTACACATGTAAGGGTTCAAGGGCTGAAAACCCTTGAAAAACATGTAAAATTCGTAATATGTTCGGCCTTAGGGTTTCTCCAAAACTTCTCCTTTTTATGAATGAAAATTAGAAAACTATATATAGGAAATTGAGACTGACGGCGTCAAGACCAAATAGGTGACGCCGTCATCTCGCCGCCTAAATAATTCTCGGACTGCCTTAACCTACATTTGACGCCGTCATGTGTTAGCTTCTTCCAGGCCGTCACGCATTTTACTCTTGACGCTCTACTTGTGACGCCTTCATGTTTGCACTGGGCCGTCATGCAATTTACTCTTGACGCCGTCAAACTGTTACTCTTGACGCCGTCACCTACTGTTCCCAGCAAGGAAAATTAAGACTTTGGTGTTTTCTTAACTTTTATGCTCCAAAAAGTCCGAATTGCTTCCTTTTCCAGATTTCACTCCCAAAGTACCTAAAATCACAAAAGGAACGATTTAGGGCAATATTTGATCAAATAAATTCAATTCCGGGCTTAAATGACCCCCTAAAAGTGGTTCATTTTTCGCCTCATCAGTGGCACAAAAATTTGGTTTATGTAATCATACCATAAGTCGCATTTGGCACGAAGCCAAACCTCAAGTCGATCAAGGATCAACGGTTGATTTATCTCCAAAAATGTCAAATGTTGTTGGACAAATCTAGTTTTGGAGATCCCGTTATGTCTTCGAACCAATATTCGGTGTCTAGCAAAGTCAATAAACGTTTCGAAAACAACCATGCATAGGCGAATCAAAGAAGGTGCACTTAGACCACATACAAGTGCCATAAAACCGGATCTCACTTGCATGAATAAAAAGAACAAGGTTAGATTTTTGCTTATCAATGATTGATCGTTCGTTGTCAAGTTCAAGTCCCAAGTTTCATGGTATGTTTAACGTTGTTCATATTGATGAAAAATGGTTTTACATGTCAAAACAATTGAAACGATACTATCTAGTTCCCGGAGAAAATGAACCACTAAGAACATGTAAAAGCAAAATTTTTATCACAAAAGTTATGTTTCTAGCCGCGGTTGCACGACCAAGATTTGATGCATTTGGTAATGAAGTATTTTCGGGAAAGGTTGGTATTTTCCCACTAACAACACTTGAACCGGCTAAGCGTTCTAGTAAGAATCGTGTTCGGGGAATATTAGAGACCAAACTCATTTTATCAGTAACTAAAGATATAACAAGGTCATGGTTGATTGAGAAAGTATTACCGGCTATTAGAGCTAAATGGCCACAAGGCCACGAGGGTCCAATTTATATTCAACAAGACAATGCAAGACCCCATATTAGTGTTAACGATATCGAGTTTCTTGAAGCATCATCTCGAGATGGTTTTGATATTCGTCTTTGTTTTCAACCTCCAAATAGTCCGGATTTAAATGTATTAGATCTTAGGTTTTTTCGAGCAATACAATCACTTCAAGAACAAGAGTCGTTCGATATAATTGACGAGCTCGTTGGTGCGGTTGAAAATTCATTTGAAATAATGGGATCTCATGAGCTTAACAATGTTTTTTTAACTTTGCAAACATGTATGAAAGAAATTATGAAGATTCGGGGTGGCAACAATTATCAAATACCGCACATCGGTAAGGGTAGGTTGGCATGAGAAGGTTATTTGCCATTGCAAATTGAGTGTGATCAAAGCCTCATAGATGATGTTATCTCATATTTACATCAGTAAACAAAGGAAACATTAGTTAGGTTCTTTTAATGAAAAAAATGAATGCTATTGTTAAGAACTTGTAGCAACCAGTAGACTTTTGTAAAAAATGGAGATTCTAGGCATGTGAGTAGTACGTACTCCTTAAATATTTTGTACTGGTATGACAAGTTTTTTTAATGAATTTTTTTTCTTTTATCTTTTGTACTATTGTTGCTTTTGTTGGTGTTTGTGGTGTTAGGGGTAATAAAGTAAATTTGATCAAATATACCCATCTATTTTTAGTATTGAACAATTAATTTGGGACGTCCGAAAATAGTAACCTGGACTATAAATATGGGACGGAGGAAGTATAAGATTACCAAACTATACACTATAAACTAATTTACTAAATAATTAAGTTTGAAATACAAAATCTTCAACATATGACACAAAATACACTCCCATAAGTTTATATTGGGCCGAATTATTCACTATACAAGTATATAACCTTTGGGCCTTTACCATTTGAAAGATAAGAAAGAGATTTTGGCCCATTTAACATTCCAGGAAAAGGATAAGTGAGAATTAATATTTGTTATCCCTCTAAACTCGGAAAGGATACCTTTCCATTCAACTTATACACTTATTTCCCACTTTGTTCTCATCAAATACACGGTTCATCACAAAAATAATACACACAAAATAAAACCCTAAATAAACCTAGAACATATACATGACGGCTGCTACTTCTTGTTTTATTTCTCCATTCGATTCCAGACATGTAAAAGACGTTGATCATGTTCTTCTTGAAGGCTGGATGGCTGTGCGGTTGTAGTACGTTTGAGCACCAGAATTTTTGACATGGGTTGTGTTGAAGCTCGGTTGTAGATTGTGGTCCAAGGTTAACACAACATGGGTGTTTTTGGTGCTGATGTCGACATTGTGGTCCCTTGGTCCCCTTTTGTTTTCTGTCATCGATTCAATCCTAAAGGTAGCTCTATGCTTCATTTATTTTTTTCCTCATTTGGTCCCCATATATAGTACACAAACATAAACAAATAGGCACATCAAACATGAAGGAGAGTCTCACATAAAATAACGTCTTGTACTTTCTGGGTAAACTCACATAACGTGTATATAAATAAGACATAAAACTTAATCTTTATTCATTGAAGACACGCTGGGCATGTATGTACATATGGAATCTGTTGTAAAATGGAACATGTTAACACATGAAATATAAGCATGGGTCATGCATGGGTATTGACGTGGTTAAGGGTCTTGGTATTTGACTATTCGTTTTGTCTTTCGGTCCATTTGATGTACGTGTTGTTGTAGTATTTAGAACGTGTAAATGGTGACAAAGAAAAGAGTTATAAATCTGATTATTAACGTAAAGAATTAACGTGGGAAGTGCGTGTTTGTTCATGTGATGATAAGAGTGTGTCGAAACTGTTTTGAAAGTGGGTCGAGAATCGTGTTGGGATGGGTAAATAGTTTGGTCGCTGGAGCTGTGGTAGTTTCGAAATGGTTTAGCGTGGGTGCGGGTACGAATAGGTGTGTGTATACATGTGTGTTCGAGAGGGTGTTGTGGCGTCTTGGGGTGAATAAGAGTTGGTTGTGTCTCGTGTGCTTGCGAGGTTCTAGAGGGGTCTAGTGAAGTTGTTTGGTTGTGTTTGGTCTCATCATTTGTGTGTACATGGTTTTAAAATGTGATTTCAGCGTTGGAATTTGTGTTGTGTGTGTCGACCTGTAGCTAAAACAAATATAAACATGTATGATCTTTAACATAAAATCAAGTACGTCAACCGCATGTTGTTTTGAAACAATTGAAAACGTTGATAGGTGTATATTCGTAAAATACTGTTATATAAACTAAAGAATGAAGATGGGAAATATAGGCAAAATTAAGATTTTTGTATATAATGTTATAATTTTCATATTTGACCCTAAACTTTGTGATAATTACATCTTTAAACCCTAGACTTATAATAATGGCACTTGGAACCCTAAAACTTATATAAACTATCAAAATAAACCCTAATATATTATAATTGACATTTTAAATACTTTAACTTGATTAAATGGTAAACTTGATCATAAATGACTGATATTGCTAAATATGGAAACTTACTAATTTTGGAAAGTTACTATTTTTGGAAAGCCGTTATAAATGAAAAGTTACTAAAAATGGAACGCCGAATAAAATGAATAATCTGATTTATAATTAGTTATTAATAATAATCGATCACTAAATCGTGTAGATTCGCTGAAGAAGGAGTAACTCTCAATCTTTATGATGTGTTTGCATTCGCGGTTTAAGGTACATATATTCTGCCTTTTTAGTAATGGTCTTCTTTCTCTCATGACTCTTTACTTTTGATGTATGATTCTATCCCTTTTAAGCCATTGCTATGCTTCCCTTTGTCTGATTCGTATTTGATTGATCCAGTTTTGTTATGATCTGCTTGATATTTGTTGCATGTTATAGTTCTTATTATTATAGCATTCCTATGCCCTATTTGTTGCCCTTTATTTGATTAATTTGTAGCTAGTCATGGGGAGTCCATGGCCTTGCCACTGATGCACCAGTGGTATTGACACTATCTGTGGAGGTGGGTTTTTGTCTACAACATTCCCTATTATGCTATAGCTATTCAGGCCTATATTTATTGTTGTATATGTTTACTTAGCCTATAGCTTTGTGAATATATATCTGTTTTTCAGGGAGCGTATGGATGCATCCTAGGTACTTAGTTTAGTATTATTTGGTGAATGTTTTGGTGTGTGTGCAATACACCCCTTTCACATTTGGTACAATGGAGGTCATGACTCCTATGTACATTTAGTATATATATTGTTGGGCATTCCTATTTTTTCTACTTCTCTATGATTCTTATTATCTTGTCATCTCTAATGTGATTAACTTATGCTTGCTTTATTTCTTTTGCTTACACTTATGACTCATTTCATCTCCTTGAGTGTTTGGTATCCTTTATCCATATTTCCTTTGACCATATTCTCTGTTTCCATATTATTGATTTCTATCTCAACAGGTTCACTTGGACTTATGTCGTATTCACCTTCGTTTTCCTTTTGTTACTAGTTTTCGTTTGTTTATATCTGTTCACTGGGCTTTTTAAGCTCAACTGCATTTCTTTTCCTGCGGCAGGTTTTAGAAGGAAGCTGAGTTGAGTGAAGAGTGCTTAGGAGCTCTTACTGGACTACATTGTTGATAGCTTTCCATGGATTAGAGTTTTGACTTAGAGTTTTTTCCTTTTGGTTCTTAGCTTGTTATTAGTTTTGGAGGTTGAAATGTTTAGAATTTGTCCTTTATCTTTTCATTAGAACTACATTGTAACTCTTGTATTAGTAACGTATTTTTGTTAACTTGTGTTCTGATTTGAATCCAAAATGTTACACTTTAACCCTTTTCGGATTGGGGTGTTACACCCATCCTACCAAACATACCTGTATATTTTATTGTGTTTGTTGATCTATATGGATCAATTTACCAAAAGGCGAATTTTAGACACATGCAATTTTAAACATCTTAAGTATAATTAAACATTTGAAAAAGAAAATATTAAAGGAATATAATTTCTGACATCCGAAATTATATTTACTTTTAAGATAACAAACAATTTCGGATACTATTGTTACTTTCATTCATTTCATATGGCAATACAATATAATCACTTTTCTCTTTATTGTCGTTTACATAACTACGTGTAGGTAAAAAAAAACCTTTGTCTTATTTTAAGATGCTTTCACTTATCATTCGGTTTGAGAGTAACAAACTTCTTTTAGGATCAAGCATCACTAATGAACTAAGAAATATTGCTACTATATATGGATGTTATGCATCCATGAAAACAAGAGATTTTGACTTATTAATTAAGTTTCATAAATAAACCCTAACTTCATTTTGAAATCAAATTACTAAATGGGTTAAGGAGTTACAAACAAGTCATGATGGTTGATTACTAAGTCAGAATCTAACTAAGATATGATTGTCAATTTTGACAAAACCAGCTAGGGTTTCGATTCGAGTAACAGAATAATCAAAACCGTAAACATGGATTACCTTAGTAAGGAGCAGAAAACAACTTTCACATACACAAGGTTGATAGGGTGATTTTAGTGGTTAAGAATTTGTTGCCTTTCAGAGGTCTATAAGGTAGGTTTTGAGAATTTCATAGGTGAAATGTACTTTGCACGTGAAATGAATAAAGACACCCCTGTTTTTTATTCAGGCTAGAATAAAAGTGGGAAAGGCTAATTCGTTATAGTTTCATTCTTCACTTTCTTCATTATTTTAAAAGAATCAAAATCAGGGGTTGAGAATGGAATTGGTGACCTGTCATTCCATTCTTAAAGTGTAACAAACATGTGATGTTATTCTCTTTTCCTTTCTCATCTTTCCTTCCCATCCTACCAAACATGCCCTTATTTTTTATTGTGTTCGTTGATCTATATGGATCAATTTACCAAAACGGTAGTTTTAGAAACATGCAATTTTAAACATCTTAAGTATAATTAAACATTTGAAAAAAGAAAATATTAAAGGAACATAATTTCGGACGTCCGAATTTATATTTACTTTTAAGATAACATACAATTTCGGATACTATTGTTACTTTCATTCATTTCATATTGCAATATAATATAATCACTTTTGTCTTTATTGTCGTTTACATAACTACTCGTAGGTAATAAAAACTTTTGTTATGATATAATCTAATTTTTTTTTGTATAACCGGAGTTTCGCAATCATCTAATACCTATTTTCTTAACCAAATACAAAAATACGCATAATCATCTTTTCAAATAAAACTTTTCTTAAAAGCTAGAGTACAATATAATCCAAGTATAACATTTGAAAACTGGAAAAACAACTAAAAACACCACCACCAAGATTTAGCTAGATTCTACACAAAGATAACGCTATTTAAGACGACAATGTTTCTTCTCTGATACGCCCCTGAGTCAAAACCTAGCGATACATAGGACACGTTGAATGTGACCTAAACCACTTGTCAATACATGTGACATGATACACATGTATACACGTGGGCAAAATTCTAACCTCGTCACCCACTTCAAAGTATGCCAAACAAATGGCACACTCGGTCACCTCATACTCACTAGCTGAGTAGCCAACCTTAGGTAGGGTTTTAAGGATCTTTTTCTTTAGCCCTGGTTGGTTACTGGTCGTGCATGGGCGCAGGTCCAAGCAGTGCTATAAAACCACACTAGTGCTATGAAACCAAGTACGCATATTACTAATGCTGCTATGATGACTACGATCAACCGGTCATGATCGGTGGGGGGAGGTCAATGACGGTGGTGGTGAAATGACGAGACATGATTTTTTTTCTTTGTTAAAATTGAAAATGGTTGAGTGGTGGTGGTGGTGGTTGGTTTTATAAAGAACTTTTAACAAGTAAGTACATTGAGAAGCTGGATATTACAATATAAGGAACTTAACTTCTGCTCTTGAATTTCTTTGAGCAAGTAAGTAAATTGAGAGCAATATAAGGAACTTAACTTCTACTCTTGAATTACTTTGAGCAAGTAAGCTAATTGAGAAGTTGGATATTGCAATATAAGGAACTTAACTTCTGCTCTTAGAATTTCTTTGAGCAAATAAGTAAATTGAGAAGTTGGATATTACAATATAAGGAACTTAACTTCTGCTCTTAGAATTTCTTTGAGCAAGTAAGTAAATTGACAAGTTGGATATTGCAATATAAGGAACTTAACTTCTGCTCTTAGAATTTCATAGGTTAAGAATTTGCTGCCTTCTGGAGGTCTAGAAGGTGGGTTTTGAGAATTTCATAAGTGGAAATTTACTTTGCACGTGAAATGGATAAAGACATCCCTGTTTTTTATTCACGCAAGAATAAGAAGTGGGAAAGGCTAATTCGTTATATTTTCATTCTTCGCTTTCTTACTATTTTTAAAAAACTGAAATCAGGGGTTGAGAATGGAATTGGTGACTTGTCTTTCCATTCTTCAAGTGTAACAAATATGCGATGTTATTCTCTTTCCATTTCTCATATTTCCTTCCCATCCTACCAAACATGCCCTTATATTTTATTGTGTTGTATTTATATAGATCAATTTACCAAAAGGGGAGTTTTAGACACATGCAATTTTAAACATCTTAAGTATATTTAAACATTTCAAAAAAGAAAATATCATAGGAATATAATTTCGGACGTCCGAAATTATATTTACTTTTAAGATAACATACAATTTCGGATACTATTGTTACTTTCATTCATTTCATATGGCAATACAATATAATCACTTCTGTCTTTATTATCGTTTACATAACTACGTGTAGTCCCTCAAACTTATTAGTCTTTATACCTTTACATTGTCTACAATATAACAAATTACCCCATAAAGCATTTAAACTATATAATTTACTTCTTGCCATCATATTCTTTGTCCATTGTTAAGACGTTTTTCCCGAAATGTATATTGTTATTAAAAGCATTAGTACAAATGTTTATCACCCACTTCAACTCACAAGTATATCTCGTTTGAAATAAGCTTACAAAAGTATGTAAAATTTCAAAAACATGTAAAGCCTATTGTAGGCTCAACTCGATTTATATAAAAAAGTACCATGTTTAGAGTATCCTGTACGGGTGCGTTATAGCCCGCGTTATAGGCTTATGGCATGAGCTATCATACTGATGCTCGCATTATAAGTGTCAACGCTATTCCCATGACGCGAGTTATAGGTTTTTCCATTGTTCGTTTTTGATTTTAATTGGGTTTGTGCTTATATGATATTTTTTTTGATGTGACAACCATAACTCAACCTTTTAACAACGAAACATAAATTGTGCTCTTACGAACTTCTAAGCGGGTGTTTGTTCAAAGCTTATATGTTAGGTTATGAGCTTATTAAATCTGGCTTATATTTCACAATCCCGATTTTTTTTTTTGGCTTATTTGCTTATATAACCTTGTTATGATATAAACCAAAAACAAATAAGCCAAAAATTAAAGCCGAAATCAAATAAGATCACAAAAATAATCCTAAAATTTAATGTTTTATATTTAAGCCGAAATCCAATTAGCCAAAATAAGCCTAAATCAATAAGCTTTACATTTAAGCCGAAAATAAGCCACAAATTTAAAGTGTATAAATATAAACTCAAATCAAATAAAATTAAAAGCCCACATATAAGCTATGTTTGATGTACAGCTTTTTAAGACAATGAGCGGTGAGCAACAAAGTTTTTTATTTTTATTGTTCATTTTAGCAAAAAAACGGTGAGCTTTGCTATTTTTTAACAAAATTCATTTTTTCAATAATTTTTTTAAGAAGCCGTGAGCGGTGAGCTGTCAGCTCTAATACTTTTACCAAACACACATACAAGGAGTGTTTGTCTCCGCTTCCAATAACTTCACCTTCCTCCCAAAAAAACAAACACACACAATGCTTTATTAATCAAAAACCCTAACCCTAACCCTAATTTGACCCCCAAATCCAATTCACTCCAATTCATGGACGGCACAAGCTACATAACAACACCAAACCGACCCATAAACTACGACACCAAATCCTCCCTAACTCCAATCGTTGATCGATTCAAGGCCTTGTTAAAAGAGCGTCTTGGTGACGATGACGATGACGATGATGACGTGGCATTGAGTACTGATGAGATTGTGGAGCTTTATGAAGCTGTGTTGAGTGAATTGGTTATTAATTCGAAGCCGATTATTACGGACTTGACGATTATCGCGGGCGAGCAGCGGATACACGGTGCGGGTATTGCTGATGCTATTTGTGCCCGGATTATTGAGGTTGTTTGATTTTTTTGTGTTTTCGGTCATATCGTAGCGTAAAGTTTGTTAATTTGTTAGGTTTGTTTGTGGCGTTTTAGTTTTTAGGTGATGTCGCAGCGTGTAAAGTTTGGAAATTTTGGTGTTTTGGGCGTTAATTAGTTGAATATATCAGGTGGCAGCATTCTGTTATCGAGTAATATCGAGTTAAATTTAGAATTAGAATTGCTGTTTAGTTATTAGGTTTGTTGGAAGTGTATTGTGATTAGTTAATTTGTTAGGTTTGTTTGTGGCGTTTTAGTTTTTCGGTGATATTGTGGTGTAAAGTTTGGAAATTTGGGTGTTTTGGGCGTTAATTAGGTGAACTGGTTATCGAGTTATATTTAGAATTAGAATTGCTGTTTAGTTATTAGGTTGTTGGAAGTGTATTGTGATTAGTTATTTTTTACTTACTAAGCGGTTAAATTTGATTATTTGAGATTGTAAACGACGGCGTGAATTAGAGTAGGCTTTAAAGGTTTTGGGGGTTCATTAGTCGAACTGCGCTGGTGGAATGATTGTTCAGTTACTAGTCCTTAGAGTTTTTATTTAAGTTGTATTTAGAAGAATTGACAATTGTTGTAATTTGATCGATAAGTGTTTACGCGAACGATTTGGAATAGGCTTGACCGAATATTAAAGTGTAGAACTTAATAGAAAATGTGAAGAGTTGAGGCGTAATTATGTAAAAGTTCTTTGTTTGGGAGGATATCTGGTTTTTTTAAGGAGCATCTGTTCAATAAAGTGTGATTTTTGTATACAGTTATTCTCCAATGTCTGGTCATTAGTGTTTTCCCTTAGTTTCCACTTAAATGCCGGTTCTGTATAGTCAGCTTATCTTGGCAAGCCCGAAAATATTCACCTATTATATCTGCAGCTATATTAAAAATATTGCGTGTTGAACTAATCGACTTGCACAATACTATCTTATACTTTTCAACTACTAGTTTGAACACGAAGGATGTGAAATTATGAATATATCATCATAAGTCCTAAGTTTGCATCTTTTGGTGTTTTTTGTATTGCTATAACGTCATCATAACTTCTTGAACACGAAGGATGTGAAATTATGAATATATCATCATAAGTCCTAAGTTTGCATCTTTTGGTGTTTTTTGTATTGCTATAACGTCATCATAACTTCTTTTAAACTTGCTTTTTATGTGATTTTCCACTCATGAAACGTTAGCATGGGATCTTGTTGGCACTTTTGAAGTTTATCTGATCGTATTTTGTTTACTTTGCTATCTAGGTTCCAGTTGAACATAAACTTCCGTCTTTATATCTTCTGGATAGTATTGTCAAAAATATTGGTAAAGACTACGTGAGGCATTTTTCTGCCCGCTTGCCTGAGGTTAGTGGAATACCTTTTATTTCGTGCTGTTGCACAGTGCAAAGGAATTGAAGTTTCAGATATATGATTATACTAATTTTCATTTTTCGTTGATTGTTCTTTAGGTATATTGTTTGGCATATAGGCAAGTCCACCCAAATATGCATCCTTCTATGCGCCATCTTTTTGGCACCTGGTCAACTGTATTCCCGGCATCTGTCCTTCGCAAGATTGAAACTGAATTACAATTTTCCCCTTCGTCAAGTTATCCATCTTCTGGTATAAAAGCTTCAGAATCTCCGAGACCTGCTCATGGTATACATGTCAATCCAAAGTACTTGGAGGTAAGGCGTCAACTTGAAAACTCAAATGCAGATAGTTTAAGCTTTTCGACGGAACACTACTCTCTTTCAATAGTAGTTGTCTTTTACATTACCCATTGGGGATCAATGTTGTTGTATGTAGCTTCTAGTATGTTCTTTTGCAATTATGCATGTGATGAAAGAAATCTAATGAAAACATTGCTATCATATGGAGATAGTGAATATCAAATCATGCTCATATATCTGTACTGTCTTTTTTTTTTTTTTTTTTTTTTTTTTTTTTTTTTTTAATAATTATTATTTGTTTGGATTCAGCTTGGAGCTGGTTGCATGCATTCTGAATTATTGAGTATTTGTCTGTTAAAGGGTCTCAAAAGATTCAGTTAATAACTACATTATAACCCAAAACAATTCTTTTCCAGTTTTCCGAAAGGCTTATGATTTAAATATATTAAGCAAAGTTTAACTCTATGGTACAATTTAGAAGGTTTATAATTCACGAGTTTTTCTTTAATCTATTAAAAAGTTGTAATAAGAACTATGTTCTTAGTTAGGGTTTTGACGGGAGAGAATTGTGAGTTACTACTTTAGATGCGTCACTATCATTATCCCACCTTTTCTCTTTAGATATTAACACCATGTGTGTTGCAGTATAAAAAGCTTATATAGCCCTGGTAGTTAGGGAAAAGCTCATAGTTCATGGGAAAATAGCACACAAAATCTTAATTTCACAATTAACCTCTTGTTGATTTAGTTATTACGCCGCAAGTATGGTGAACAAAGTTCCATTTGGCATTGAAATCCAATCAAACCCCACATGCATGGTTGATTGTGATAAAGCAATGCGAACAGATCATCTGTTACTTGTTGAATATCAAATGTGATCAGATCACTCTTTTCAACTGTATACTTTCTGAATGGATTGGTGTCTCATTCTAACGTGTTTTTTTAACAGATGCTTGGGCGTTGTTACTTGTTGGTTGTTTGCCCTTTTCTTTTTATTTATTTTTTCTATCTATTTTTAGAACGACAATTTTTTCACACCCCTATACCACCATCTCACAAATGTCTCCAGTGAGAACCCACAACCTTGTGGTTGGTGAGTACACTCACATACTACTAGCCCAATGGCCTTAGGTTGTTGGTAGTTTGGTTATTTAAGTGTTCTTTACATTGTTGACCGTTATGTCAAATTGGCATTTCAGTTTTATGCAGCACAATTACTGTGCTGTTATGGGTAGAACTTATTACATTTTGGATATATAGCTGTGTGGCTGCAGTCGTAATAATTTATAAAGTATAAAAATTGTTATACATATAATCTGTGGCTGGCCTATTTACATAGGTTATGGTAATATGCATTTATATCAAGTAATTCTTGCTGAGATTTTCATGACTGTTGTTTCATCTGTTCTCTAAGATATCTTAATGTGTTTTCTCTCATCTTGCTGGTAAAGGATTAGCACTAGTTTTGTCAATCTGTTATACTCTTCCTCTGTATTTTATTATTTATTTTTTTTTTTTTAACTAATTTACGGTATTAAGGAAGATCATCATGATGATAGGAAGCAGTTTGTTCCCATGCGAATGAGTATTTGTCAAATGTTGGCAATCAGTAACTCTGTTATTTAACTCCCTGCTTAGTTGTAAAAAAATAACTAACCATTTTTCTCACAATTTCGTCTCATTTAATTTGTGGTTCGCTGTTTGATAGGATGTTACCGTATTAGGAATTACTTTATAGTTTATGCTATTTGAATAATTTTTTTCATCAGTATTCATGTGTTATTAATCTGCATAATCGTATATTGCAACCATTTCAGAAAATCCATGCAAGAACAGCTTCAACTTCAGAGATTCATGAACAACCTGCCACTGGAATTGACGAATATGAATCCGATAGTAGGGACGTCTTGTCATCACATATCGGATCACATAGGTTAGGCTCAACCAGTAATGTGGTTCGTACCCCCTTCGGTCTTGGTCATGCAAGGCCACCATCGCCATCAATTGATGAATATGCTATGGATGAGGGAACATCATCTCATCATGGATATAGTCACAGACCTTATGGCATGGCAGTTGATGTTCAGAGACCAAGGGCCTTGATTGATGCTTATGGAGCTGATGAGAGGAATACGACAACAAACCAAAATATTCGACATGTAAAAAACTCAACTATAAATGGGTTAAGCGGTAAAGTTGGCGGACAGACGTGGCAGACTACTGAAGAAGAAGAGTTCGAGTGGGAAGATATGAGCCCTACTTTAGCAGGTCATGGTCATGCCTTTGGAGCCAACCGATCTATGCCTAGGAAGAATGATTTTAGCAGAGCCAATTGGTCTAACCAGGAGATGCTTCCTTCTGTTGTCCTTAACAATGCAGTTTCTTCGGTTAGTGTTTGGTTTTGTATTTCTTTTTTGTTATTTTTCCTTGGACTTGTGAATAGATCTAAAGGTCACATATTTTATGAACGTAATCAAACTGCTCAGATGGTTTTCTTTTTCATTATCAAAACTAGGAGTTTAAGTGAATTGATTTTATTTCGTTTTGGCCAGAACCTACCCTTAGTTCGTTTCAAATCTATGGAACCGGTCTGAACTTGAAGGTCGTCAGACCAAACCAAACTTTTCAACTGCATTTCGATTTGCTTGCTCTAGTCTAATCATTAATCTAATATTGTTGATTAAAGTAAAATTTTCGTATACGAAAACATCGAAAGAGCATGCATAGCTGAGGATTGAACTATTAATGGTTTGTTAACCTAAAATTAATACCGTCTGCGTGAAACAATTTTAAAAGATACAAGACACTGCAACTTGCTGACAAAACCAGTAGCCATTAATTTGCAATAAAAAATCTATTTTCATTTCTGTACTGATTTAACATCCATATAGATTTCCAATAATATTGTTATGACGATTCTGCTAGAAACTTACAAAGTAAATAAGTATATGCGGAATTAAGTTTTGTTTGGTTCGAATATACCAAAAGTACAGAGGAATCGAAGCTATTGGCTTGAAAATTTTCAAACCTGCACCAGACTGCTCTGCCATGAAAACTAAACAAAACATGCTTATTTACTTTGACTTGTTTCTATCTTGTGGTTTACCAAGATTGTGCGTTAAGTTTACCATAGCCTTTAAGTCACCATATATGATTACATATTGTCCATAGTATTTGTAAATCTACTTTTCTGTTGTCACAGGAAGAGTGAATTTGTTAAAATGCTTTACAGTGACATTACTAATAGATTATATCAAGTGGGTCAATTGGGTTGAAACCTAAAAATTCCCCGAGTCTGCTTTTAATGCATTTAGCTCCTATATCATTTTTATTCAAAGAATTACTGTCATGATGTTGTCTTTGTAATCATAACTAGAGCATTAATTATATATAAAGAAATGGACGAAAATTGGTTGCGAGTTCAGCACCACCCCACCCTACCCTTTCTAAAAAATCCGGTTCAACATGGTTTTGTTATCCAAACTGGCCCGCCCTGTTATTTAGTCTCTAAACTATCTCATTGATAGACGCACAATCATATATCATACATGTAGTCATGTGCATCGTTTTTATGTTAATTCTAACTTTTAGTCTTGTCTACATCAACAATACGTTTCTAACTTGTGATCATGGTACACACACAAACATAATACTTTGATATTTTTAGTGTTAATGTTTTCATATCTGATGTCCGATTTTTGAATCGGAATACTTTTAAGGTTCTTGTTAGGCTTAGAAAATAATATTTGTCTTTTCTGCAGTCTGATCATGGATTAAAGCGGAAGTTTACTGCATTACACAATGAGCCATCAGATAATCCAGCTCTTCATTATCCACGAGAAGCGTGGAATCGTTCTCATGATCAGCCTTGGGCTACTCGACATAATTACAACCCTCATGTGCCAAGGCCCTCTCTCATTGATAGCTCCAATGGAGCTTGGCGACCCTCGGTTAATATGCAAGCATCTCAGCCCGTTCCGGTTCCAATCCCACCACACCCTTATAAGAATCATACTGGGAGTTCGTATGACATGTTAAATGCTACTACCAATTCAGCAGCAAATGACAATGTGCCTTTTTTGCGTCAACAGTTTGATTCTAATGAAAACAGAGCACGAAACCAACTACCTCAACTCCCTAATCAGCAAGCCGGATTCACTTCCAATCAACAAATACCAGGTCAAAGTGGTAAATTCCAACCTCAGTTACCCCTTCCCCATGATGTTCGACCAAATATGGTACCACCTCCCCTACCTTATAATTCGTCCCATCTAAATATACAGCCCATGATCCGTGCATATACCCCTCAAAGATTTGATGCCCCTCGAACTGCTTCTTCGAATCAAGTTCCTGGCATGCAATCTTCTATGCCTTTTCATGCACAAGGTGTAGGTTTCCCCCCTTTACCTCCGGGGCTACCTCCTTCTTCATTGCCCCTGGCGTCCATTCCTCAACATCCGTCCAATGCTCCGCCTCCGCCAGCAGGTGGTGCACTCTCTGGTTTATTTAGTTCTCTTGTGGCCCAAGGTCTGCTCTCACTGACAAAACCGAGCCCTGAACAGGTAATCTTTTTATAACACAATCTATTGCAACTTCTAAGGTGTTTGATGCGCGTTTTAAAGTGATGATGTGACTGGATAATCAAAAAAAGTTATTAGCTGTAAATATAATAGGATGAGGAGATGGTGTTTGGTCGTCTTTTTTGCTGTTTGACGTTGTAATTATAATATATTCAGCTTTTCCATTGTTTGATAATTCTGATTATTTAAGAAATTGATAAATAAAATTACCGAAGGTCATTCTTGTGAAATAAGAAAACTTTATGGGGGGTATCTGTTATGGGGGGTGTTTGGATTTGTGTTTTGGAAGTGATTATATGATTATTGCAACTTGTAGTCTCCAATAATCAGAATTGAGTAATCAATATGATACTAACTGTTACGAGGCTGATTGTCAAAAGGTAGAATAAAGTCACTTATATACCCCATGTTGTTCTGTATCTATTATATAATATTGCCAAACACACAAGAACATCTCCTGTTCCACACTAGTGATCTTTCTGACTTATATAGTTCTATGTATAGGCTAACGTTGGACTTGAGTTTGATCCTGATGTTCTCAAGAATCGGCACGAGTCTGCAATAACTGCGTTATATGCTGATCTTCCAAGGCAATGCAAAACCTGTGGTCTTCGGTTTAAAATGCAAGAAGAGCACAGTAGTCATATGGATTGGCACGTGACCAAGAACAGAGTATCGAGAAACCGTAAGCAAAAGCCTTCCAGGAAGTGGTTTGCTAATGTTAGTATGTGGCTTAGCAGTGCAGAAGCATTGGGAGCTGACGCAGTTCCAGGATTTCTCCTTCCTTCTGAGAATGTTGTAGAAAAGAAGGACGATGAAGAACTGTCCGTTCCTGCTGACGAGGACCAGAATGCTTGTGAATTATGTGGAGAGCCGTTTGAGGATTTTTACAGTGACGAGACAGAAGAATGGATGTACAGGGGGGCTGTTTACATGAATGCTCCCACAGGGTCAACTGTAGGAATGGATAGATCTCTACTAGGTCCAATTGTTCATGCTAAATGCAGATCCGAGTCCACTGTAGCCCCTCCTAATGATTCTGGGAACAATGGACAGGTGTGTACTTTCTACCTTTGTTACCATTTATAAAATGTGAAATTCATGCATATCGTATTAACACAAATACTGATTAAAAAGAAAGTAATAGTTAGCAACATATGCTTAGTTAACGGTGGCCAATTGCATGGGTGGAGGGTTTTCTTTATTAGATTCATTGTTGCTCGTAATGTAAAAGTTTTTAATCTTCCAAATACTCTGCAAATTTTCAGGTATTTATTGAAGAGCGGATGCGTAGGTAGCTAAGTGAATTCCGGCTTTTAGGTCGATTTCTGTAACTTAGAAATGAGTTTCTTCTTGTTAATCTTGTTCGCACATCTGCCTAAAATGTATGCAGTGGCAGAATCTTGTACATGTATAGTTCGATAAATTTATAACCCTTCACATTCTCATGCATCAAAGTGACTGAACTACCCCTTTGCAGAGTTCCGTTTATTTTCTTTTGCTTATTTCAGTCTCGTCTCATTTCAAGTCTCCAAATTTGCTACAAATACTAGATTTTGAGGCGTCTAATAGGGGAATTTCCAAAATTTACGGTCAGATATTTCCATAGATGTATGCATTTTGTTGCTGTCAGTTCGTTGCAGGGAGGATACCAGCTCATACACTTGGGGCTTTTAATTGAATGCAACATTACATCTGATCAGCTGCAAGAACCCTATGGCGCGTATAGGAATTACACTGTCAATCTAGGGTGCCTTACAGATGATACGTGTTTAATAGAAGAAAATTTTCACCTGTATTTTTTCCAAGTCTTTGGAATAGTTGGAACTTGGTGTTTTTGGGATGGTTTAACTATGCCGCGACCAGTTTTTTTTTCCTTTTTTTTTTTTTTTTTTTTTTTTTTCCCCCTATTTTCTTATGACACTTTTTCTTGGCTCGGGCAGCAACTTTCCAGAAGCCTCAGTGTGAAACAGAGTCGGGAATTCCTAGGGAAATTTTATTCAAATTAGTTTAAGATAACTAGTCTGTACGCAAATTTAGTAAGTAAAATTCCTTACCATGTTTAAAAAAAAAATGTCGATAACTTGAACAATAACCGGATTGATTAACAGATGTTCAACTTTTGGATCAATGTGACTTCATTCATGTAATTTGTGAAACAATGGTCAGTAATAGTCAACTCATATTTGACTTTTTGAGTTCTAGTGGCTTACAAGTTACTGTACAAGTCTACAACTAAAACCTACCAAAACCATATCTTAATTCTACATTTTAGGTTGTAAACTAAACAAAATTGTACCCACGTTCAGCTTAAGTTAATTCTTTAATCATTTTAGACAGTTGACTTGATTAAACATAAATTTTCTATTTGTTCCATCACATTTCACCTGGCTTACTGTCACATACTCATACAGATGAGAAAAATAAGTGCAGACTGGTATGCATAAACCACAATAAAAATGCGACAGCAAAGACTTTGACGTTTGTAGATAGTGGTGAATGTATGATAACGATTAACGAAATTGATTAGCTACTTCCATATTCCCCTTCATCATATCCTCAAAAAATATTTGCTACTTATTTATTTTATGTTCTTCATACAGATCTTGTGTTATTATACTTGGGTCACATGACTGTCTCAAGATTGTGTCGTTCTCCATTCTTTTCTATGGCCAACAACTAAGAACAAATTTCATTTCAGTATTTTGATTCTTTGACGTTTTTTATTGTAAATTTTCATGGGTATTATTTGTTTATTTGATGGTGAAGCATTTGAATTTTGAGGTTTAAGAATTCATTATTCATAAGATTTATACATATTCTTGAAAAAGATTGATATGTTGTTCCAGACTTTTGGGTTAATCCGAAACATATAACAGATGCAAACTTGCAATATCATTACTTTGATGCCCAAAGCTAATTATCAAACCAAACAATGACATCTGAATTGATGTCTCGGTCGATATTCATTCCATTCTACTTTATTATCACGAGAAAATTCCAAATATGGACGGATTAAGCTCATTTGGTCCAATGTCCATGACTTCTTGGTATTCCTAGGCTTGTGTCCTTTCCTACAAGAATCTAGGAAAAAAACCAATCTGTCAATTGCGGTCACCATTAGCAGTTTATAGTCTGTATTTAGGAGAACACTGAAGTGATTGTGTGACCGCAATATTTTGTTGTCTCCATTAGCATTGGTCACTCTGAATTCCATATGTAACTAATAATCCCAGCATAAACATCCAAAGCATCAAACTAGCCAAAACCTTCCAATCAATTAAACCCATAAATGGGAGGTTATAGGCAGCTCACTTCAAAAATGGTGCAGGACAAGATGTCACAAACTCAGCTAATTTAATTCCTAATGGCATCATACTACCTTACAGAAAATATCCCCTATAGTTATAGGAGCACAAGCACAACTCATTACACATACGAGACACCACAATCATTTAAAAGCATAGTAACAACTCATTAGTAGCCGAAAACCTACTGCTTATATACAAACTCACAATTCATCTAAAAACCGATACAAGACATAACATCTCAAAAACCTACTGCTTTTTGAGGAATAATAATTAATATGTACTACGGTAATAAATAAACGGGACATAAAGTTACGGCAGACAAGATAAGTTATTTATTAGTCTTCGTGATACAATGCTGCTGCATCATGTTGTGCAGTGTTCTTCTAGTGTTCTTCTGTCATCCAAGCTTAGGAATGTCATCGCGGCAATTGGCAAAATAGTCCAATCTTGGCTGCCATGCAATAAACCGCTGGTTATATGCTTTAGCCCTCTGACGCGATGCTTTAGCCCGCCGTAGATATTCATCAGCCAACGTGCCCAATGCACCAGCCTCTGCTGTTCCAATGCCTTCATCCTGTCCAATACCTCAGATCGACGTTTCATTGCCTCATTCTTTCGCCCTAAAACCCCAGCGAACCGTTTCTTAGCATCATTACCACTTTTTCAATGCAAAATTCCGCTGTGCAGTTTCAAGCTTACTTCATTGATCGTATCAGGATTTAGCCCTTTTTCGTTGTCAATTCAACTCAACCCAATGAAGCATTTCAAGGCACAAGTAGCCAAACTTTACTCCAATGGTAAAATACTACACAAAATATACATAAGATTTGGAGACATGTTTGGTAAACATATATCAAACATTTAACAATAATTGTCACAATTTGTACTCTCGTTTTGTTTCTTGGGTCATCCAATCTTCCTCCACCTGATGTATATGGGATATCAGTCTACACATTTTACATTGGTCACATATGAATTAGCTCAAAGTGGTGTCAGAGTGAGACTTCCTCAAGTGATTTCACTAATTACCAACACAATAAAGGTACGTGCATCTCGGATACCACAATTTTCATCAGGTTCAAAAAGAGAAATTATGCTGACTCTAGCACCACCTTTCATTATCCTGAGAAAATTAAGAAAAAAAGGACCAAATGAGAAAATCAAAGCAAACAAAATCACAGCTAGTTTTAAAAACGAACAGCCACACAAATTACAACAAAAAAACAAAATATGACACTAACTAACCCAATATCAATCCTAATCTAAAACATATGTTTACCCAAAAAAATAATCTATAACATATAGCATAATCATAAAAAAGAGTCAAATCTACATATAAAGACTTCAGCCTTAATGAAAACAAATAACAAATAACTAAAAGCAGGGCAAACTCAAGTCAGCATAATGAAAACAAACAATTGACCAGCAATTTAGAACTGTTCTTACTTTGTGAGCAGGTATGCTGGTTGATGTGTTGCCTTTCTCCAAATTTGTTAATCATTTAACTAATTGGTCATAATCTTACTGTTGTTTACTCAGGAAGAAGTTGTTATTGCCTCTGTTTGCTTGGGTTGTTATTTGGGTCAAACTAAGTAGTAAATTATTTCAATATTGAAGCCCAGGCCTACCCAAATTAGAGGGTGCAGATATTGAAAAAAGAGGGTTACTTACTGCCTAATCCTTAACCGTGCATTATAATACTTCCTTAAATCAAATTAGAGGGTGCAGATATTGAAAAAAGAGATAAATAGCTGTTTTAATCTACTGGGTCAGCTGCCGTAACTCATTGCCTGTTTTGACCCATTACTCTATGACAGGCCTTTGTATCTACTTGACTTAAAGTCAATCTCAAGTGCTATTGGTCCCAACTATAAGTATATGATTTCTATGATTAATTGACGGTGTATCCAACCCTCCCAAGTTACGAGGGTTCAAATAGCACTAGATACTGGAATACATACATGAGCACACCATAATCGCTTGTATAACTTAAACTACACAACATTAATCAAATGATCATCAACTCTTAAACGTCAAACACATTTCTATTAAAAAAACTTGCTATAACGTATTGTCAATAGCTAATTAGCCATCTACAATGATTGAAAAACAGATTCTCATTGGTTGCAAGACATTTGACAATTTTTAAAAATAAACATTTTTTTTTTTCTATTTAATGATTAAAACAGATTTTAAATCTAAATAAAATACCAAAAACTTTTTCCTATTTATAAAAACTGCTTACAATTTGACAGAAATTCAAAAAGTGAATTTTTGATAAGTTTAATTATTCTACTAAAAATAACTATTACTAAATATAACAATCCTTTATTCAATTAATACCAACATGATCCAATGCATTAATTGAAAGGTCAATAATATATAAAAAAAAAGAACTATAAAGATGGAAAAGTACCTCCCCAATGGTATTTTCCTGCTCTCATCATCAATATCACCAAAAACAAGCTTATATTTTGTTAAGACCCCATCATCAACATCTTCATATGCTACTACTATGCTCTCATACGGATCGCAAAAAACATCAACACCTTCAATGGCCCTCTTACAAAACCCTAGACCCGCTACACGCCTAGAACGGAACAAATAGCCATGGGTATCCGGAAGATTGTACGTCCGGTTACCAACAAATGACCACGGCAGGTTCAGAAGATTGTTATGAAGTTGACATAGTTGCGAGTCACTTAGCTTTAAGACAGAACCGGTTTGAAGTGGAGAAATGGGCCATGGTGGCCGGTAAAGGTTTGATAAGGATGGAGAGGGTTTACATACCACCATGGTGGCCACCAGGTCACATATTCATTCCGATGCCGATAAACCCTCTCCATCCTTATCAAACCTGGTGGCCGTTTACCGACCACCATGGCCCATTTCTCCACTTCAAACCGGTTCGGTCTTAGAGCTAAGTGACTCCCAACTTTGCCAACTTCATAAGAATCTCCGGAACCTCCCGCTGCCAGATGAAGACTTTTGTGCGCAGCTGCCGTGGTCACTTGTTGGGAACCGGACGTGCAATCTTCCGGAGACCCGTGGCTATTTGTTCCGTTCTAGGCGTGTAGCGGGTCAAGGGTTTTGTAAGAGGCGTATTGAAGGTGTTGATGCTTTTTGGGATCCGTATGAGAGCATAGTAGTAGCAATGTAGACGATGAGATGACGGGGGTCTTAACAAAATATAAGCTTGTTTTTGGTGCTTCTTGAATTTCCACATTGCGGCGGCCATAAGTGATGATAAAGTGTGTGGTGTTTTAGGGTTTGGTTTTGTTTTGATTTGAAGGAGATGGTGTGTGACTGTGTGCGTGTGTTTTTTTTACTTAGGGTTAAAGAGGGGTTATTTTGGGTAGGCCTGGGCTTCAACAGGGAAATAATTTACTACTACTACTTAGTTACTAGTTTGACCCAAGTAGCAGCAACCCAACCATTATTATACTTGGACTTTCCATTGAAATGCGTTCAACCTGAATTTAAATGGAATGTTTTATTTCCATTTGAAATTTAAATAATATCTAAATTGTGGATGATTTGTCTCATTGTTATTAAGAGCGGTATTAGTAAAACCAAGTAACTTTAGTACTTTACCAAATGCCCATCACTGGCCCTTCCCCTTTCCGGGTCTGGATTTTTCGCAGTCGTTTATGACTTTATTGTTCTTTCAAAAAATAAACTAATTACTTGAAACCTTATGAAAGTTTTTATAAGCTATAAACCTTCATAAGCTCAAGCTAATTGAAACGGGTTTACAAGAAATTATAAGGGTTTATACTTAGCTAAATTACTTGAATACTGTACTTTTTTAAATTATAATGCATTAATACAAAAAAGCTTGAAATACACGTGATTCAAATTTGAAATGTTTTTAGGTGATTTTACCATAATAAGTTTCGGTTTTAACTAATTCACCAGAACGTTATATAAAAAAATAAATTCAAGCTTCCGGCTTATAATACACTTCGTTTCACCCAAAATACCCTTATGTTAGTTCCGTGCTAACTTTGACGAAATCGCAACCACAATCACATTATATAGAGTTACACAGGAATACGTGTACATTTTGAGCAGATTCTAATGAATATTTGTAACTATATGGACCAGGGTGATGGTGCTAGACATAGAGGGACAAGTTTCACTGAATGGGTCAGAAAGAGACTCGACCCTAGAAGAAGACATTGTTGTGTTTTAGACATTTGATGTTTCAAGTTCATGCACCAAATCTAGTGAGCAAAATCAAGTATAAACACATGTAACTTAATTTAGTCATGTGATACCAAAATGAATACAAATTAGATACGATTTCTATAATTTTCATTACACCACAATGACGATATCTGTAACTTACTATTTTAATTTAACAAACACGTAAAACATCTAAGCACAAAAACTGACTAAATTCGTTCAAAGATACATATGCTACGAGCAATAAAACATACCCCGTTAATCAACACAAAAATCCTTCGTCAGTGCTTAAACCAAACATTTCGACTAGACCCGCTTCTTCCAAGGTCAAAAAACTTGGTCTCTGTTGGGGCTTTTTTTCTCTTGTGCTTGACCATCAACACTAGCTCCATTTTCCATATAAAATATATTATTATATCCTAAGTTAAACAAATAAATAAATAAATAAATAAATAAAAAATAAAACTTGTTAGTTTATGAGATTCAAGATTTTGTCTTTAATAGAAGACGTTGTTATAATAATCAAAAATTAAAACTTGTTAGTTTATGAAGATTCAAGATTTTGTCTTTAATAGAAGACGTTGTTATAATAATCACATAATAGGTAACACAATTTTATTAAAAGCTACTAATTAAACATTCTAATTTATTTTTGGGCACTAGCTACAGGCCCGCCCAACCCGTTGAGCGGCTAGCTTCAAGAAGTCTTCAACATAAAATTAGTAGCATATTTTTTAAGTTATCGTTAAACTATAAAAAAGAATGACATGCTTGCAGTTTATAAGTATTACAAAGAATGACATCAAATGTTTCTAGTTTATAACTCTAAAAGATGCACATTCTTTCGCTTATATTAGCGGGGAAGTGGAAGTTATTTCTTACTACTGTAAGAAACACACACAAGTAATCCAATGCCTTGAGAGCCTTCTTGAGAATAAAACAAATAGCAGACTCTTCAAATCCCTCTCGATATATTGTTTTTACCTGTTACTTAACTCGCCAATATTGTCGCAGACACTAAATTTATCATATATGCAAAGGATTTAAAGCTACTTACTCGAACAACATCTCACAATCAACTAAACTGTCAGGTTCAAGTCTTAAAAACTATTAGCATCAACCACTTCAAGGGCGGAGCCACATGAGGACCGAGAAGGGTCCCGACCCCCTAGGCGTAAGCCTGTTAGTTATTTATTTGCGATTTCATGTGTCAAAATTTTTTTATTTTCATCTCGGCCCTCGCATTTAATGTTTTTCCGGATGAAAATTTTGTTTCGGGCCTCCCACGAAATTTTTTCTAGCTCTGCCACTGCCAACAGTCGTCAACTTCGGTACCCGAGAAACACGTTCATTACTGGATAATTTAGTGGCTCGTGCGGATAATAATGGCAATAGTTGCATGCCCATCTCCCAGGCCGCCTATATACAAGTCTTTAATCCTCCCTCTTGTGGGAGACGGTGGAAATTTTGAACCAAAAAAAAGACGAGATAACAATAATGTTGATAGTAGGGATATGTATAGGGATCCATGTGATATGACTAATAGAAAAAGAGATTATAGGATTGATCGTTGTGATGGGGATGGTAGAAAACGAGCGAGGTACTAAAAAATACTCTAAACCATGAATCAAGTTGCTTGCTTAACTGTTTCTTTATGCTTCTCTGTCAAAAGAAAGATTGAACCTGTGTTATTTTGTTATCCATGGCAATTTTTCCTCCATATCTTTACACGAAAGACGTCGGTTGGATCCGTAACTCTAAAAACCAAATTTCCATACAAGCAAGTTAGCTTTACACATGCTACATTTACTTCGTAATAATTTGTAAAATGACAGATCATTCAATCTTTTTCAGTCAAAAGTACAAGCCTGCAAGGCATTATGTTGGCCACATAAAAAAAAATACTACTATTGTTTTAAGAATGAAACTCATGTTTATTAAAAGTTGTTGTCGAATGGCTCCACAAGTGTTTGCCTGTCAACGATGTTCGTGACGTTTAAGGTGGCAAACACCAAGAACCTATTATCTTCTTAATATGACATGTTTGTAATCCATTGGAGTGCCGGAAAGTACAATTTTGATCTTTATGAATGGATGATTTTGACATATTGCATTATGATTGATTAGTAAAGCATGAATGTCTAACCTTATTATAGTTTGCCTAAATTATCTTTAAGCACCTTTTAAATTTGACAATTTTTTTAAAATTTGACAACTTAAATTATGTATTTTTTTAATCAATTTTAAACTTGACAACTTTTAAAAAACACACATTATATCGAAAAACACACGTTTTGCATTAAAAATCGAAAAACACTATTTTGTGCCCAATCTGTTTATACAGTTGAGTATCCAATCATTTTTAAAACTTAACAACTTAAAAATGATTGGGACACTCAATAGTATATATATGGGAAGTGATTGAATATTTTTAAAAATGATTGAGACACTTAACTGTATAAACAGATAAAACATACTTTAAATATAGTACAACTATGTAATGCATAGAGTTGACTGTACTAATTATTTTTAAGAGTGTGCAAATCAATTCCATACATATATACATAGATTTTAGTATATACTTTCAAGGGGCAATTGCATATATACCCATTAAAACTTGAATATTTGCATATATATCCAAAACATGCTTAATTGACATTGTACATCATGCATTAAAAACTTGTATTTTGGGTATATATGCAAGTTTTTGAGTTTTAGTGGGTATATATGCAATTCTCCCTACTTTCAAACTTAGGGGGTGTTTTTTTTTTTTTTTTTTTTTTTTTTTCTTAGCTAAGGGATTGTGTCCACATGGGTTCATACAAGTATTTAATATTTTATTTATTTATTTATTTTTTTACTAAAGATGTGAGTCAACATACAAATTTGATACAGTAATATTTTTTTGAGTAGGACCCACTTATTTCCACTACTCCCTCTATATCCACAAGACAAAGGAAGCATGGTCCTCCACATCAAAACACACTAACAACCATGGGTCCCACATGACCCCACACATCTCTTAGCTAACAAAAAAATAAAATAAAAATAAACACCCCCTTACACTAATGCCTGTATATCAACGTTTTGAAACCCGGGTCGACCCGGCCGGTCGAACCGGTTGGACCGGAACCCGGTCAAAAAACGGGTTGTTTTGACCCGGGTTTCTAAAACCGGGTCAACCGGTGTGACCCGCCGGGTTTTGAGTGACCCGGGTTTTGAAACCCGGCCGGGTTTGGATTTTCTCTATTTTTTTTTTTTTTTTTTTTTAAATTTAAATTTTGACTCTTTTTTATTTATTTGTCATTACTAAGGTGCTATTTTTGTTTGATATGACTTTCTTATGGTGTTTATTCACTCATATTTGTGCGTAAAATCGATTTTTGGAAATGTGCGTAAAACCGGGTCTAACCGGGTTGACCCGGTGACCCAGTAACTCGGCCGGGTCGATCCCAAACCCGGGTTTCAAAACATTGCTGTATATCACCAAAGCATAAAATGTGATCCCTTTCTATCTAGAGCCACTAACAGGCATGGTTCCACATGGGACCTACATATATTTATAAGGCTCTGAATCTGGAAGAAAAAAAAAAAAGAAAAGAAACGCAGTCGTAGTAAAATTAAATATCATTCAAATCAATTTTGACTAAGTAAGTCGAATTTTATAAGTATCGGGATTTTAATATTTCATAGTAGTAAATAACAAGCAATTCCTTAACTTACAAAAGAAGTTAATGAGCATGTTTAACAAAAATAATTGTTGATGAAACTGCAAATTGAGCTGTAAAGATGGACATGAAAAGTAAGCATATAAATAGATAATTTTATTATAAGCTAAATGAAATAACATTTGGTAGATTACAAAATTTTATTCTTTTTTAAATCTCTTATAAGTTATGTCTAATAAACAAAGTTTATATTTTAAGTAGCTTATTTTTTTTTAAATAAGTATAATCTCTTAATAATCTCGGTACCAACATAACCATTATGTCAAAGAAGTAACACGAAATTAGGGATGCAACCCGTGGGTGAGAGGCATGGATACCCACTACCTATCAACCGTGCTCGCACGCTTTTGAATAGCTTGAACCCGCGAGCATTTTTTTAGCGGGTAAAATTTGCCGATATCCTTCATCGTCTGCGGGTAACCATGCCTATTGGTTTCAAAACTTATGAAGAATCAACAAAGGTTTTAGGCAAAAACATGATCAAAAAAGAAAAATTAATTTTAAAACAAATACAAAAGATCTGAATAACAAATATATGTGAGTAAAATAGTGTGAAGGCAAAGTTATAAAAAGAAATATGTTATTGCTATCTTAGGTTGATGAACATAACTTGAACCCATTATAACACGAAAGCTAAGTTCTCGCCCATTGTCATCTTTATACAACATGATTATAACACGAAAACTTCAAGTGTAGCCATATCAGAACTACTTCGACTAAATGTCGAACCGTCCACTCTAAGTGTTCGATGTTTCAACCGGTTCAAAGAATTACACACATAACTATTTTGCCGAAAAACAGTTTATATAATTAAAAATATATTATAAGTATAATCGTAGTTGATAAAGAAAATATATAAAAAGAAAATAATAATATTTAGTAAACACGAGTTGTTACTATCGTAATTGGAGAACAAAATAATTTAATTTTTGCATTCGTTACAAATGGGCTTTAAATTTGGGTTTTGCTAACAATAAACTTTTCACTTTTCATCCAACAAATATTGCATTGTCAAAAAAAACATTATGAATTAGTTATTAGCTCATATTATTTCTCAAACACATTTGTTATTTATTTCTGGTTGTATAAATGAAAAAGGTGTCAAATGTTTTCGGTCATATCTTAAAGTTACATTATCTTGAAAAAAAAAAAAAAAGTTAACCATAATACTTAAGGATGTTGTTAGCATTTCCTTAAAGTTTAAACAAAAAGTACACAAACTTTTAATATTGGGCTTCAAACTAAACTCATTTATGTCTATAGTTAAATATTAGAGTTTCTTCGTTTTACTTTTGTTTTGTGTTTCTTAATACTCACGATACTCCTTCACAACCTTTCTTCCAAATTTCATTCTTCTTCTTTTGTTGTAACATTCTTTTTGTGCTCTTGTTTGTTTAGATTTCGAGTTTTTGCATCTTGTCTATTCTTTTCGTCAAATGAAAACGGTAAGAAATAAAGTTGTCATCACTTCTAAAGTTTATTATCGATGCATGAAAGCTTTGCTAGATAAACCAATATTTTGATGTAAAGTTCCAACATTTTCATGTCTATGGGATAATAAAAGTGTACCTAAGTTTTTTTCGATCGAAATAAGCCTATAGGAATATTCATGTCGTTATGACAAGATTTGAACCTTTTTGTATTTGTATCGGTTCACACACACAAGTATCTCTAGAGTGTGTGTACACAAAAAACTTAATGGGCTTTCTAGGTATAACCGTGAGGTCTAAGCCCAAAATAAAAGTAAGATAGCATATATTTTTGGTCACTATATAAATTGTTTTTACTCTAGTAAATTCTGTACACAAAAGTAACCATGGTGTGGGCGAGGTATGTAAATTGAAGTACTATTTGTTTTTATTGATTTGCGTAAATATCATTTAGGGCTTAATATTTGTAATTTGATTTTGATTATTATTGCAATAATATGATTTTTGCTACTATTTGATCTATGTCAATAGGAATATTTAGAACTGGCTTATATTTATTGTAATTTACAGGACTTTGGTTTAGCACGTATAAAAAATAATGATGCATAGTACTTATGTATAAGTCACTATATATATATATAAGCTATGCTGTTAGTTTGTAAGACAAAATCCCTAATTCAGCTTAATAAGGGACTAACAAACCATTTACATCTCTTGTGTTACTTTTTTGTGATGTGAACTACATATCTAAAATCGATAAACCGATTACATTTATATAAAAATTTCATTTTTTGAAATTTTGCAGGTTACAGCGATTCTTATGGACACTTCTCGATGAATGCGCCACAATGGATCACATAGGTTTTTGGAACAGGCTGATACTATTGAACTCTATTGTAAAAGAAACTCGTTTTATTCATTTATTCATGTAAAAAATAATATTAAATAAACACGATTATAAAATTGTAATATACTTAGGGGTGTCAACCATAAGGCCTTAAAGGGGCATGTTGATTCGGGTCCAACTTAGTTTACCCGATAGCCTAATAGGGTAGTCTTGATTAGTTTGTTATCGGATCAACCCGATTTGAACTAAAGCTCATTTATCATAGTCCATTAGTTAAAAATTCTTAAAATCAGGTAGCTCACTTAAAGAAAATATTAATGTCTACTGATGCATCAAATGGACTAAAGAGTCTTGTATAGAATGCTTGCTTTTTTTTTTCCTCTATCAAACATTAATATTGTTCTCTTTTGTTACAGTCCAATCCGGATAATCATGTGACCATATTTGCAATGGGGGTGAGTGGTTTTGGTAATGTAGTTGAACCTACTCAAGATCTTTCAGTGATCATGAATGGCGTTTGTGGTTTCACACTAGTTGGCGGTCGTATAGCCTTAAAATCTGCGACCAAGCTTGCCCTGTTTCGTTACTTCAATTTAATTAAAAAAAGAACACAAAAACAAAAAAGGGCAAATTGCATAAAAAGGTATCCATCTTAGGTCCAATTTCAATTAAAGGTAATACTCTTTTTTTTTCTCAATTTAAGGTACCCGACTTTTTTTTTTGGCCGATTAAGGATTTTTCCTAACTTTCGTTAACTATTTCGTTAGTAAATTACATAATTGGTCCTTGAGTTTGTATAGGCATTTCATGTTTAGTAAATTACATGATTTAGGTTTTTTTCTAACTTCCGTTAACTATTTCATTAACTTTTTACGTTTTCGTTCGTTTTTTCACGTTTTCGTCCGATTTGTTACGTTTTCGCCAGATTTTTCACGTTTTCGTCCGATTTTTCACGTTTTCATCGATTTTTTCACCTTTTCGTCCGTTTTTTCACGTAAAAAATCGGACGAAAACGTAAAAAAATGGACGAAAACGTAAAAAATCGGACGAAAACTTGAAAAAAACGGACGAAAATGTGAAAAAACGGATGAAAACGTAAAAAATCGGACGAAAACGTGAAAAATCGGGCGAAAACGTAAAAAGTCGGACGAAAACGTGAAAAAACGGACGAAAACGTAAAAAATCGGACGAAAACGTGAAAAAACGGACGAAAACGTGAAAAAATCGACGAAAACGTGAAAAATCGGACGAAAACGTGAAAAATCGGGTGAAAACGTAAAAAATCGGACGAAAACGTGAAAAAACGAACGAAAACGTAAAAAATCAGACGAAAACGTAAATAGTTAATGAAATAGTTAACGGAAGTTAGAAAAAAACCTAAATCATGTAATTTACTAAACATGAAATGCCTATACAAACTCAAGGACCAATTATGTAATTTACTAACGAAATAGTTAACGAAAGTTAGAAAAAAATCTTAATCGGCCAAAAAAAAAAGTCGGGTACCTTAAATTGAGAAAAAAAAAAAAGAAGTACCTTTAATTGAAATTGGACCTAAGATGGATACCTTTTTATGCGATTTGCCCAAACAAAAACCTGCTTAAGAGGATAGTTGTGTTTGCTGGAGGATATGTCTAGGGGGCACATGCCCCCGTGCTCCCCTCCTATCATCGGTTTCTTTATTCTTTTCTGTTAAAAGAAAGATTGAACATGTGTTATTTTGTTATCCATGGTAATTTTTCCTCGATATCTTTACACGTCGGTTGGATCCATAACTCTAAAAACCAAATTTCCACATAAGCAAGTTAGCTGCATTTACTTCATAATAATTTGTAAAATGACTGAATTCAATCATTTTCAGTCAAAAGCACAAGACATTATTTTGGCCACAAAAAAGATATTGTTTTAAGAATGAAACTCATGTTTATTAAAAGTTGTTGTCGAATGGCTCCACAAGTTTTCTTGCCTGTCAACTATGTTCGTGACGTTTAAGGTGCCCAGCACCAATTACCTATTATCTTCCTAATATGACATGTTTGTATTTTATTGGAGTGTCGGAAAGTGCATCCTTGATCTTGATGAATGGATGATTGACATATTGCACTAGAGTGGAAGGTGCAGTGAGTAACTTAAGTTACTCATTCGAGGTCCACGGGTGCCGCATCATCTTAAACTCTCTTTATAACTAACCCCGCTCACCAATAACTAACCTCAACTTATTCATTTGATGCTCACCACTTACAACTTTATTTTTTTATTCATTTTATTAAATAAACTAAATTCATTTTATTAAATATAAAAATACATTACATTCAAATAATACAAATAATATTTCTTATAAAAAAAAAGTTAAAAAAAAAAAATACAAAAATACAAATATAAACCAAATATCTAAGTGGGCCAACTAAACCCATAATGTTAACATTGACCATAGCCTACTAGTTTTCTACTACTACTACTACATCAGATAAAAAAAAAAAAAAAAAGGAACGAATCATCTTCTTTTTCTCCACTGACCACTGTACACACACATCACACACTTATAACACTTTGCGCGGATATTCGTCTATTATAACACTTATTGACTAAGGGCATGTTTGGCGAGAGAGATTGTAGAAGATTATGGAGTATTAAGATTATTTTGTTGAAAAATAAGCTTTGATAAAAAAAATAATATTTGTTTAAGTGACAAAGATTGTGAATTATTTTTGAAAAATAAGTTCCTAAAAAATAATTCTCAAAATTAGTTTTTAAAAGATTATAGAGATTATTTTTCACATATTATATCATTCTTTTAATCTAAAAGTACAAATAGTTTGCCAAACACCATTACAAAATAAAGTACAATTTTTTTTCAGCAACAACACTAGCATCAACAACAACACCAGCACCAACAACAACAACAACAGAAACAACATCTATTTTTGCAAAACGTACCCTAAATAATATAAATTATCAGGGTGACTACATAATTTACTAATTCACTTTACTTAAAATTTTGTTAAAGTTTTTGACATTCAAATTGTTTTTTTTGGGTAAAGGGTTTCCCTAATAAATATTATTACGTCAAAAAACAATTAAGTACAACAAATAGTTAATATATGATATATATATATATATATATATATATATATATATATATATATATATATATATATAAATTTTAATATATACTTTCAAACTTAGTGAAATTAAATATCATTCAAATCAATTTTGACTAAGTAAGTCGAATTTCATAAGTATCAGGATATTAATATTTCATAGCGATAAATAATAAGCGATTTCTTAACTTAAAAAAGAAGTTAATGAGTTTGTTTGACAAAACTAATTGTTGATGAAACTGCAAATGGAGCTGTAGATGGACATAAAACGTAAGTATATAAAGAGATTATTTTTATTATAAGCTAAATGAAGTAACATTTGATTTTTAAAGATTATGAAAGATAGTTCTTTTTAAAATCTCTTATAAGTTATATCTGATAAACAAAGTTTATATTTTAACTAGTTTATTTATTTATTTATTTTAAAATATAATCTCTTAATAATCTTGGTACCAATATAACCATTATGTCAAAGAGGTGACACGAAATTAGGGATGCAACCTGTGTGTGAAAGGCGCGGATACCCACTACCTATCAACCGTGCCCGCACGCTTTTGAATACTCATGAACCCGTGGGTATTTTTTTAGTGGGTAAAAGTGTTTGCCGGTATCCATCACCCGCGGGTTACCATTTTTAAAACTTATGAAGAATCAACAAAAGTTTTAGGTAAATACATGATAAAAAAGCAAATTTAATTTTAAAACAAATAAAAAAGACCTGAATAACAAATAAATAGAAAAATATGGGTTCATTGTCAATAAAGCAACATATATATATGTGAGTAAATAGTGTGAAAGCAAAGTTATGAAAAGAAATACCTTCTTGCTATCTTAGGTTGATGAAAATAACTTGAACCCATTATAACACGACATCTAAGTTCTCGTCCATTGTCATCTTTAACTTGAACCCATTATAACACGACAACTAAGTTCTCGTCCATTGTCATCTTTATACACCACGATTATAACACGAAAACTTCAAGTGTAGCCGGGTCCATTATCATAACTGCATCGACTAAATGCCAAACCATCCACTCTAAGTGTTTGATGTTTCAACCGGTTCTAAGAATTAGAACACACACTATTTTGCCAAAAACAGTTATATAATTAAAAATATACTATAAATTTGTTAGTATAGTTGATAAAGAAAATATTTAAAAAGAAAATAATTACATTTCGTAAACACAAGTTGTTACTATCATAAGCTCACTAGAGAGATTTTGTGGATAAAAAGTCATGGGTTCGAGTCTCGGCTTGTGCCTACTCTAGTTGATGCCCCGCTAGGCCAGGAGAGTTGTCAGAGCTATTTTTTGTGGGGTGGACAATGGCTAGAGTCAAAAGACACCCGAAGTCAGGATGTTCCCGTCAATCTACACACTTTTTTGGATTGTAAAATAATTTAATTGGAGAAAAAAATAATTTAACTTTTGCATTAGTTACAAATGGGCTTTAAATTTGGGTTTTGCTAACAAACTTTTGGAGCTGTGGTTAAAAAGAAACTTTTCACTTTTTATTCAAAAAATATTGCATTGTCCAAAAATACATCATGAATTATTTATTCGCTCATATTATTTCTCAAACACATTTATAATTCATTTCTGGTTGTATAAACGAAAAAGGTGACAAATGTTTTTAGTCAAGTCTTAAAGTTAAAATTATTTTGAAACAACAAAAGTGAAATTTGTTGTTAACAAGGTTTTGAAACCCGGGTCGACCCGGCCGGTCGAACCGGTTGGACCGGAACCCGGTCAAAAAACGGGTCAAAACAACCCGGGTTTCTAAAACCGGGTCAACCGGTGTGACCCACCGGGTTTTGAGTGACCCGGTTCAACCCGGGTTTTGAAACCCGGCCGGGTTTGGATTTTCTAACTTCTTTTTTTTTTTTTTTTTTTTTTTTTTTTTTTTTTAAATTTAAATTTTGACTCTTTTTTATTTATTTGTCATTATTAAGGTGATATTTTTGTTTGATATGACTTTCTTATGGTGTTTATTAACTCATATTTGTGCGTAAAATCGATTTTTGGAAATGTGCGTAAAACCGGGTCTAACCGGGTTGACCCGGTGACCCGGTGACCTGGTGACTCGGCCGGGTCGATCCCAAACCCGGGTTTCAAAACATTGGTTGTTAACCACAATCCTTAAGGCTATTGTTAGCAATTCCTTTAAATTTAAAAAAAAAGTGCACAAACTTTAAATATTGGGCTTCAAACCTAAACTCATTTATTTCTATAGTTAAATATTAGAGTTTCTTTGTTTCACTTATGTTTTGTGTTTCTTAATACTCACGATACTCCTTCACAACCTTTTCTTTCAAATTTCATTCTTATTCACTAGTTATAATACCCGCGTATGCGCGGGTTTTTTTTAAGTTTTTTGAATAACATATTTTTATTTATTAAAAAATAAATAATTTAATATTTGTTTTGTTTGATTTATGATTTTTAATTATACTTTTTATTATTAAAGATTATCATTTAAAAAGTTTAATCCTATTGTAATTATAGATAATTATAGTTTTTATTATTAAAGATAATCATTTAAAAAGTTTAATCCTATTGTTAGTTATATCTTATCTATATTTTTTATATTTATCTTCTACTTGTGTTGTATATCTACTAAACGAATTTTGAAATTTATAAATTAAAATATAATAATTAATTAAAATATTACTTAATAAGGAAATAATCTTTTTTTTTGAAATACGAAAGTTCCCACTAGGGGTTTTGTTGTATTATATAAAAGATTTGACGTAGTATTCTTTTGTGCTCTTGTTTTTTCAGATTTCGAGCTTTTGCATTTCTCTATTCTTTTCGTCAAATGAAAAAGGTAAGAAATAAAGTTGTCATCACTTCTAAAGTTTATAATCGTTGCATGAAAGCTTTGTTAGATAAAATGAGAAACATAATTAAGATGAGAAGAATGAGAAGAAACTACAACCACAAATATTAGATGCACCCATAAAAAATAGATGCATCTCCTATTATTTCTCTTTTCTTATTTGAAATATGTGGTTATAATTTTTTTACACTCTTCTCATTTCATTAATTCTTCTCACTAGATCCATACTCTTGTTAGATAAACCAATATTTTGATGTAAAGTTCCAATATTTTCATGTCAACGAGATAATAAAAGTGCACCTAAGGTTTTTTGTTTTTGGTTTTGTTTTTTTTTGTTTTCTCGAGATTGAAATAGTCTATAGGAATATTCACGTCGTTATGACAAGTGTATTTGTATCGGTTTCTTTTACATCATCATCAATTTGACAAAGGGAAATTGCACACGCCTTTTTATTTTTTATTTTATTTATTTATTATTTATTATTTTTTCTAAATCCATGGAATGATTTTGACATAGTTGAACCCAATTTTAATGCAATAAACGTTTATATTGACTATTAATATTTGTCTAAGATTTAGAAGAGAGATATGATAGTTGTATCATGGGCCTTAACTATTGTATTGTTTGAAATCTAATACACGAATGCCTTAATTTCACATAGACTTGTAATACATTTTAGCACTTTCCTCCTAAATAATTTTAAAATTTTCATAAATATTTTTTAAGCATTACACGTAAGAAAGTAATGATTACAATTATTTAAAGCTTACACACAACAATTTAAGACATACAATTAATACTCTTCTTAAATAAACACTTACTTAAAAGTATAACTATTTTACCACATGATACCGTCTAAATCCAGGTACTTAAAAAAAATTAACTATATATTGAGTTATGTCCGAACTTTCAAAATAAGAAAAGGATTTTTTTTTTTTTTTTGAAAGTCGCCTTAGATGAGATTTTATCAAAGACCTCAGAATTTCAAAGGTTTATCCTTTATCGTGAATGCAAAAAGATTCTCGTTAACTCTAAGCATATTGTCACCGTAAATAAAATAATATAAAATCATTATTCGTCGATAATATTAATTACAGGTATTTAGTTTAGTTTTGTATTTCTTAAATTGTGGTTTTGTGCTTAATTTTTATTTTAGGAATGTCTTAGTCACATTTAATGGAGAAGACCTTACATTATTTTATGTAGTTAAGATCTTAAGATTACTTGTCACAAAATAAATATATTGTTTGGTTACGTAGGATTCTTAAATTACTACGCACGTCTTCGGGGTTTTCACAAGTATATCAGAGATTAAAAATACCATGTGAAACTTTTAGCTGCTCAAAAGTTATAGATGAATCGATCATTTGAAATTCTTAACAACTGCAATTAGACCCAGATGATCCTTTAATTATTCTGCATCCTTAATCCGTCAACATATCTTAACTACTTATAATGTAGATTTAGTCAAAGGGGAAAAGTGGAAAACTGAATTTTCAGTCAATTCCCATTTTGCCCTTCTATACTACAAGGATGAGAGAAAATGAATTATGTAATTAATTCTCTTATTAAAACACACCATAACTTAAAATTACAATAATTTATTCATATGGTACAACCAATTAAAAGCATCTATATCAAATTAAAAACAATCAATTAAAACACCCCTTACTATAAAAAGTACAATAAAATTTTCACAATATACAATTTAAACAAGCTATAATATAATATAAAATATAAAATAATTAAACACACTAATTAATGTTATTTTTAAAACACCCTAAAATGAAAAGTATATGTTATTATACACATTATACAAATTAATAAAACACACAAAACTTTATACAAGCTAACAAGTTGATGTTGCATATAGTTTTGAAAACTGGACCGGACCAACGGGTCCAACTGGGAAAAACATATAGTTTTGAAAACTGGACACGACGAGTTCAGTTATTAAAAGCATGACTCTATTTAAATCGACCCATTTTTCGACCGGAACGGTTCAACCGGGTTTCAAAACATTATGTTGACATGAGCTTAAGTATCAAAGTCAATAAGTCAACAAAGTCAATAAGTCAACACATTTAATCCCTAAATCTTCAAACTTTTATTAGATGTGGCAAAACGGGCGGGCACGGGCACGGGCACGGGCTAAAATGGCACGGGTTAAAACGGGCACGGGCTAAACGGACAAATTATAAATCGGGCCAAACGGGCACGGGCTAAAACGAGCAAATTATAATTCAACTATTAAAAACATTCGGAACAGTCCTAAAAACCCCTTTAATTCATCTTGTAAAAAAAGATCAAGCATCTAAGTCTTAACTATATTTAATTATTTTTTCTTAAAAAAACAAAATAGAGTATTAAACGAATAAAAATGCAACTAATTAAATATATCTATCAATTAATTAGAGTATTAAATAATTATGCATAAAATAGTTAATAAATGAGATAAATTAAAATTAAAATAGTTGGAATGTTTTATAGTTACCAGTGACAAGTGAATTGGTCGAAAAAAAAATGAGAGTAATTGCTTGAAAGTTGAATTGTGTGATTCGAAAGCCCATAAACCAAATTGTTTTTATCTTTTGCCTGTAAGAGCCCATCAAATAAATGCAAGGGGGCAAAAAACGCCCCAAACTTTTAAAAAAGTGTCAAAAATCGCTCAAAAATTACAAATTGGGCAAGATTTGCCACCCTAACTTTTATTATTTTTTATTTATAACCCATAAACTTTCTTTTATCACAAAACGATCTGTCGTAATAAAATCCCGTTGCTATGCACGGGTATTCGTCTGGTATGTTCAATTTCTTTAAGTCTGTGTATCAAGTTGACTAAAAATTATATTAGTTAGATGATAATCCAGTTTTTTCAAATAGTTAGATTTATAGGCCTGGCTATAAGCATTTAGCTAGTATAGTTCTCTTTAAAACGTGTATGTATACTGTACATGTTTGCATGCTTGCATCACTCTAGTCCATGCAGCTAGGCGAGCTAGCTAGTGAAATTAGTTTTGTTGAGAATCATGCATGACGGCTTATCAAACAAATCTTGACAAGATTTACATTACTGAATTAACAACATTTATTTTGAGATACATTATCGATCGGCGGGTGTAACGAATTAAAAGATTGATACATAAGGTGCAAAGGTGTACGTAGATCCGTATATAACGTGCTGATATGTCCCATATATAACGTGTACGTAGGCCCAATATGAAATATGTGACGAGTTATGACATTGACGCAAAGGTGTACGTAGACCCATATATAACGTGCTGATATGTCCCATAGATGTCAAAAATACACAAGTTATAACGTTTTATGTATTTCAAATAGGACTGATCAGTGATCACCACCTTGAAGTGCGATCTGAATATACAGGGCCTGAGGGCCAGGCAGCTCTATAACCGAAGATACTGACGACTTTTACTCCATCATGCATGATTCATGTGCGAATAACCTCTCAGAACTGTTGTTTAATACTCCCTCCATCTTAAAATAATTGTTAGGAGACAACAATCAAAAAATTTAATAAAAATGAGACCACTTTATTTTTCAACAACTGAAATAAAATATTCTCTCACTAAATTTCTTAGTTTCTACTTAAAAAGAAAAGTGGATAATTTTTTAAACATCATACAAAGAAAATATGAATAATTAATTTGAGACGGTGAGATTACAAATTTGTTTCATATATATAGAGTTATTGTAACAAATTTGATTCCTTTGTTTTCTAGTGATTTTGCATCGGTGGTATCTTTTTATCTCTATTTTATGCTAGTAGGCAAGGAGAGGGTTTTTTCACCTGACACCTTGGCGGCATCCCAGCTTTCTTTCTCCTCTAACTTCACTTCACCTCACTTCTTCATTTAGTAGTCAATGTCACCTCTAACTTCACATTTCATTAAATACTCACTTTAGACAAATATACCCCAATAAATACTCCACACACACTAACACACAAAATAAAACATAATAAATGAGGTCCTTTTTTTTTTTTTTTTTTTTCATTTGGTGATCAGACCATGGTTTTTTGCCTTGGTTTGTGTGTTTTAGGTGAAGTAAATGGTGGAGGGTAAAGGCTTTCATGCGTGAGATGGGGCCAATTGATACCAACACCTTGCCTAGTATTCTTAAGTGTATATAAGTACAAACATATATATCGACAAAACATATCTAAGTTTCTTTTATCGGTCATCCATTCAAAGATTTTGAAACTTATGTTTAAAGGTATTTTAGAAGCCTTTTAGGGATAATTATTTTTAAATATAGATAATAAACACTATATTTTTTGTGGGTATCAAGCTTAAAATTTTATTTTATTTTTATCTATTTTACATAAAAAAATTTTAGAAATTTATTTTGTGTATAATCGTAAACTTTTAATAACTTGTATTGGGTAAAAGGGAACTTCTACCCTGGTATAACTTGTATTATGTGTATCAATACGGAGAAATTATAACGTAACTCAACTTAATCCCTTTTCATTGAATATGTAAATGTTTTGTTTGAATCATATCCGTTATATATTAATCACACATACCCCGACACCTTATTCTCCCACTTAACCTCCAATTACATCCCTTTTCTCCCACCTAATGTCTAAGTTATCTCCTACAAGAAACCACAAATATCCGCCTTAACTAGGAGGACGAGGAGTTTTGGGTATATGTGGTTCATATATAACCGGTATAACTTTAGCGAAACATGTATATATTGAACATAAAGGAACTAAGTAGTGTCACGTCCTAATCTCACCGTAATGATACACATAATAGAAGTTATTAAAAGTTTACGATACACATAATAAAATTTATTAAGTGTTCGTATGTAGAATAGGAAAAAACAAAATAGGATAAATTAGAGGATAGATATGGCCCAATCCTGATTGTGGGTTTGGGGTCAATTAGGGTATCATGCTATGCACTCTCAATACATAGTTATATACCTTGTCCGATAATAAAATATACCGACGGGGAATTCAATGTCTAATAGGATATCATGAGCGAGTCTGATTCCGAGACCTAGTGAGCCGCTATGAGCCGCTGCATCTAGCCACCCCGTCAAATCATAGCAGCCACAAATTATCCTTTCTATATTAAAAAATGTAATTCTCGTCTAAAACCCTACCTCACATACTGCTTTGGCCATAACTTTTTAATCATATCCATCAAATAATACAGTCAATGCCATTATCTTCGGTTTTTAATTCTGTACAAAACACAACTTGAATCACCTCTGTCAATGACCGGTCCCAACACTATGTGCTGCTGGATGTCGACTTTCGAAAAAAAAAAAAAAGTAGTGGAAGCTTTGCTTTTATTTTTGTTTCTTTGCATCTGCTTTTGCTTTTGACGTTACTGTTATGATATGGAAAAGATTAATCTCTGCTTACTGTCAAATGTATTCATCAACAAATATGTTATTTGCTTTTATTGCTGCTTGAAGAATTGCTTTCGCTTCCTGCCGGATTTCTTCATCAAAAAATTGTGCTTATTGCGATAATGGTTTTTTCGTTTACTACTTCAGCCTGAGTTTTCGCAATTTCACTGCTTGCGAGAGAGAGTATCAGAGGTTAGATATGATCTAAACCCGATTGTGGGTTTGGGGTCAATAAGTGTTCATGCTATGTACTCTATATATACCCTGCCTAATAGTACAATATATTGACGGGTCACGGTGAATTCAATGTCTAACAAGATACACACAAAAAGAAATAGTGGTTAGTTACATACAATTAAATGATTATCTCATACTTCGCTCTCGTGAGATTAGGCATTGTTTTTTAATGATATTTTGGGCTTTCGGAGATCACCATGTTAAGTACAGGTTTAAAACAAATCAAGAGATTAGAATACTTATTTACAGATTGCAAAAATATAATTCACTTAATATAAAACAGCATCTTGAAAAACAAGCTTTTAGTGTTAGGAGTTTGATTTTTTATGTTTATATGAAACAGATTTTGATAACCACTAAAAAAAAGCAAAAGCGAAAAAAATTTGTTGTTTTGATTTCTATTTCTATTCTATTCAAAGGACATGTCGGATCCTTGTGGATCTCTCATAGGAGTAAAGGTTTTATGCTCAGTTGGTTAGAAACTTAGAATGGATCTATCGTCCAAAAAATGCATGTTCCTTAAAATTGTAATATGTGGTTATTTGCTCTAGCATCTTGCTTGCTATGGCCTTTCTATTTATAAATTTTGCCGTTAAAAGATAAAAGCATCTTGAAAATTTATTATATAGGTGGTCGCTATCCTCTCTAGGCTTCAAATAGCTCTGCCAGTGCATGTGTCACAAATGTCAAATATGTCTAGATGTTAGGATTAAATGCATGCTTCTTAATGACTTAGATAAGCATGTAATTTAGCGAGTCAAAAGACTTATATGATCATGCATCATTTTTCCGCTAGCTAGTAGATACAGACTTTATAACTGCGTAACGGATTTAAGTGTTTAAGAAACAAAAAAAAGTTCTAACATTTTTTCTATATCTTACATTAATTATTGTTTACTTTTGTATCAGGCGGGGGTGGATCAGAGTCTATAAGTGAGCAGGTTCACAAGTTAATCTTTTTACGGTTACACAATAGTCTAAATAAACATAACATGTGACATTTGGCGATTTGCGACACCAAACCCTAACAACCCTTTAATCGTTCTTCTTTTCGCACCATCTAATCTACCTTAACCTTCGTTCTTTTTGCTTCTATCTGTCCTAGTGATTCTGGTACAGCTTTGGAGTGATTTAGAACAAGTTTTCTGTCGATTTCTTGGATCGCTATTTAGGGTTCTTTAGGGTATCGCTAAGGGTCTGGTTGGTTTATTTTCTGTCGATCGTTATTTTTTAATTCTATTCCATTACTGATCGATCTTTAATATGGTGGGAGGTTAGTGTTTTGGTTTGTATTGCTTTAAACCCTAATCGCTAAGATTAGGGGTTTTTTCTCTTTTTTGGTATCGCATGCATGCTGCTGGTTTGATTATTTGTTGCTTTGTGTACGTGGTGGTGAGAGATGGAAAGGGGTTTTTTGAGTCCTAAGCTAGGTAAGAAGGATGTTAGTGTTCCGATGGTTGATGTTGATGATGTGGCTGATAACGTGAACGAGGGTAACGATCAGGTTGTTTTGGATGATTTGGAGCATGATTCGTCCTCTCATGGTTCAAAACAGCCTAATGTGGAGCAATTAATTGCTAATGCGCATAACAAGTTTGATGAAGCAATGAATAAAATTAACTGTGATATTGCTAATATGGCTTCATCTTCTAAGTTGAACAATTCGAGTGGTACTAAAACTCATCCTACGAGTTTTAATCTGGCTATGCAATCCCAGATGTATGGGACTAATGAGAATATGAATCAGAGTGTTACTTCTGATCCTAATGCACTCAAGGTTGATACTACTTGTGGTAATGGAGTTAAGTCGGTCTCTTACGTGGGTGTTGCTTCTAATGAATCCAAGAAACACGTATCTAATTTTCGGAGGTTAGAATGCAGCAAAAAGAAGGATGATGTTGACCTTTCTATCCCATTGACAGTAGTGGAAGAAGTGAACATGAGGTTTGAGAATACTCTCTACGGATACTTCCTTGGTCAACGCCTTGCTTTTCCTGTTGTTGATTATTATGTTCGCAATGCGTGGTCTAAGTATGGTTTACAAAAGGTTATGATGAATGCTAAGGGGTTCTTTTTCTTCAAGTTTAACTCGAAGAAAGGTGTCGATGATGTTCTTGATAATGGTCCTTGGTTGATTCGTAATGTTCCTATTATTCTTAAACCATGGACATTGAACACAAACTTGCTTAAAGAGGATTTGACTAACATTCCGGTGTGGGTTAAATTCCATGATGTTCCTTTAGCTATGTTCTCGGATGACGGACTTAGTCTTCTTGCTACTTTGATTGGGACGCCCAAAAGGTTACACTACAAAAATGGGATCGATTTGGGTCGACAATGTCGACCCAAACGCTGAAGTGGGGTCGTACCAAACGATTTGGGTCGACAATCTCGACCCTTTTTGGTTGTACCATTTTCCCCGTCCCAAAAACGTTTGGGTCGACATTTTTAAAACCAATGGCACGACACACACTAACCAGTCAACAATGAATATTACGTTTGGAACGACATTGTCGTTCCAAATCTCTATTTATTTTTTTGCAAATCATTTATGTAAATACACGAAATATTTTGAAAAATGCCCAATGGAACGACAATGTCGTTCCAAAATTTGATTTATTTTACATGTTTTACTTATTTAAATACTAAAAATATTTTGGTAAATGCCCGATGGAACGACAATGTCGTTCCAAAACTTGATATATTTTCCGTTTTTTAGTTATTTAAATACTAAAAATATTTTGGAAAATACCCAATGGAACGACATTGTCGTTCCAAAGGTTTTAAATATTTAAAAATTTTGCCAACTGGAACGATTTTTTCTTGTAATTTTGGGACGACATTGTCGTCCCATTTTGTGAAGTATGCAAAAAAAAAAAAAAATGCAGCAGCAGCCTGCATTTCCAGGTTTTTTCCGGAATATTTTCCGGAAAAAACCTACCATTACACAAGCTGTAAATCAACCAATATCCGCAATACCAATTCGGCAATATGATACAATACCAAATTACTCATCTATGACTTAAATTCGACAAATACGATACAAATTAAACTAACAAATACGAACTTTATACAAAAACAAACCAAGATTCGGCAATATATAGATTCTAGTATTACATAACTAATAACAAATAGGATACAAATTAAACTACGCCTACTCCTCCTCCTCCGATCCTCCTCCGATTCCTCCCCCTCCTGATTCCCCCTCCTCCTCCTCCCCCTCCTCCTCACTACCACTAACAAATACATTACTAATTAAATTACATACTAATAAACAAAAACAAAATATGGAAATAAAGAAAACATACTAGCTGATGTCACGGTTGGTACAAGGCTGAAAGAGAAGAAGAAAGGAAGAAAGATAGAGAGGTGGTGCTTTTGCGATGGTCCTACACAAACATACATTTCATAAACCAAATTACAATTCACATAAGTTTAACAATTATACAAACAAAATTACAATATCATAAGAGTAATTAAATTATATACCTAGTTCGCAAACCATTTTAACACAATAAAAAAAAACATACCTTTAAATTAACAAAATATATATATATATATATATATATATATATATATATATATATATATATATATATATACCTTTAAGGTGGTGGTGGTGCTGCTGCCGCCGTTGCTTCACGGTGGTGGTGGTACTGCTGCCATCTAACACCAACACAAACACGACACAAAATATCAAACCAACATTAAACAAAACAAATTAAGAAAATGAAATTAACAAAAAAATCATACCTTTACACAAAACAAATTAACAAAAATTAAACAAATTGTGCACAGTGGTGCGTGTGTAATTGGTGTTTTGAGGTGATTGTGGTGTTGAATGTGGTATTAATTTGGTTGTGTTGGTGTAGAATCGAAGAAGAAGAAGCTGCGTATAGCGTGGGTTTTTTTTTGTGTTTTGTTTTGATAGAAACAGATGAACAGACCTGGGTTTATCAATTATTGAGCCCTTTGGGTCGACATTGTCGTCCCAAGGGTGCACGATTTTTTTTTAATCCCTTTGGGTCGACATTGTCGTACCAAACGGAGTAAGTTTTTTTCTTTTTTAATTTTGGAACGACAATGTCGTTCCAAATATTGTGGCGGGATAAATTAATTCACGGCGCGGGTAGATTAAATTTTGGTGAAAAATTTTGGAACGACATTGTCGTTCCTTATGTTGTTTTTTTTTTCATTTACCTTTTGCAAAAAATTTTGTTCAAAACCAAAGGAACGACATTGTCGTTCCTTATGGATTTTTTTTTTCATTTATCTATTGCATACTAAAAATGATTTTAATTATTTAATTAATACTAAATAAATTAAAAATGATTTTTATTATTTAATTAATACTAAATAAAAAAATAATGATTTAAATTAATTAAAAAAAATATTTAAATAAATTAAAATTATTTAAATAGATGTTGTAATCTTGTTTTGAATTATTTAATTAATACTAAATAAATAAAAATTAAATCGCGTCCAAAAACGAGTCTGTTTCGTTTAACAAATGAGCCAAGTGTTAACCACAATGTCTCACCATGCGTAAAGCAATTTATTAACTTGCCTGTTTCGTTTAACAAATGAGCCGAGATGATATGGTTGTACACGAGATGTTAAACGAATGAGCCGAGCAATACTGGAACTCGCGCTCAACAACAAAGTTCCAGCTTATCTTGTTCTAGTTTGAAAGATGCAATTCCTAACAATGGGCCAAGTGTTAACCACAATGTCTCACCATGCGTAAAGCAATTTATTAACTCGCCTGTTTCGTTTAACGAATGAGCCGAGATGATATGGTTGTACACAAGATGTTAAACGAATGAGCCGAGCAATTATGGAACTCGTGCGCAACAACAAAGTTCCAGCTTATCTTGTTCTAGTTTGAAAGATGCAACTCCTAACTATGGGCCAAGTGTTAACCACAATGTCTCACCATGCGTAAAGCAGTTTATTAACTCGCTTGTTTCGTTTAACGAATGAGCCGAGATGATATGGTTGTACACAAGATGTTAAACGAATGAGCCGAGCAATTATGGAACTCGTGCTCAGCAACAAAGTTCCAGCTTATCTTGTTCTAGTTTGAAAGATGCAACTCCTAACTATGGGCCAAGTGTTAACCACAATGTCTCACCATGCGTAAAGCAGTTTATTAACTCACCTGTTTCGTTTAACGAATGAGCCGAGATGATATGGTTGTACACAAGATGTTAAACGAATGAGCCGAGCAATTATGGAACTCGTGCTCAACAACAAAGTTCCAGCTTATCTTGTTCTAGTTTGAAAGATGCAACTCCTAACTATGGGCCAAGTGTTAACCACAATGTCTCACCATGCGTAAAGCAGTTTATTAACTCGCCTGTTTCGTTTAACAAATGAGCCGAGATGATATGGTTGTACACGAGATGTTAAACGAATGAGCCGAGCAATACTGGAACTCGCGCTCAACAACAAAGTTCCAGCTTATCTTGTTCTAGTTTGAAAGATGCAATTCCTAACAATGGGCCAAGTGTTAACCACAATGTCTCACCATGCGTAAAGCAATTTATTAACTCGCCTGTTTCGTTTAACGAATGAGCCGAGATGATATGGTTGTACACAAGATGTTAAACGAATGAGCCGAGCAATTATGGAACTCGTGCTCAACAACAAAGTTCCAGCTTATCTTGTTCTAGTTTGAAAGATGCAACTCCTAACTATGGGCCAAGTGTTAACCACAATGTCTCACCATGCGTAAAGCAGTTTATTAACTCGCCTGTTTCGTTTAACAAATGTGCCGAGATGATATGGTTGTACACGAGATGTTAAACGAATGAGCCGAGCAATACTGGAACTCGCGCTCAACAACAAAGTTCCAGCTTATCTTGTTCTAGTTTGAAAGATGCAATTCCTAACAATGGGCCAAGTGTTAACCACAATGTCTCACCATGCGTAAAGCAATTTATTAACTCGCCTGTTTCGTTTAACGAATGAGCCGAGATGATATGGTTGTACACAAGATGTTAAACGAATGAGCCGAGCAATTATGGAACTCGTGCTCAACAACAAAGTTCCAGCTTATCTTGTTCTAGTTTGAAAGATGCAACTCCTAACTATGGGCCAAGTGTTAACCACAATGTCTCACCATGCGTAAAGCAGTTTATTAACTCGCCTGTTTCGTTTAACGAATGAGCCGAGATGATATGATTGTACACAAGATGTTAAACGAATGAGCCGAGCAATTATGGAACTCGTGCTCAACAACAAAGTTCCAGCTTATCTTGTTCTAGTTTGAAAGATGCAACTTCTAACTATGGGCCAAGTGTTAACCACAATGAGCCGAGATGATATGGTTATACAGGAGATGTTTAACGAATGAGCAGAGATGATATGGTTATACAGGAGATGTTTAACGACAGTTTTAATATTAATTTTAAATTAAAAACTGATTTAAAAAGCTTTTCAATTAAAAAAAATAAATAAATACACGCAGAATGGGTCGACATTGTCGACCCATTCGGCTTTTAAAAAAAGTTTTAATATTAATTTTAAATAAAAAACTGATTTAAAAAGTTTTTAAATTAAAAAAAACAAATACACGCAGAATGGGTCGACATTGTCGTCCCATTCGGCTTTTAAAAAAGTTTTAATATTAATTTTAAATTAAAAACTGATTTAAAAAATTTTTAAATTAAAAAAAACTAATACACGCCGAATGGGTCGACATTGTCGTCCCATTCGGCTTTTAAAAAAGTTTTAATATTAATTTTAAATTAAAAACTGATTTAAAAAGTTTTTAAATTAAAAAAAAACAAATACACGCAGAATGGGTCGACATTGCCGTCCCATTCGGCTTTTAAAAAAGTTTTAATATTAATTTTAAATTAAAAACTGATTTAAAAAGTTTTTAAATTAAAAAAAACAAATACACGCCGAATGGGTCGACATTGTCGTCCCATTCGGCTTTTAAAAAGGTTTTAATATTAATTTTAAATTAAAAACTAATTTAAAAAGTTTTTAAATTAAAAAAAACAAATACACGCAGAATGGGTCGACATTGTCGTCCCATTCTGCACAAATATTCAATTTACTTTGACTGTCTTTTTGGTAGAAAAAATAGTGGGCCATGGGCAACATTTGGGACGACAATGTCGACCCAAACGCTTGGCTTGTCCCAAACCTTTGCTATTGGTGTAGTGTTAGATGCTTTTACCAGCCAAATGTGCAAGGAATCGTGGGGCCGTAGTAGCTTTGCTAGATGCATGATTGAAGTAAAGTCGGATGAGGTGCTTAGGGATAGCATTACTGTTGAGATACCTTTACTTGATGGTACGGGTTCGACTATTGAGAAGATTCGGGTTGAATACGAGTGGAAACCACCTCGTTGTGATAAGTGTAAGGTTTTTGGTCATACTATTATTGATTGTCCGAAAGTTGTTGTTCCTCCAGTTCAATCTACTATGCCGGTTAATGATGGTTTCACGGCTGTCAACAACAAAAAGAAAGGTAAACAAGGTGGTTCTACAACTCAGGGTAAAGGAGGCTTTACTAAACCTGTTGTGGGTAAGCAATTTCATTACCAACCCAAAAAGAACCCTCCTGAACCTAAGAAGGTGGATGGAACTAAGAAGAAGGCTTTTGATGTGGCTAGTACGAGTGGAACCAAGATCACAACTTCTAATCAGTTTGAAGCTCTTGATATGGATGATACAGATGGCTTTGGTATTCCTAAGGTTGTTACTAACAAGGATGTGGATGCTGGCAGTACAATGGAAGTTAATAAGGATGAGTCGGTTAAGACTGGTACTTCATCACAAGTCCCTCTTGTGAGTGATATGCAACAACCGTTTGCAAGTGATTCTATGGGAATAATGGATGTTGGTTCTACTCCTATTGTTGAGAAAATTAGTAAGCTTGAAAAGCTACTGATTGATGGGAAAGCTACTCTTGTGGATGATGCTGGTCATCCTATTCCGTCTACCTCTATCACTAAGAGGGCTAATCCATTTTCTAAGGTGGGTGAGGTTGTGGTTTCTGATAGTGATGAGGATGAGGTTCTTAACACGTTCGACGAATCAGTAAATCTTTTTGGTGGTGGTGATGAGCGTGAAGATGAGTATGACTATGATGATTATTCGAAGCAAATTTATGATCTTCCAGGGGAATTGGATGCTCTTAATGCCATTTATGGTTTTAATCTCCAAGGTCGTAGGAAGTAGTTTATCTTTGTCAGAGTCACTACTATCATGTGAGTAATGGTTTGTTTTCTTGTTTTGAAAATAGGAAGTATCTTGTTATGTAAGTTTTTCGCCTATGTAACGGGCTGAGATATGAGATTCACCCATATCCGTTGTACTTAAACGTTTTTTGGAGTAATATATTTACCGGGTCGTTGACCTTTTACCCAAAAGAAAAAAAAAAAAAAAAACATAACATATGACACAAAATTCGAGGACCAAGTTCATCTCGGAAAAATCGAGACTTTTAACAGCAATTTACACTACGGGCAAAAATCCATGGGATTCCCTGAAACCGCTTGGGTCCACCCCAGGTATCAACTGATCGAAAACATGTACTACACACATAGTCATATTGACAAGATGTATTATCAAGAGAGAAATATGTGGCTAATATATTTTTGATATATTTATTGATATATGGTTTTTTTGAACATATATTGATATATGGTTGGAAGACTATTTATGCACACATGAATCATGCATGTGGTACTCCATTGTTTTCATGCATGTGGTACTTATGGGCATGTTTGGTTGGACGTAGTGGCATAGAAAATGCTTGGAATGAACAACGAAATGAGATAAATGAGATAATGTAATGATTCGTTAATAGCTAATGATTTGCACGCTCTAAAAAATTATTTGCACACTTAAGATGCAAACATTTGAAACAAAATGTTTAATACTGTATAATTATTTAATGCGATGGAGTGTCCTAATCAATCTACAAAGTGTGTCAATTCCCTTTCATTAATACTACGTAGTAATCATGTTGGGTTGATAACTTGATATGATAGAAAGTAATAACAGATTATACTTTATTGATAATATAAAGTTTGTTATAATGAGTAATTTTATAAATAACGCAAATAATTGTCCTCAAACTATGATCAAGAAAATTAAACCATTTTTGAGATTTATAACGTGACCATATAGTATATCATGTATAGTAGCTTATCATAAGTACGAAATGATTTCGTTTTCTTATAAATTCAACTTTGTTATAATATGGTAATAAGTTTTATTGTTACTTTGGTGATTTAGACAACAAGTAATTGTATTGGGATATAGATCAGAGTTATCATTATTTTAAGTTTGCTTGTCGATCTTCTGGCGTTTGTATCCGAGTAACTTGTATATTAGAGGGTTAATAATGTTTTAACTCTTTAATTAAGTGTAGTTGACGAGTAGCTAATTATTGACTTAATTTTTTTTTTGGAAGGTGACTTTCAATTTATTTGGTTTAGAGAGTCACACCTGCCAAAGGCAGGCCCTCCTCCACCACAATATCCAGGCTATGTTGTCTTAACCAGGCCCACCCTGGCGTAGTGGAGATTCAACGACTTCCGCCCGGAAACCGTTCTGCCTCCACACGAGAATACTCGCTGGAGTAACAGCCGGATGAAATCATATCCCAAAGCAATTTGGTAAGGCCAACCATTGTAGTGAAAGTTATACACAATTACACACGTGTATTAATTAAATTCGTGCATTTATGATAGTTTTTCGTGTTCTCAGTATAGTCCATGTATAAGTCCACATCAAATTTTAAAAGAGAAAAAAACAAACTAACATGTGTTTCATAAGTTCAAATTAACGAGTATGTGTACATTCTCTTAAATACGTCTCCTCTTATAGTTGCATTATATATACTCTTGAACCTAATAGTTATCATACCAATCAAACTTCAATACTAATTCTCTCAAAAATGGCATGCAATTTCCAAACTTCTCCTCTCACCTGTGTTATGAAGGTGGCACCTGCACCAAGCCTCGAGCCAGTGACTTTAAACACAGAACTATATTACAGAAATAAATCTTGTCCAAAGACACTAAGTACTACTGTTGCTAGAGAGATAACTCCAACTAACGGAAAGTTTGGAATATTTGGAGGAAAGTTTGTATCCGAAGTCCTCATTGCTCCGTTGGCAGAACTTGAATTTCAGTTCAACTCTGCTTTGCATGATCACGAGTTTAAGGTTCGTTATTAAATCTATGTTCACGTGTGGTTAGTTCCTAATATAACTTTAGAGCAAAGGGAATCGTAACACCAAATAACACCAAATTCCCCGCCACGTCAGCGCCACATCATTTCAACACCAAATAACATAACATCAAAAACACAAAAAAATCATAACACCATTTTTTAGGACCCACATTTTTTTTCTTTTCCAATTATTAAACAAAATATATTTCATTTATTACATAAAAATACTTTCATTTATTAAAAAAAAAAAAAAAAAAAAAACCTCACATGTACATTCCTATTTTTTAGATAAATGGTAACCAACACATCCTTAAAAAAAAAAAAAAAAAAACCATCTTCTTCTTCCTCAAAAAAAACACACACTCTCTCTCGACACACACCAAAACAACACACACACACTCTCTCTCTCGACACACACCAAAACAACACACACACACTCTCTCTCTCGACACACACCAAAAGAACACACACACACTCTCTCTCTCTCGACACACACCAAAACAACACACACACACACTCTCAAAACACATCAAAACACCAAAAACAACTAATTTAATCCCAAAAACAAAACAAAAAGAAATAAAAAAATACAAGCTTTGCGTTTTCATTTGAGTTATTGTACCAACGGCGTTGGTAACGCTGCCCCAACGCAGGACGACGGGGTATGGTAACGCAGAGGCAACACAGTCACGTAGGACGAAAAGGCGTTGGGGCGTTATGATTCCCTTCGCTCTTAGGGCCCTCATATAACATATAAGATAAGTTGATGCGCATTATGTACGGAAATATAAAATATTAGTAATTTGCATCAGATACATCCATTTGTTTACTTTTATACATATCTATATCCATGTGTTTCATTTAATATGCTTGGGTTTTATATCATATGTCCACATACAGTTTAGTAAGATATAATACAAAGGAATTGGTTGTTTTATGTTCATGCATGAAAGCTTATATATTCATTAGATATCTTGATCATGGACCAACTCTGAACATCGATATGAATTAAAAAAATGAACGCAGATGGAGCTAGCAACTGCATTGAAGGATTATGCAGGACGTGAAACTCCCCTTTACCATGCCGAAAATCTCACAGATTATTACAAGAACATGAATGGGGATGGGCCTGAAATATATCTCAAAAGAGAGGATTTGGGCCATGGAGGATCATACAAGATGACCAATGTCGTTGCACAAGCGATTTTGGCCAAACGCATGGGCCAGAAAAGCATCATAACAGCAACAAGCGCCGGCCACCATGGTGTTGCAGTAGCTGCTGTGTGTGCGAAGTTTTCTCTGGATTGTACAATTTACGTAGGAACCAAAGATATGGCGCGAAAACCCTCAAATGTGCAACACATGGAATTGCTTGGAGCGCAGGTACTTCAATTTTCTTTAGACACAATTTATTATTAATTAGGTTTTTTACTTCACCATGAAATCTTGTTAATTTATTTTCTTATGTAAATCAAATTGCACAAAGAAACATTTCTTCAGCAAGACCCCATTTTGGAAATTATCTTTGTATAAAATTAAATAAAAAAAACTAACCGTGTAACGAATTTGCTATAGGTAAAGCCTGTTGAAGGAAATTTTCAGGCAGCAGCCTCAGAGTCAACAAGGGGATGGTTAGATAACCTAGAAACTGCATATTATCTAGCTGGAACGGCTGTGGGACCGCACCCTATCCCGACCATGGTCCGTGAATTCAATTCAGTGATAGGAAAAGAAACAAGGAAGCAAGCAATGGAAAAATGGGGTGGGATGCCAGATGTGCTGGTTGCTTGTGTAGGAAGTGGTTGCAATGCATTAGGTTTGTTTCATGAATTCATAGGCGACAAAAGAGTGCGGATGATTGGAGTTGAGGGCGGTGGGGTGGGAAATAACACTAGCGAGTTACACTCTGCAAGTCTTGTAAGAGGTGAAGTTGGTGTTTATCATGGAGCCATGTGTTACTTGCTCCAAGACAAAGAAGGCCAAATCACAAAGACAGAATCTGTTGCTAGTGGGTGAGTATTAGTGATTTTAATTAACCTTTTCAACCATATAATTTATGTTCAATATTATAGACTCCTGATCATTAATTTGTCCTGCTTTGTAGATTGGAGTTCCCAGGAGTAAGTCCAGAGCTAAGTTTTCTAAAAGATACCGGCAGAGTTGAGTGTCACACAGTTACTGATCAAGAAGCTCTAGATGGTAGGCAAATCACATTCATTTATACTTTTAAATGGTAGAGAAAATCACATTTTCCTTATTAAAAAAGAATTGTAAAATTTTGTATGGAGAAAGTCTTTATATAAGTTCAGATGAAGTTTTATAGCATCATCATATCTTGAACCTAATTGTTAAATTGAATGAATGCAGCATACAAAAGACTTTGTCATCTTGAAGGGATATTTCCAGCATTGGAGACATCGCATGCTTTGGCATATCTTGAAAAGCTTTGCCCTACGCTGCCTCATGGCGCTAAGGTTGTGGTAAATTGCAGCGGCAGTGGGTATGAAGATGCCAATATAGTCCTGAATAGTATTTCTAGTAGATAAAAAAGGATATATATATGGCTCCCAAATAAGAGGAAGTATAGTATTTCATTATGAGATAGGGTAGTTACTGGTTGCTTTTCTATAGAAGCATCATACAACAAAACAAATCTGACTTTGATGGTAGAAAACTGATATTCCCTAGTTTGTTAAATGTCCAAGTTATTATTATTGAAAGATAGATTAGTAATTGGCCCAACCTAATTGTTCGGGCTTGGGCCAAACATAATACTGGCTAATATTTATATGTAATTGTTGCATTGAGTATAATATGAAGAGAGGTTCAAGAAAAAAAAAAAAGTATAATATGAAGAAGAAAATTGTTGAAAATCTTATAGTTTTTGAAGATTGACCATCTCAAATGAGGCTTTTTAATAAAGTAAGTCTCAGAAAAGTCTACCAATCAACTGTAATAATACATTAAAGCAAAATCATATAATGCCTTGGATCTTGACGGTAGGAACTAAAAAGGTAGCTGGAAAACTTCATCACCAGCAAGAAGAAACACTGAGTAAGGACATGAATTGAACCCGCGGCTACTGTTAAGCGGAATATAATTGATCAAGCATATAGCCTTCCATGGGCTTTGGCTTCCGAAAGAAACTTGTGTCAAATGATTAAAGAAATATAATTGTCACTGACCAACAAATTTTTACATTAATTTGTAATAATTAGTAATAATAAAAATGACTAAGGATATATAAAACCTTGACTCGTGTTATGGACAACTTCTCAAATGTAGAACTCGACACCACAATTTCCTGGATATTTTCACTTAGATTTCAGGCAAGACACAAAAAAATTTGTAAATATTATGGTCAGCAAAATTTAATTAGAACTCATAAATGAAGAAAGTAGTGGCTGTTAGTCTTTGGCTTTCCAGACAGAACAGACGCGTTAAGCAAGTAAGTCAGTCAGTTCAATGTCATATTAGGGGTCTTAACCCAGGGAGAAATCTTTCTTCATAGATCATATTATGGAAAATGAGGCGTGGGAAAACGGCACCAATTCTGTCCAATAACACCAAAAACCTCATTTTTAAGTCCTTCGGCCTTCGCAAACAAACAGTCCGGCCAACCCAAGTAATCCCCCATATCCCGCTTTGATTTCCCTTCGGGCTCCTTATTCCGAGACTGTTCTTTATCACGGCTCTTCTGAGGCTTTCCAACCAACCCTGTTGACTCGGAGTCCATAGATAATATAGATCGGATTGTCTATAATGATAGACAAATGAAAGATTTTCTCAAGATTCTTATTGATATTTTGAAAATGGGTTGGTTGAACTTGCAAATTCCCAATATCTCAATAGCACCTTTGTCTAAAGCTTCGAATGAAACTTCATATCCCATAGTGCTGTCGCACTAAGCGACTACCGTTCCAGAGTCGTACACGATTCCGAATCAACAGACCCCATTACCGAGATATGGCAACTCTTTTTGAAAGTCATAGTAATAAGAACTGTGTCGTCTAACTTCATTCACAAAGAAATGGTGTAAGCGGAAGGGAAGGCGTGAATCCTCGATCCTAGCTAGTTTGATATGTCGAAATAAGGTTCCCGGTGTTTGAATCTTTTCGTTTTTCTGAAATTAGAATAATATAGAATATAAAGCAAGAATAAACGTAGACAAAAGAAATGGTTTTTCTTGTTCAATTTTCTATCTAAAAAAAAATGTTCATGAGATTTTCTCCTCTTCTCTTGGAAACAAGAAGAAAGGGGGATCTTTCTCTTGTTACAGGTGAACATTCTGAGGGGAAACCCGCTTTGGCCTTTTCTACCCCCACTGGGATTTCGTTAGGGCTTCTCCCAAGAGAATTCCTTCACTCCACTCCGCCTTTAGACGCCTATGGAACTAAGGTACCTATATAAGAATTAACTAACCAGAGGCGAGGGGAAATTTCCTAGTCTAACTAGAATAGTGGGTGGCACCGGCCCTTATTGCTTGAATTTCGTAGCTGGAAGCGTGGAGTCGAACGTCTCTCTACAATGTACCGTAGGTAGACTGATTATTGTAGGTGCTTTAGTGGTTTAGAGACAGTTCTCTTGCTACCAATTTCTTTCTTTGTAGTTCCACATGAGAAACCAGTACGAATATAACCTACATGTCCAATTGAGCTATGAGCTAGAAGTCTTTTGACTTTCGTTTGGGCCATGGCAGCCAGCGCTCCTAAGATCATAGAAGCAATGCTGCAGAAAAAGAAGATTTGCTGCAATGTAGCTCCATAAGAACCATAAAAAAAAAGACGTGAAATATTAGCAGAAATAGAGATTTTAGGCGCAATAGAAAGGAATGCTGTAACCGGGGTGGGTGAACCCTCATAGATATCAGGTGCCCACATATATAGAGTCAAAAGAGATATGGAATCCGAAGGAGAGGGGGGTTTTCTTCGGGGCTCGAGAGATGGAATAGATAGGGCCCCACAAGTTTAGAATTCGCCGCTGGTCTATCGAGAGGGAACGAGGAATTCTCAACGAAAAAAGTGCTCTCTGAACCGAACGTGAAAGTCGTTTCCATTAGACGGCTGTTCCCGTAACTCTACTCTCGACTTGGATTATATATCCAATAAGGCTCGCGCAGGGGCGCTCACCTTTATTGTACGAGTCCACAATCACTACACGAGATGAACCTTGGTTTGGTGAATTGAAGTTGGCCTTACACAGTACGAGAAAGACAATTATAAAGAATGGGACTTTCAGAAACTTTTTTAGATTCTATTCTTTAATTCCAGGGAAGGAAGATGGACTGGACTCACTCTCATTCATGGCATGGGCAAAAGCAGCCCTAATGACTTTCAGTGAAGATTGGCCTTGTTCCAAATTCAATGCTCAAATTCCGGCTTCAAGCATTTTGGTAGGGACTGAGGCTCACGCGATATTGCTGGATCGGGCTTTCGCCCATTGTCCAAGATTCCCCACTGCTTTTACTCAATGCATGAATCATTTGTGACACACGTTAAAAAAGAACATATACGTAGCGTTTGGTACGTCATAATTAAAGGGGAATGTAAAAGATTATTACGATAGAATAGAGAAATGTTGTTTGTTTACATTTATGTAATGTAATAATTCATTACAGGAAATGATCCATTACACAAAAATTATTCCTTAGGGGCCCCTTTTTTTGTTTTTTTTGTTTTTTTTCATTACGACTGTAATGGAATCAAAATTACATGAAATTCCACCATTAATTAACCATATTGATTAAACTTCTTATCAATAATGGAATGAGAGAAATACATAGTTAGGGAAGCAAGGAAACAATGGGAGAATAAGGAGAGGGAATACAGTAATATGCTCCACCAGAGAACTAGAATTAAATGGGATATTGAGGGGGATGAAAACTCCAAGTTCTTTCATTCTTTCGTTAAGAGGCGCAATAATAAATGTAACATAAGAGGTCTCATGGTTAATGGAGTATGGTGTGAAGATCCTAATATTATAAAAGCGGAAATGGCGAGACACTATAAAATCTTATTTTCCGAAGGTAATACGACGAGGCCGAGCTTTTGTTGTAATAGGATAACAAAAATTTCGATTGATGGTACACGAAATCTTGAAAAACCGTACCAAGAAAAAGAAATTTGGGATGCAATTCAATGTTGTGGGGGAGATAAAGCGCCGGGTCCCGACGGATTTAATTTGAAATTCATTAGGAAGGTTTGGGACGTTATTAAGCCGGATTTGATGAGGGAAATTTCATGGTTTTGGGATGTTATGGAGATCTCGAAAGGGTGTCATGCTTCTTTTATCACCATCATATTCCTAAAACTAATGATCCTATCAGATTAGGAGATTTCCGCCCCATTAGTCTCATTGGGTGTTACTAAAAAATTATTACAAAAGTCTTGGCGGAAAAGGGTCAAACGTGTGGTGGGGGATGTTGTGGGGGAAGTACAAAACGCCTTTATTAAAGGAAGATATATTCTTGATGGGGTTCTCATTGCAAATGAGACAATGTCTTATTTGAAACGAATGAAGGAAAAATGTTTAATCTTCAAAGTGGATTTCGAGAAAGCTTATGATAGCATTAATTGGAAATTTCTAATGAGTATTATGAAGAAGATGGGATTTGGAGATAAATGGTGTAAATGGGTAGAGTCGTGTCTCAAGTCCTCTTCTACATCCATTCTCGTTAATGGTTCACCATCGGAGGAGTTCGAGGTCGAACGGGGCGTGCGCCAAGGTTATCCGTTATCACCTTTCTTATTTATATTGGCTGCGGAAGGTTTAAATGCTATTGTGAATGAAGCGGTCGAGAAGGGCATTTTTAGAGGGGTTAAGCTTGGGTAGAATCATATCATGCTTTCTCACTTACAATATGCGGACGATACCATTCTCTTCGGTGAATGGAACAAAGAGAACGCGAAGTCACTTATGTGCGTCCTTAGATACTTTGAAGAGGTGTCCGGATTAAGAGTTAATTATGGTAAAAGTAAACTATATGGTTCGGGCGTTAACGATGTTGAATTAGAGGATATGGCGATTTGGATGGGATGTGATATTGGTGAACTTCCCTTCACTTATTTGGGTTTACCAATTGGTGAAAACATGAATCGAGTGAATTCTTTGAAAACTATGATTGATAAATTCAAGAAGCGTTTGGCCGGGCGGAAAGCTAAAGCGATGTCGTTCGGGGGTCGGTTAACACTGGTAAAATCGGTTCTCGGTAACTTGCCTTTGTATTATGTAACACCCCCAATTCATGATGCAGCGGAATTGAACTTGGGTGTTACTCGACGGCACAACAGTCATAATAGTAGAAAACGAACTCTAATTGAGTCGTTTTAAAAGATTTATCATTCAAATTATATAAATATCAGAGATTACAAAATGAGGTCCCAGATGGTTCCATATTTACAATTTACATTAAATGAGTTTTTGAATGATAAAATTTATAGACCTCTTGAATATCCGTGCTCCTCCGTGCCAGCCTCGTTCATTATGGACCTGAAATACATGCTTAAAACAGTCAACACAAAGGTTGAGTGGAATTCGTAGAGTTTGTAGTTAAATCGTTGAACACAATAATCGTAATGTGAGGTAATTAATCACACATTCATAGTTAGAAAACAAAAGTCGTTATTATTTCACTAAGCTCATGCAACCAAAGCATTAACATCGAACCAAAAATTGGCATTGTAGAAGCCCTACCAAGGTAATATTGCCATTATACCTCAAACTATCAAATATAGTGCATTTGTTTGAACTCGTAGTTGTTCAACACAAATGGGATTCGTCAATCCCAATAGATCTATTCACAATATTCGCGCTCACTATAGCTAGTGACTAATGGTTCATGATATAGGGACTTCGAACATGGCAATCGTTACTTAGTGACAATAAAACATAGTTGGGTAGCATACAGTAGAAAGCATTGTGTTCGAGTAGAAAAATAATAGCATGTATCCGACCCATGGGTTTGTAAAATAGTTAAACAATAGAAAGTGGGGCTACGAACTCACCTTAAGTTATGTAGTAAGTAGTGAATGTGATGGTCGAATCGCGAAGGTTTCTACGAGCAACCTATAATAGAATGTTGCGACTTAGGATTGAAATAATGTCTAAGAATACGAAGAATTGCCTATATATGTCTTGCATTTAGTCCATGATGTGGTACGATGTATAGTGTAAGTCTTTGAAAAGAAATGATTCATGAAACATGTATAGTTTATATATCGTTTACTACCGTTCGGGCCGACATAATTCAAAAGTCATGTAGTAAACGTTCGAGGAGCCAGGACACTTTAATTCGTAAATCCACAACTCATCTCGACGGCTTACTTAATGAACTCCTCACATGAGGCTCCCTACTATTGTAGTATTTGATAAAGTATATATATATAAGTTTTGATCCGAAAAGTTACATGTCCAATATTTGAATAAACTTAGGAAAGTTTATTTTTACATGAAGATTGTTATTAGGACGAGTTTCTTAAATCTTGTATGACAATTACTTGTAAGATCTCATGGTTCTTTAGATGAAGTAGATCCAAATTGTATGTTTAAGTTATCGCCAACTCTTTAGCTCATGTTTTCGCCTAAGTAAGTTTATATGGTCATTTAGTCATGGCCTTGCCATGACCTTTGGTCATTGTTCCATGGTATTGAGACTCAACCTTGGCTCTAGCCATGGTTGTGGTCTTGAATCTAGGTCATTAGACCTCTTGGTCTTATTAAACCATAACTATTATATAGTGACTTATATATATAAAATAGCTGTTAAGAAACTGAAGAAAATCTCATTCGTTATTGGTTTTTTGGAGACGTGCACCTGAGTTTTTGGAGAAAATGTGATTCCGGACAACTTTCGTGTTTTAACTTTTTCATGAAATGGACCAGAATGGTCTCTTTTTGCGTGTTTTATGTTCTGTCATAGAAACATTTGGCAGATTTGCCGTAAAGTTTTGGTAATTTCAAATGGTCATAACTTTTGACTCGTGTACTCGTTTTAAGTGGTTCAAGTTGCTATGGTTTCCTTGTTAAGTCCTCTACTACAATATGTAATGATCCAATATCATAATTTTACCATTTTGATCAGATTTCACCAAGAAAGTCACTAGTTTATTTGTTTAAATAACTTAACTTAACAATCATTTATAATAACTTGTTTTACCCATTTTTATACATCATGGACATGATAACAAGACAATATATAGTATGAAGGAAATACAAATAGCATGAAAATGATATTTAACAAGAAGTATGTTAGGGTTTGCTTACAACTTTTGACTTTCACTTAAGAAAGGGAATCAAGTATGGAACTAGGACACTAAATCTAAGCTTTCAACCAATCACCACAACCCTTGCTAACCATTGATCTAACTCTTGTGAAAACCCTTTAACCTCAGCCCCTAACACCTTGTGTAGCTCCTAATTTAACCATGGAATCACCAAACAAACTAGAGATTCATGTAGGGAATCACTAGGCCTTTAACATTGGTATGTAACTTGTAACTAGGAAATGAAAGGATCATGAGCTTGTGAATTGAAGTTGGGCATTTGAATGATGAATAAATGAAGAGGATGAGCTCTCTTTTATACTTAAAATGAGGAGGTTTAAGGAAGGTGTGAGGATGGTGCATGAGGAGGTGCAAGTTAGGATATTATCTAAGACTTAAGTCTTAAGTTTAAGACTTAAGACTTAAGTAACTAGCACATGGTTTAGCTTCCTTGGTAAGCTTCAATTACTTGACTTATTTGGCTAGGAAAAACGCCACATATGGCTAGTGGATGAGATTGGTGAGTTTTTGAAGTTATCTTGCTTTTACGGTGTGAGTTTAGGTCCCGTTAATCACTAACTGTAAGTCGTTAAGTCACGAAACTTAAAACCGGGTATCCTATAATTACAAAACTTATAAATATGTTAAGACTTGTTAATATACTCTGCTTTAGCATATTAAATGAGTGATAAGTTCTATTGGATGCTTAAAATCATGAAAACCTAGAAACGTAGGTTTAAAACGCGTAATACGCAAAACGTACGAATTCTACGTATAATTAAGAAAAGTAAAATGTAACTTTTCTAGTATGATTATTATGTACTTAAAAGGTTTATAATGTCTAGGCGAGGCCTTATCTAGTGTCGGTTGGTGTTAAACGTTCGCCAAACTTAAAACCGGAAGTGATAAAAATCAAAGGATGATTTTTATGGTCAAAGGAGGGGGAAAATATGTTGACTTTTTCCAAAAATGTGAAAACTCAAATTGTCTTAGAAACGCGGTGCAGGTATAGGCTAAGGTTACGGCTGAGTAAAAATGCTTAAAAACGAAAATTCATGTTTTTCACGGCCGAGGTTTATTTGGTCATGTTTTTCTCAGTCATGATTTATTCTCAAATAAATCATGAGTGTATCAAACATTTTTCTGATATGGGGAAAATTAACGCGGTCGAGTTTCGTTGTGCGTAGAATTTTTGAATGACGTTTACCCTAAAACGTGTAATTCCTTAATAACTTTCGCGAAAATGATCTGATGAGTGTCAAACTTTTAATTTGCCATGGAAATGATTTATCATACGAGAATATGAAATAAAAATCAAATTTCGGAAAAATGTATAGTAAAAAGTGAATAGTGAAATTTTCGGAAATAGTAGTTAACCTGAAAATGTGAATTGTTACATATTACTTCTCAATGTTCCGTGTGCCTTTAAGTGTGATAAAAACCCTTGAGAGGATTAGGAAAAACTTTTTTAGGGGTGGGATTGGGGAGGGCAAAAAGCTTTCTTGGGTCAAATGGGATACAATCCTTTCATCTTTTGAGGAGGGGGGGGGGGGGGGGGTTTAATGTGGGGTCTCTTAGGGCAAAAAGCTTGGCGTTATTAGGAAAGTGGTGGTGGAGATTTAAGTGGGAGGGTGAGGGTCTTTGGGTTAAGGTCATTAAAAGTATTCATGGTGTGTGTGGGGGTCTTGGGGGAAATAACGTGGGGGGTGGGTTGATGTCGAAAGGGGGTGGGGGGAGGGTGTGGTGCGATATTGTTATGGTTGGTACGGAGTTGGACGAATTAGGTTTGGATTTTACGTCATCTTGTGTGGGGGTGTTGGGAGATGGGAGGGATATTAGGTTTTGGGTCGATAGATGGGTGGATAGTAGAAGGTTACGTGATATAGGTTCCCTAGACTTTTCCATTTAGATAATAGAAAAGAGAGTAGTGTGTTGGATAAGGGGTCTTGGGTAGGCAATGAGTGGGTTTGGGTGTGGGATTGGAATAGGAGCATTAGGGGTAGAGTTTGTAAGGAATATGAGGAGTTAATTGAGGTATTACGAAATGTGGTTGTTTCTATTGATTGTAAGAATAGATGGAGGTGGACGCTTGATGATAATGGCGACTTCAAAGTCAAAAGTCTTACAAGATTGATTGAATAGAAGATTAACCATGTGGATAGCAATGGTCAAGATACGATTTGGAACAAGTTGGTGCCTAAGAAAGTCAACATCTTCGTGTGGAGAGCGCTTAAAGGAAGACTACTGGTGCGTGTGGAACTTGATAGAAGAGGCATTGATCTAAACTCGGTTTTATGTGCGTGTTGTAACGATAGCGTGAAGACATGTAATCATTGCATCGTCACGTGTGATCTTGCAATGAGTGTGTGAACCAAAATATTTAATTGGTGGAATGTAGGGAATGTTAACGTTTTCACTATTGGAGAACTTTTTGCTAATAGTGGGAATTTTAATGTTTCCTCCAATTTAGCTTTACTTTGGCAAGTGACAATTTTGACATCCGGTTATTACATTTGGAAAGAAAGGAATGCTCGTGTGTTTGGTAAGAAAGCTTCAAGTACTAACAAGATTATACAAGATATTCAACTCAAGTGCTACGAATGGATAGTGAGAAGATCAAAAAAGTATAATTCGATAGATTGGCAACAATGGTTACGGGACCCCCGAAACATACGGTTGCAACAATTTTTAGTGCTATATTCGGCTCAGTTCGGTGACATCATTTGGGAATCAGTATCATGTATTTGAGTGGAACAGATTCTACTGTAAAGTCAATGTTTGCTTTTCCAAGCATTGGACCATTTTGGGATTGATCATACAGTGGGTTCTTTCAGTGGGAATCAGTCATGCTTGGCAAGTGAAGATTACATATTCAAGTTTAAAGTGGGCTTTGTGTTAGTGTCTGTATTTTAGTGAGCTTAGTGAGCTGTTGTTCTTAGTTTGCTTATGGTCATTTTCGGTTCTTTGTATTTTTCTTTTGAACTCTTGGGTCTCCCGCCTTTTAATTTTCTTGATTAATGGGGGTGAGATGCCTTTTATTTGTATGTTTTTTTCCCTGTTTTAGGGGTGTTTTTAATAGTGTTGCCTTTCTAAAGAAAAATAATGGATATTTTAGTCTTTTTATTATGATTCCATTACATGTTATCATACTAACTAAACATGATTAATAAATGTAATGAATCATTATATTACACTGTTTATTCCATTACGTCGGTCATTCTATTCATTTGATATTTCATTCTGTCCTACCAAATGAACCCATAGATTTTTTAGCCACACGTTTAGGTTTTTCCAGTTTTGCATAGAACCTTCTTTTAATATTGGGTGTTCTTTTCTATTACACATTTAGGGTCCGTTTGGTTTGTAGACGGGTTTAGATTAAGATTTGGATTTAAATGTAAAGTTGTAGATTAGGATTTGACTAAGAGTGAGAAAATAATATTTAAAAATATATTATATATTAATAATAATTTTTAATATTTAGTTTAGAATTAAAATATTAATGGAAAAGATGGCCCACACCATAATATGTGGTGAAAAAAAGATATCACAAGTTATTCAAGAAATTGAGTAGCTGAAAAAATTAGTTCAAAAGATGATTTTGTTTTATTTCTTCTATCCCCACCAATTCGATAGGAATTCTAAAAACCTCTGCATATGGGTCTTCTGACAATATTAAAACTCATGACAGACCAACCAAACAAATAAAATATCTTTAGGCTCAGTCCCAATGGAAAAACCGTCAACCAAACTGCCCGTTAGGTTTTTCAGTTTCGTAATCCTTACAAAAGAACACGCTATACTCGGCTGGACACACTAAACTATTTGAGTAACAACTTTTTACCTAACTAGACTTTTCAATAATCTTAACAATTTTTTACCTTAATGGCAAAACTAATTATCCTAGACACCAAGTATTTTCAGGATACTTAAACTTTGGACCTAGAACTATATTTTTTTGGGTTAAGGAGAACTTCCACTCTGGTAAAATATATTAACAAAAAAAAAAAAAACAATTTAAATTATAATGGAATGTGGCTGAAACGCAACATTAATCTCAAGCACCCGCTTGAGCAACCACTAGATCATTTATGACATGCCATAAATGAACAACTAGCTACCAACAACTAGAAAAACCACTAAAAACATTAAAAGACATGCAAGACAAATAAACAAAACCAAATAAAAGATTATTTCTTCGAATAGCCTTGAAGCTTGAAATGAAACTGATTGTTAAATTCTTCAAATTGCCCAGATAAGTCATAGACCTAGGCCGCATAATCATCAGAAAGATAGCCTTCAAGCTCGCTATGTCCTCCTGTTGATGAAAAGTAACTGCCCATAGGATCATTTGGCTTAAACACCTCATCATCTCTATCTGAATCAACCACTTCACCCATCTTAGAAAATAGGTTGCCCTTCCTTTTTACCATCAGCTACCGGAATAGGTATACCATTATCATCCACAAGGGTAACTTTCCCAACAATAATAAGCTTTTCAAGCTTCCCAATTTTCTCAACAATAGGAGTGTTCTTCATAGGCGATGTAGAAATAGTTTTGAAAGAACTAGAAATAACTTCAGGAGTACACTTAGTGCCAATCACAGATTCCAAAATCGAATCTTGTTCCTTAAGCACATCAAAACTGTTCTTCAAATCAACAAGGTTGATATTATCCACCTAATTATTCTTCTTACCTTGGTCATCCTGGGAAGGAGCCGTACTACTAGTAGGATCAGTAGTAGGAGTAGTAGGTTCGTTACAAGAAGTAGAACCTACATTAATCGTTGGAGAACCTATATTCGATTAGACAGAAGGCTTAGACGTCGATACTCCTCTATTCTTTCTCTTAGTAACCGGCCTATAGTAATACAAAATTTAGGCTTTTGAAAACAAATCCCATAACTTGACAATATATCTTTCAGAGCCGGTTTTATTCTTTTAGGACATCCATCATCATTGTGATCAAATACTTTACAAGTCTCACATCTTGGCGGCTTCCACTCATATTCAATATCAATTTTTTTTCAATAAATAACCAGACCCATTTGGGTAGGGGATAACAACCACAAGAGAGTCAAGTAAAGCTTCTTTTGACGACACTTCCACAAGGGTCTTAGTATAAGAATTACGACCCAACGACTTAAGGCACATTGTACTCGTGTAGGAATCAAGCATGATAGGACGACCAATTTGTGTTGTGAACGCATCATTAGGATTCCCTGAAACCACATTCTTTCTTTCACAACTTTTTGCAAGTGCCATATATCCCATTTATGCAATATATAATGCTACTACATGTTGGAGTGCTGCCTTTCAACTCACCATACATCAATGTACCATGAGCATGTACCCAATTATCGACATACCCCTATCAGAGTCTTTTGCATAATTTGCATCCACGAAGCTGTCGTTCTCACCTTATTATCTGTGTCTATTTTTGCCTCTTCAATCTATTTTGATCCAACAATCTTCTTCATGAAGTGATACCTCACATTGGTATGTTTTGTTCTCTAACGAAACATTTAATTGAGAGAGGTGAATTGCACATTGATTTTCACAGTTCACAACCACTGGCATTAGGTTTACTCCCAACTTTGTTAAAAGTTCTTTAAGCCATATGTTTTCTTTCAGATTTTAAGAGTAAATTGCAAAAATCGTCCTTGTGATTTGGTCAAATTGTAGCTTCAATTCTTATCTTTTTGAAAGTTCACTCATCATCCTTGTGAGGAACTTACAAGTGCAAATTTGGTCCCTGTGAGGAACTTACAAGTGCAAATTTGGTCCCCGGCTAAACTTAATTTACTAAAATACCCTCTTCGTCTTCCCTTTTACTCTAGTCCATATGAGGGTAATTTAGTCATTTAATTTTGACCAGGGACTTTGTAAGTTCCCCGCTCGATCTATGAAGACATGATATTGAAATTGCCTTTTGTTAATGCATCAATTTTTTATTCATGCTTAAATTTTTTTATGTTGGATTAACCATGAAAAGTGGTTTGATTATGAAATATTAACATATGTAGAGCTAACAACTGCATTAAGGGATTATGTAGGACGAGAAACTCCACTTTACTATGTGCCAAAAAGGCTCATTGATCATTACAAGAATATCAACGGAGGTGGGCCTGATATATATCTCAAAAGAGAGGATATGAGCCACGGTGGATTATATAAGATGAACAATGTTGGTGCACAAGCGATTTTGACCTAACATTTGGACAGAAAAGTGTTATAACAGCAACTAGTGCCTGCCACCATGGTATTGCAGCAACTGCAATGTGTGCTAAGTTGTCTCTAGATTGTACTGCTTTCATGGGGAACCAAATATATGTGCTTTCTCATCTCTAGCCTCAACTTGTTGTATTTAATAGCTATTTTACAATGAAATCTTTGTAGATGTATATTTTTGCAAATAAGTAATTTATATTTATTTTGTAAATTATTTAGCAAATTTTAAGAGATATTTTTGCAAAGAGATAATCACGAAAATAGACCGGGCAACCATGGTGAATTCGGTTCCTGCCCCAGATCAGAAAATGTCTTTTTTAGACTGGGCAACTAGGCAACCGATGAAGTGTCACTTTCTGCAAGTGACAAGTGTTGATTGTCTATCAGTTTTTGGGCAATTTGTCAGTTTTTTAGGTAACAGCCGCCAATTTTTGGGCAACTGGTGGCACTTGTCATCATATGGGTCGAGTTGCCCAATTGCACTGTCTAAAAAAGACATTTTTGGATCTGTGGGCAGGAACCGAATTCACCATGGTTGCCCGGTCAAATTTGGTGATTATCCCTTTTGCAAATAAGTAATTTATACTTATTCCGTAAATTATTTAACAAATCATATCAACCAAAACCGTTAATTTAAAATAAACAATGCTTAATAAGAAAAATGGTAAGATGAAATTTTTTTCCAACCAAGAATGTGCAAATCTAAAAGATTAAATCTCTGCAGATTTAATAAATTTGAACGGCTGAAAGGTTTCAAAAATGTCTTGCATTTCTTGATAGTTAATTGAGTAAAAAATCAACATTTTAAGCCTTGTTAGCTTTCCTTTTAATAAAACACCTTGTTTTCAAAAATTGTTTTATTTTTACAGCAATTTAAGTTAGCATACTCGCAACATGATCAACCAAAGGCAGATAGAGTCACAACAACTAGAACGTCAAAGCATCAAAACTAGAATCATAGTAAAAGTATTCCACAAATCATGCAAATTAGGATATTGTATGTTAGTGAATACAGTTTAAGAAACTGACTATCGAACAATTGTGTTATAGGTTAAGCCTGTGCATGGAAGTTTTCAGGATGCAGCCTTAAAATCAATTAGAGAATGGATTGAAAACCTTGAAACTGGCTACTATCTATCTGGAATGTCTGTGGGCCAACAGACTATCCCAAGCATGGTTCGTGAATTCAATTCGGCGATAGGAAAAGAAACAAGGAAGCGAGCAATGGAGGGATGCTAGATGTGTTGGTTGGTTGTGTAGGGAGTGGATGCAATGCATTAGGTTTGTTTCATGAATTCATGGGAGACAAAAGTGTACTGATGATTGGAGTCGAGGGTTGTCGATTGGGAATTAACAATGGTGACTTGCACTCCCCAAATCTTAAGTAGGTGTTTATCATGGAGCCATGTGTTATTTGTTACAAGATGAAGACAGCCAAATTGCAAGAACACAATCTGTGGCTAGTGGGTAAGTACCATCTAATAATTTGAACCAAAGAGTTTGTCTATATAAACTAGAATCATAGAGAGTAACTTAATTGGTTTTAGTTTCTGTTTTTATAGGTTGAAATTTCCAGGAGTTAGTCCAGAGCTAGCAGAGAAGAGTGTTACACAGTTACTGATCAGGAAGCTATTGATGGTAAGCAAAGAACAAACATTAATGCATAAAAATGGCAGCGAATTAATCATGACTTGTTCAATTTATCATCATTGACCTTTCACTACTTTTAAATATCGATCAGTACTAAAAGTTATGAACATTAGCTCCTAAATTTATCATAATTGACCTTTCACTACTTTGATGGCAATTTTCTTTTTGCGAACTACATATCAAGTCTTCAATTCAGGAAATTATAATTCTCAAGTCTTTATATAAGTTCAGAAGAAGCTTATAATATCGATCATTATGTCTTGAACCTAAATGTTTATGAAACAGATTAATGCAGCATACAAAAGAATGTCGTCCGGAAGGGAAAATTCCAACATTGGAGGCTTCTCATGATTTGGCATATCTTGAAAGCATTGCCCTACGTTGCCACATGGCACCAAGCTTCTGGTTGACTACAGCGGCACCGGGTATAACGATGCTGCCACCGTCCTTAATACTATGTTTAATCAATTAGTACGCCACAATAGTCTTAGATGGATGGCCGAAACATGTATAACAAGTATAGAACAAATAGAAAGTTACACTTGATGATTGAAATAAATAGAATTGAAGTAACCTTAACTTTGGTGGTGGACCAAAATACTACTTGTAAATGTGCCCCCGCTTAAAATAACCGTTGTTCCAAATTTTTGGTTTGTTAACGGTGCTACTGATGCTATAAATATTGTGATACATGTATGGGTAAAGGGGAGTAATCTTGCACCCTGGTAAATATGTAAACCAAAACGTTTAAGTACAATGGATATAGGTGAATCCCATATCTCTGCCCGTTACATAGGCAAACTTACATAACAAGATACTTCCAATTTTCTAAACAAGAAAAACACACCATTACTCACATGACAACATAAGACATAACGAAATAAATTACTTCCTACGACCTTGAAGCCTAGTGCCATAAATGGCATTAAAGGCATCCAAATTCTCTGGAAGATCAGAAACCTGGTTCGCATAGTCATCGTAGTCATAGTCATCATCAGCATCTTCAAACTCTTGGCCACCACCAAACAAATTAGCAGACTCATCAAATGGATTAACAACCACCTCATCATCAGAATCCGAAACCACGATCTCTCCCACCTTAGAAAAAGGGTTAACCCTTTTAGTAGAAGAGGTGGGAGGAAAAGAAGAAACACCAGTTGTAGGAGCCACAACCGACTCCTTCTCTTTTAAATCACTCACAAGAGGATCTTGTGAAACACTACCAATCTTAATAGACTCTTCCTCATTAACTTCCATTGTATTACCTGTCTTAGTAGATTCATCCACAGTAACTTCCATTGTACGACCATCATCCACATCCTTGTTGTTGTCATTAGATGGAATACCAAAGGCATCTGTGTCATCCATATTAAGAGCAGCAAACTGATTAGATTTAGAAATCTTTGTTCCACTCGTACTAGGCAAATCAGAAGCCTTCTTCTTAGTGTCATCCACCTTCTTAGATTCAAGAGGATTCTTTTTGGGTTGATACTGAAACTGCTTACCCACAACAGGTTTAGTAAACCCTCCTTTACCCTGCGTCGTAGAACCACCTTGCTTACCCTTCTTTTTATTATTGACAGTCGTGAAACCATCATTAACCGGCTTAGTAGGCTGAACTGGAGGTGCAACAACTTTAAGACAATCAACCAGAGTATGACCAAAGATCTTACAGTTAGCATACCGAGGTGGTTTCCATTCGTATTCAACCCGTATCTTCTCAATAGTCGAACCCGAACCATCAAGTAATGGTATCTCAAGAGTGAGGCTATCCCGAAGCACCTCATCTGACTTCACATCAATCATGCATCTAGCAAAACTATTACGGCCCCACGATTCCTTGCACATTTTGCTTGTAAAAGCATCTAACCTTTTGGGCGTGCCAATCAGTGTGGCAAGAAGACTGAGGCAATCATCAGAAAACATAGCAAGGGGAACATCATGGAATTTAACCCACACCGGGATGTTAGTCAAATCCTCTTTAAGTAGGTTTGTGTTCAAAGTCCATGGTTTAAGAATAATAGGAACATTTCAGATCAACCAAGGACCGTTTTCAAGCAAATCATCAACACCTTTCTTCGAATTGAACTTAAAAAAGAAGAACCCCTTAGCATTCATCATTACCTTTTACACACCAAACTTAGCCCATGCATTGCGGACATAGTAAACAACAACAGGAAAAGCAAGGCATTGGCCAAATAAGTAACCGTAGAGAGTATTTTCAAACCTCGTGTTTACCTCTTCCACAACTTTCATTGGAACTAAAAGGTCAACATCATCCTTCTTATTGCTACATTCCAACCTCCGAAAATTAGACACGTGTTTATGAGGTTCATTAGAAGTAGCACCCGCGTAAGAAACCGACTTTAATCCAGTACCATTAGTAGTAACAACCTTGGGAGCAATAGGACCAAAAGTTGCACTCTTATTCATATTCACATTAGGACCAGAATTTGCACACGAAGGAGGAGTACTAGTTAAATTAGCATCATTAGCAACAATCTCACTTTGAATTATATTCATGGCATCATCAAAGTTCCACATTAGGCTGTTTAGAGCCACTAGAAGACGAATTAGAATCATGTGTAACATGAAGCTGCTCCCCATCTTCCAACACAACCTTAACATTGTCCTTATTATTGTTATCAGCCCCATGCGAATCGTTCACAACATTACCAAGTGAAACCGGCTTCACTTGGTTTGGTAGTTGCTCCATGTTACGAGTTGATTGAGACCCCAATTCGTTACCATCATTAGCAGCGGTACTAATGACAGGAGTCTCATCATTCAGAGGTAATGGAACCCCATCATCATCCACGAACACAAGTTTACCTTTGACAATTTTTCGTTCCATGTCATGGATCTTTTCATCAACCCTAATATTCCTGGTAGAACAAGCAACACCAGACAAATTCTTATTACCAAGGAAACCCTTATTCAACATCTCTCTTACCCCACGTACAAAATACAACCTTATACAATCAAACAACGAAAACAGAATGTACCAGCATGCACGCAATAGCCACTAAAACAAAAGTAAACCCTAACTAAAAAGTTAGGGTTTCAAACGGATAAGCACCAAAAACTAACCAGCACCCATCATGATACGCACCAATAGTAAGATAGATCGATTCCAACAGGCCTTAAAGGAGTGTTATAACCGACTTATAACAAAAGAATAGAGGCACGATCAATAGATAAAGATAAGTAATCGATTCCAAAACTTTAATGTAATCCACCAGACTCCTAACTCTTTGCAGCAACAAGGGAATTAGGTATAATGAGATGGAGTAAAAGTTAATAGTAAAGGTTGAAGAAATCACAAGGCGATATAAGAAACCCTAAAACTACGATCACCCAAAATACCCCAAAACAAGATGATTATGGTCGAAATCTGATCAAGTAGAAGAGAACACGAATGTTAAACACTTCACTATAACAAATCACGGCCAAAAACACAAAGATTAAGGTAGATTAGGCAGAAAACGATTAAGGGTTTTTAGGGTTTTTTTGTCGCCTTTTTTCACCAGAGAGATACTCGTGGGTTGCCTAAAACGATTAAGGTAGATTAGGCAGAAAATGATTAAAGGTTTTGTGATACATGTATGTCCCATCATTAATGATCATATCTTTTTCAATTTATTTTCTGGATCTAAGAAACTAATGAGCCCAGTGTTTCAGTCAGTTAGCCCAGTTTGAACCTTCGAATAGTGTTAATTGTGAGTGAATTTGCTAAGATACTTGTTACATGAGATTTTTTCCTCCTTAGAACCTATTCTGGTAACGATTAAGCAAACATCAATTAAAAATGATGTAAAAGCTGAGTTTTATTTCCTAAGATAAACCCGAGCCAAGGGAATAGCTTAACATCAGACCAAAAATACTACAACAGTGCATAAAAGTTGTTGCCAGTTGCTTCAAGCAAGCTAAAAATTGAAGTCTGGCCCAAAACACACATGCAACTAAAAATTCCATATGAGATCCGAAAGCGAAACAAAATGTTTGGAAGTTTAACCAGAATTCACTTGACAAGGTCTACGCTTACTCATATATCTTCAAGATATGCAAAGTCAATACCCAAACCTATAACCCATGAAAAGGTGAAAATGGCTTCCTGATGTTGCATCAGTTTGACACACTATCCCCAAAAGTTCCAGGATCTTCGAAGGTTCGTTCTTGACTTCTTTCATCCACGGCAAAGATAAAGAGAAATTGTTGGCTGCCAAGTTATTTTACCTCTTCCATTGACCGAACTGCAATGTACACAAATACGAAGATTTAGAACAAACTGTTTTAATCAATTAACAACTAACAACTTCTATGAAACTAGAGAGGGGCTAGATGGTGCGGTAACCCCTCTTCACGTTCTGTAGTTAACAAAAAAATATGAATCATGTATTGCACTAAATTTAATATAATGAAGGGAAGTTAACAACTGCTTTACCTTTTAAAACGCCATGATATTGCTCATAGATCGTTAGCACCTACTGCCCATTTTATCCTTTCAATTGTGCACTTGATAAGAGTATCAACTGTTGCCACTGATACTAGGGATATTTTTGCAGTAGGAACCGAATCAACTAAAATCTGGAATGCAACAGTGAGTAACGATCCACCAGTATACTGCCCTTGTCCATCTGGAAGAATGGCAAAACCAGATGGTAGCAAAGCAACATAAGCTGGATCACCCCCACTTAACACAGCATTCATTGGTGCTATATCTACCGGTGCATATATAAGATATGATCCGGTGGCATCAGTTGAAGTCTCTTGAAGTATGAGCATGTTGCTCTGTATTGAATTAGCACTCTACAGTGTGAACAAGTTGAAATCCATATAAGGAAATGTTAAATGAGGGACATCAATTAAGTTCTATTGTTACTTTAGAACTTACGTTGGCACGTAGAAGGGAAACACAGTTCCCTGGATCACGACCGTTGGCAATGTGTGCCATTTCTTGAACGTTGCCGCAATTTGAAAGAATGTCCCACTGGATATATAACACAAAAATGACAATTAACTTTCAGATTTTTGTTGAGTATATGTTTTACAAGGTTTTACATGAATAAATTTGTTACCTCGCTCCTAGAATTCTCATCTCGAAGAAAATTGAAAACCTGTTCTGGTGGAATTGGTAACCAAAAAGAAGTTGCAACACTTAGCACAATACCAGTAGGTTTTCCTGGATCATCCATACTCTTTCGGGTCATTACTCGAACATCATCTGCCCCACTGCCATATAAAGTAGTCCATGTGTGGGCTGTCGAAGCACCAACCCCGCTACAGAAGCTCAGAACCATTCTCTCTGCTAATTTCAGCACACTCTTTCTACCTTCTGGATTCGCTATAACTATCAAACATATATGGAAAGATGTTTAGTTTATCAAGCTACTCATACTATACCAGGTTGTGCTAAAAATAATATGAATTAATATAACGTTATTAAGTATTTAGTAAGGATATACTTGCCTCCGACATCTCCTGGTAGAATACTCCTAGCCATTGCACTTGCAATCCGTTCGCACTGTCTCTCTAACGTAGCTACCCATTTTTTTGCACCAAACGCTAGACCAGAGTTAACTAGCACCTTGTACATATTGTTAACGTCGCCATTTTCAACTTCAATATGTTCAATCCACGTGACCTAGAGATTGAATTACGCATGTTAATAAAAGCCAGGTACGTTTACATTTGTATTTATCAATTCATAAAAGATAATGAAGTTTTGATGTGAAGCTAGAAGGTGTACCCTTGAGTACCCATTGGGTATTTCTTGAATCAAACAGCCAGATGGCCTTTTTCTATATCTTGGTATCGATGATGGGCTCAAATTATCCAATGATACATCAACCACGACCCACATCCCTTCACCTTGTTGTTTACAATACCTAACAAAGCAGTTTTCTCGTGTTGGAACATATGGTGAAGGCACCTGATACTCAGCTGTCATCTAGAGAAAAATCAACCGTACGTAGTGAATGTTTAGACAAATATAGAGAGAAATTATTACTCTGCAAGACATTATAATTATATTGATCCTCTTACCAATTGAAGAGCTCCATTGTAATTTCCACCCACTCCTGTTGAAAGTACTTCGGTAGTCATAGCTCTTGAAACAATTCTACAAAACACACTTGACCATTGATTCTGAAAAGTTAATGCTAGATTATCGACTTCACTATTCATAAGAATGCTGATTGAAAAATAAACTATATTCAGCAAACACTTACCACATCCATTAGAATTTTCACAAGAGTCATATGATTCATGATGACAACGTTGGAATTCCTTGAAGCTTCAGATTTTAGTCCAGTTGGCCTTGGTCCAGTGCCTCTGGGAAATGACCGAAAATATTCATCTTCATTTAAGGTCTCATGAGCTGGGTCATCTGGAGATGGAACCCACAAGGGTTCACCAATCTGAGCCATCCTGATTAATTCCTCCATGGCTGTAACAGCAAGATCGACAATAATAGGCTTTTCAGCCTCAGTAGCTCCAGACATGGACCGGAATAGGTCACTCGCACCAGACGTTTGTCCTACCATTCCTTGTTGCTGGATGAAAGTAGCCACAGTAAGTGTAAGCAATGAAATGGTCCATGAGACGAAAGATCAGGGAAAGTGATTGCTTGCTATACTTGGCAGCAATTCCAGATCGATGCGTCAAAATCCAAAAAGGAAATTAACATAAAAAATTATTGTTATACACGTACACCCCTCATATTAATGTGAGAAAATTTAGCCAGATTTAATAAACAGTTTGTTCCACATAAAATGATATTAACAAAACCAAGATATAACACATTACTTTCTCTTTCGAACAACATCCATGGTATATAACAAATGATGTAGGTGCTTGTGATGTATATATTGTAACACACGAAAATGAAGAAGATGGATTAAAAAAAATAATAATAAAAATAAAAAACTTACTAGTTATCTCTTTCTTAGGGAGAGAGCTGGTGAATGCTAATGGAAAACCGTTTTCAAGATAGCAAAAAGAGTGGGTTTCAGACAAAATCTGAGTGATAATTGCCTGATTTATTGTGAAGACATTTGAGAGAGAGATATGAAGGAAAAGAAGAGGTATGAGAATTGAATAGATGACAGCCAAATAAGGAGGAGTTAATGCAGAAGGTATTGAGAGGATATGAAATTGCCTTTAATGGATGATTTAAGCTATTATTGCTTTTAGAGAGAGCGAGTAAGAAACATGTATTTCGTTTTGTTTATTTGGAAGGGATCAGCTAACGGCCACTTTTTAAGATGTATAGAATTGAAAGTTGAAGTGTATTAAGTGGAAAATCATATTTAAATATAGTAATATAAAAGTTGAATTAATGCTTATTAAATTCATTTTTGATTTAAAAAGGAAATTTTAGTTGCATTAAGTACATATTAAACGCGTTTTTTTATATTTTATATGGTGTCTAGCGGTCATTCATTAGCAAATCCCTATTTGGAATACGAATGTGCATATATAAAAGGTATTTGCTAACGAGTGCCCACAAGAGACTCTTTAATAGATAAATAAATACCGTTAACGTTTAGTTAATACATCAAAACTTCCTTCAACACTAAAAAATGCATTTAATAAATCTTAATTAAACTTATAATTTATCATATTTATATGCGATTTTCAATTTAATACACTTAAACTTTCCATCTATTATACCTTATAAGATAAGATGTCCGGTGAGCACCCGTTATCAAATCCCAATTATAAGTTTAATTAAGGTTTATTAAATGCATTTTTTAGTGTAAAAGGAAGGTTTTAATATTTTAACTAGATATTAAATGCATTTATTTACCCATTAAAAGGTGCATAGTGGCAACTGTTAGCAAATCCCTATTGTTTAACTGATTAAATGTTGTTCATTACTAACCGACCATATTTACCATGTTTAGTTATTTTATAAAAGGGTTTTGCTAACATGTGCCTACTAGTCACTTGTTAACGTGTTTATAAATGGTATGTTCTGGTTCATTTTAGGGAAAATTATATTCAAAACTTTAAATATAGTAATTTATCATTTTATTTAATGTGCATTTAATGCATTTTATTATAGTAAATTATAAGGGGTTTTGCTAAAAAATGCTTTTAATAAGCCTTCTTTTTACACTAAAAATGCATTTAATGTCTAATTAATATATTAAAACCTTCTTTTTACACTAAAAAATGCATTTAATAAACCTTAATTAAACTTATAATTTACCATAATTAAATGATTTTCAATTTAAGACACTAAACTTCTCATATATTATACCTTATAAGATATCCGGTGGGCACCCGTTAATAGCCTTAGCATCCTTTAAAGACGAGAACCAGAAGAACAAGAACCTGTTCCTGTTCATTGTAATTTTCTGAATACCATATTTACCCCAGTTATTACGCACAAACCATTCAAACACAAGGAAAGTAAGTCTTTTCTCAATAAAATACCCATAAAGCGAATTTTTCATCCGCTCATCAATAAATCAAAAATTAGCTTTATCAGAAGATGAAGGGCTGATTTTAGAAGCACAAGTCGAGGTTGCATCTACATTAGAATTAGTCGCGAGTGTCTTATCCACATTACCAATTGAATGTATAGAAGTATTAGCATCAGAAATACCACGAAGTGCCTCTTCGAAACTCACACACGCAACTTTAGTAATCGAATCCATAATCGTATTCGTACCAAAATTTTGTGACTTAAGAGCAACACTAATAGATGTAGCACCTTTATTATGTGGACCTACTGTTTTTGTTTGTTCAACATTCATATCACTATTACCAACATATTGGTTTAACATAACCCCACCATCACAACCATGCATGTTGGTAGTATCATTAGTTACCACTTTATCACTCGAACCTGAATCCCCAACATCATTCGAATTGGCATGCATGTCAAGGAATTGATTGTGATTTTGAACCTATTCTTTCCATGACCCCTCTTAATTGAAACATGAGATCAAAGACTCGAAATAAGAGTGACTTTGGTTCCCTCATACATATAGGGGTCCTCTAATAATGAACAAGTATTGAATGATATTGAAGAAAATAGTATTCTAGAAAAATTCAAAGAATTAAAGGAACTTCTCCTCTTAGAGGAAATGATCATCAAGCGATTCAGTGCACGTATCAAGTTTACTAGCACCCATATTCATACCATGACTATCTTTTTTCTTTTTCTTCTCCCCTCTCTAGCTCATCCGAATCCAAAAACCCACTTATCATTCTCAAATCATTCGCAACCAATCAAACAAAAACAAGAAGCACAATTTATGTCTTAGACTTCAGTTGAAACACATAAACCATAATAAAATTAGGGAAAACACAAAAGAACCGAACTTACACGATAAACCAGCTATGAATCGACAAGAAAGATCAATGAGTTTAGAATGAAAATCCAAACTCAATGATGCACAAAATCAATAAAACCATAGGAAATCCTAAAAAAACGAATGCACGACACCCTAATAAATAATGAAATCCCACAACTTAAACAATATTAAAACAATGAATCTAGCATAAAGAATGCAGATCGGTGCAATAATTATGAGTGAGTCGGTTGGAATTAAAAAACAATCAAAAGTTGTAACTTGTAAGGGTATCGACTTTCGCCAAATTCACCAAAGGGTGGGAGCATGTGGGGTTTTTGCAATATCCAAGCTTTCTGTCTCACTTGTATTGGAAAGTTGGCACAGCCAAGCCTTGAGCCAGTGACTTCGAACACAAATCTTAACTATAGATTTAAATCTCATACAAAGACACTAAGTACTGTTGTTAGAGACAACTCCAACTCCAACTACCGGAAAGTTTGGAAACCTTTGGAGGAAAGTTTGTAGCCGAAGTCCTTGTCACTCCGTTGGAAGAACTAGAATCTCCTTTCATGTCCGTTTTGCATAATCATGAATTTAAGGTTAGTTGTTAAACTAGTTATAATACCCGCGCGCGCGGGTTTTTAAATTTTTTTAATGATATATTTTTATTTCTTAAAAAACAAATAATTTAATATTTTTTTTGTTTGATTTATGATTTTTAATTATATTTGTTTATTATTAAAGATAATTATTTAAAAAATTTAATGCTGTTGTTATTAGTTGCATCTTATCTATATTTTTTTGTATATATCTTCTACTTGTGTAGTATTGCATCTTATCTATATTTTTTTGTATTTATCTTCTACTTGTATAGTATATCAACAAAATAAATTTTTAAAATTTTAAATTAAAAAATAATAATTAAAATATTACCTAATAAGGAAATATTTTTTTTCGAAATACGAAAGTACCCACTAGGGGTTTTGTTTTATTATATTAAAGATTTTTGTTCATGCGTTGTTATTCCCGAAATACGTTTTATGCGCCATATACTTACATACATCAGAATACCGAGTTGATGATCGGCATTAATTTATCATCCTTTCTTTACTATCACGCATATTCATTAGAAAAAGAAAAAGCCCCTAAATAAGATACACAACACCTTACAAAGCGAAATCACTGTAGGGATAGCAAACCATAATTATAGAGATAACAATAACGATACAAGGCATTACCACTATGATAAGATAAACAAAATTTGTAAACGAGATATATGAACATAAAAGTTTATAAGAAGATGAAACCAGATTGCAAATGAAACTTAAGCAATAACATGATCGAGGCACTTGTTTGACACGCTTCCGTTAAAATAGATTCATCCTCTATTTGATGTCTATTTCCTAGGGTACAACGATCCAAGCAGTTGTACTGTCGGAAGTGACCTTATGCCTAAATTTCTCATCAAACCAAAACTTGTGGTTATGGAAATTTGTTAGTGTATAAGTAATATACGTACGTGTATTACTTTCCTCTCCCTCTCTTTTTGGAACCAAGGTATTCCTTTTATAGTCGGTTCAAGAAAATAAAGGTTACATATGATTAATAGCCATTAAACCGACCATTAACAACAACCTAATTTCTAGCAATTAATCTGAATTGATGGTCATTAACGAGATTTATTTCAGAAATTATTTTGTTGTTACGTCTTTGACTTCGTCAATTGAAGTACCTACCTTTCGGTTCCAATATCTTACTTTGAGACTCAATATCCCATTCTTCTTTCTATATAAACAAATAATTTTAATCTATGCAAGTCCGACCTACTTATGTAAAACTACGTATATCATACACAAATAATCAAATAAGCAATACATAATAAAAGAGTCACAAAACCTGTATTGGCTTGTTGCGGGTTTCATGTGACTGTATCCCTGCATCACCTTCTTGGTTGCAAGCGCTGCAACGCAGCTGGCACGGATGGTGTCGGCCGCCATCATTGCAGCAAACTCTTTCTAGATTTCGTCTTGCGCTCATCAGCAAGCTTTGCTTCACGTAACCACCCGCATAACAATCCTTCGTGCCATGATGATTCACATGGCTTTGCTTCTACATCCATGTCAATAGTCTACAGACACCGTATAGTCATATACACAATTACATATTATGCATGTAAGAAAATGCTAATGGTCATCATAAGTTAGAGTTTTAGCTTATAGTTCCTTACCCATTCACCTCAAAACTGGCGGAACTCGAATTTTGGGTTGTCTTCAACAATAAATTTTGCCTAAATACTTCATCTTCAACTGATTTCTCCATCAATACATGAGCAACTTTCAAGGCTTTTGAATTCACTATGAGCAAATCACAACCAACAATCTTTTTCTGCAATAAAAGCTGACCACAAACATCAATCTTACAATCTTTAAACCCTAAAAAAAATCAAAGACAAAACCAAACATGTATATACCTGTGTGGATTTAATAACTAATTCAAAACCCCCAATCCTCTTACTCTCTAATATTCTTGCTACCCATCTTTATTAATCAAATTAAAGCTTCAATCAAACCCTAATTTTTTCCCCAAATTGAAACAAAACTAAAAGCAAAATCACAAACCCTGTTAGAATATAACTAAAAGCCCTATATCAATTTTAAACAAAATCAAAAAATTAGATAATAAAAATCATACCTTTAAGCCATGGAAAGATTTGTTGTTCTTCCATAAATAAATAGATTATGAAGATTATATGCGGAATGGATAATGCAACAACAATTAAATTTGAAAGATATTTTCTTCAATTTATTTTCAGATCGCTTAATTTTATTTTTGTGTTCGACCTGGAACTGTGATGAAAGAAAATCTATGTTGGAAGAAAATATGTTATGTGGGTTTGTTTTTCTAAATTTTAGTTTTAACCCCTATATTATTTTTAGTTTACTCCGGTTTTTTAAAGTTTTTTATTTTTATACTTTTGACACGTGTAACTTTTAACGCGATTTTTCTTAAAAAAACGAATTTATAAGTACCATTGCCAAATAAAGAAAGTATTTAGGTTTTCTTAATTAAACATATTTAAAAAGAATAATAATAACAATACATTTATTACTTAATAAAGTATGATTTGATTTTTTTGAAATGAAAAAGTCCCCACTAAGGGTTTTATTTTTTTAGGAAAAAGATTTTTGCAAATAAGTAATTTATATTTATTTTGTAAATTATTTAGCAAATTTTAAGAGATATTTTTGCAAAGAGATAATCACGAAAATAGACCGGGCAACCATGGTGAATTCGGTTCCTGCCCCTAGATTAGAAAATGGCTTTTTTAGACAGGGCAATTAGGCAACCGATGAAGTGTCACTTTCTGCAAGTGACAAGTGTTGATTGTCTATCAGTTTTTTGGGCAATTTGTCAGTTTTTTGGGTAACAGCCGCCAATTTTTGAGCAACTGGTGGCACTTGTCATCATATGGGTCGAGTTGCCCAATTGCACTGTCTAAAAAAGACATTTTTGGATCTGTGGGCAGGAACCGAATTCACAATGGTTGCCCGGTCTATTTTGGTGATTATCCCTTTTGCAAATAAGTAATTTATACTTATTCCGTAAATTATTTAACAAATTATATCAACCAAAACTGTTAATTTAAAATAAACAATGCTTAATAAGAAAAATGGTAAGATGAAATATTTTTCCAACCTAGAATGTGCAAATCTAAAAGATTAAATCTCTGCAGATCTAATAAATTTGAACGGCTGAAAGGTTTCAAAAATGTCTTGCATTTCTTGATAGTTAATTGAGCAAAAAATCAACATTTTAGGCCTTGTTAGCTTTCCTTTTAATAAAACACCTTGTTTTCAAAAATTGTTTTATTTTTACAGCAATTTAAATTAGCATACTCGCAACATGATCAACCAAAGGCAGATAGAGTCACAACAACTAGAACGTCAAAGCATCAAAACTAGATTCATAGTAAAAGTATTCCACAAATCATGCAAATTAGGATATTGTATGTTAGTGAATACAGTTTAAGAAACTGACTATCGAACAATTGTGTTACAGGTTAAGCCTGTGCATGGAAGTTTTCAGGATGCAGCCTCAGAATCAATTAGAGAATGGATTGAAAACCTTGAAACTGGCTACTATCTATCTGGAATGTCTGTGGGCCAACAGACTATCCCAAGCATGGTCCGTGAATTCAATTCGGCGATAGGAAAAGAAACAAGGAAGCGAGCAATGGAGGGATGCTAGATGTGTTGGTTGGTTGTGTTGGGAGTGGATGCAATGCATTAGGTTTGTTTCATGAATTCATGGGAGACAAAAGTGTACTGATGATTGGAGTTGAGGGTTGTCGATTGGGAATTAACAATGGTGACTTGCACTCCGCAAATCTTAAGTAGGTGTTTATCATGGAGCCATGTGTTATTTGTTACAAGATGAAGACAGCCAAATTGCAAGAACACAATCTGTGGCTAGTGGGTAAGTACCATCTAATAATTTGAACCAAAGAGTTTTTGTCTATATAAACTAGAATCATAGAGACTAACTTAATTGGTTTTAGTTTCTGTTTTTATAGGTTGAAATTTCCAGGAGTTAGTCCAGAGCTAGCAGAGAAGAGTGTTACACAGTTACTGATCAGGAAGCTATTGATGCTAAGCAAAGAACAAACATTAATGCATAAAAATGGCAGCGAATTAATCATGACTTGTTCAATTTGTCATCATTGACCTTTCACTACTTTTAAATATCGATCAGTACTAAAAGTTATGAACATTAGCTCCTAAATTTATCATAATTGACCTTTCACTACTTTGATGGCAATTTTCTTTTTGCGAACTACATATCAATTAGGCTTCAAGTCAGGAAATTATAATTCTCAAGTCTTTATATAAGTTCACAAGAAGCTTATAATATCGATCATTATGTCTTGAACCTAAATGTTTATGAAATAGATTAATGCAGCATGTTGGACCATAATATTATAGAAGCAAAAGTTAGGGTAGTTTAGTGTAATTTTATGTATGTATTCTGTAAGTTTGTATAAACCGACCCATTGTATTGGGCTGGGTCACAAGAAAGAAATGGTTATATAGTGTAGGGTTACAACGTTTAGAATAGGTATGACGGTTAGAAGGAAACGGTGTGTCTCTTGTGATGCAACGTTTCATGTAGTATAAATAGATAGGATCTCTGTAAACAAAATGTAACCCATACGTTTGTAAATATCAGTTATCAAAAGGGTTCATCCCATCATTCTTTGTTTCATTATTAATTCTTGTTTAATACATACAAGATGTTGTTATGTGGAGATGCAAGACCTGTGTAACATTGGCATTAGAGCAAGAGTTTAGTCGATCCAGGGAAGAACGAGTGCAAGTGGCCATCGATTGAAAAGCAAGAATCAAAAGCGAATGGTTGTTGTACAACCTGGTGTGTAGCAACCAGAAGAAAAGAAAGGAAGGAGATTACCTGTTTATTTGTCGATTGGAGAAGTAAGAAGACAATCAGAAACCAGAGTAACAAGCAAATTAGAATCGTTCGATTGAAAGGAAACAAAGGCACTTTCGATCAATCATATCAACCGATTGTGGTTACCCAACAGAAAGAAGGAACGATTTTGGTATTTCCCTTTACTTTATGATTTTAACCTAGAATTAGACTTATTAGTTTTCTTAGAAGGTTAGAAAGTAAGAAAGTACGATTAAGTCTTGTATTTTTTAACAAAAAAAAAACATTTTTTATTTAATAAAAATACAACATAGTAAGTAAGAAGGAAAAAACTAGTATTTAAATGAATCCTTACCATGGCAAAGTAAGCAATTATGAAAAATACTATTGTTTTAAAGAAAGTAAGAATAAAGTTTTGATATTTTTCTATTTAGGGAGACAAAATCAGTTATTTCAAATTAGAAAAATACAAAACTAGTAAGAAGTAAGAAACCGAACCCTTGTGGTTCACATAGTAAGAAGTAAGTAGAAACCTATTGTTTTTAAGGAACCTAGTGTTTAACGAAACCTTGGTGTTTCAAACTAAGTAAGAAAATTCTAGTGTTTCCAAAGTAAGTAAGTAAAAGAAAATGTTTAGCGTTTCAAAGTAAGTAAGTAAGTAAGAGAAAAACTAGTGTTTTTTAGAAACCTTAGATTTTCACCAGTAAGAGAAACCTTAGTGTTTCACCAGTAAGAGGAAACCGTAGTGTTTTCACCAGTAAGAGAAACCTTAGTGTTTCACCAGTAAGAGGAAACCGTAGTGTTTTCATCAGTAAGAGAAACCTTAACGTTTCACCCCGTAAGAGAAACCTCCGTGTTTCGACCAGTAAGAGAAACTTTTGTTTCAAAGCAAGTAAGAAACTGATCATACGATCAGAAATAAGAAGTAAAGTTGATCACGCTTGGTGATCACAAGAAAGCAAGATAGTAGGCATGAATACAATCCTTCGTGGAACAAACCTTCGTGGTAAAACCTTTGTGGTATTAACCTGTGTGGTACGATCAAGTAAGCAAAAGGAAAACCTGTGTGGTACAAGCAAGATGAAAGATTGAAACCAAAACACAAATTCGGTGTTGCTATTTCATAAAGAAGGCAAGAAAGGCTAAAGGACGTCAAAGAAGAAAGAAAGAGAGAAAGGAAGAAAGCATGGCGAATAAAGTCAAGTAAAGAAGCCTCAATTTGCGTCTATAACATTAGGGGAGAGAATGTTGGACCATAATGTTATAGAAGCAAAAGTTAGGGTAGTTTAGTGTAATTTTATGTATGTATTCTGTAAGTTTGTATAAACCGACCCATTGTATTGGGCTGGGTCACAAGAAAGAAACGGTTATATAGTGTAGGGTTACAACGTTTAGAATAGGTATGACGGTTAGAAGGAAACGGTGTGTCTCTTGTGATGCAACGTTTCATGTAGTATAAATAGATAGGATCTCTGTAAACAGAATGTAACCCATACGTTTATAAATATCAGTTATCAAAAGGGTTCATCCCATCATTCTTTGTTTCATTATTAATTCTTGTTTAATATATACAAGATGTTGTTATGTGGAGATGCAAGACCTGTGTAACACATCATACAAAAGACTGTCGTCCGGAAGGGATAATTCCAACATTGGAGGCTTCTCATGATTTGGCATATCTTGAAAAGCATTGCCCTACGTTTCCACATGGCACCAAGCTTCTGGTTGACTACAGCGGCACCGGGTATAACGATGCTGCCACCGTCCTTAATACTATGTTTAATCAATTAGTATGCCACAATAGTCTTAGATGGATGGCCAAAACATGTATAACAAGTATAAAACAAATAGAAAGTTACACTTGATGATAGAAATAAATAGAATTGAAGTAACCTTAACTTTGGTGGTGGACCAAAATACTACTTGTAAATGTGCCCCCGCTTAAAATAACCGTTGTTCCAAATTGTTGGTTTGTTAACGGTGCTACTGATGCTATAAATATTGTGATACATGTATGGGTAAAGGGGAGTAATCTTGCACCCTGGTAAATATATAAACCAAAATGTTTAAGTACAATGGATATGGGTGAATCCCATATCTCAGCCCGTTACATAGGCAAACTTACATAACAAGATACTTCCAATTTTCTAAACAAGAAAAACACACCATTACTCACATGACAACATAAGACATAACGAAATAAATTACTTCCTACGACCTTGAAGCCTAGTGCCATAAATGGCATTAAAGGCATCCAAATTCTCTGGAAGATCAGAAACCTGGTTCGCATAGTCATCGTAGTCATAGTCATCATCAGCATCTTCAAACTCTTGGCCACCACCAAACAAATTAGCAGACTCATCAAATGGATTAATAACCACCTCATCATCAGAATCCGAAACCACGATCTCTCCCACCTTAGAAAAAGGGTTAACCTTCTTAGTAGAAGAGGTGGGAGGAGAAGAAGAAACACCAGTTGTAGGAGCCACAACCGACTCCTTCTCTTTTAAATCACTCACAAGAGGATCTTGTGAAACACTACCAATCTTAATAGACTCTTCCTCCTTAACTTCCATTGTATTACCTGTTTTAGTAGATTCATTCACAGTAACTTCCATTGTACGACCATCATCCACATCCTTGTTGTTGTCATTAGACGGAATACAAAAGGAATCTGTGTCATCCATATTAAGAGCAGCAAACTGATTAGAAGTAGAAATCTTTGTTCCACTCGTACTAGGCAAATCAGAAGCCTTCTTCTTAGTGTCATCCACCTTCTTAGATTCTGGAGGATTCTTTTTGGGTTGATACTGAAACTGCTTACCTACAACAGGTTTAGTAAACCCTCCTTTACCCTACGTCATAGAACCACCTTGCTTACCCTTCTTTTTATTATTGACAGTCGTGAAACCATCATTAACCGGCTTAGTAGGCTGAACTGGAGGTGCAACAACTTTAAGACAATCAACCAGAGTATGACCAAAGATCTTACAGTTATCACACCGAGGTGGTTTCCATTCGTATTCAACCCATATCTTCTCAATAGTCGAACTCGAACCATCAAGTAACGGTATCTCAACAGTGAAGCTATCCCGAAGCACCTCATCTGACTTTACATCAATCATGCATCTAGCAAAACTACTACGGCCCCACGATTCCATGCACATTTTGCTTGTAAAAGCATCTAACCTTTTGGGCGTGCCAATCAGTGTGGCAAGAAGACTGAGGCCATCATCAGAAAACATAGCAAGGGGAACATCATGAAATTTAACCCACATCGGGATGTTAGTCAAATCCTCTTTAAGTAGGTTTGTGTTCAAAGTCCATGGTTTAAGAATAATAGGAACATTTCTGATCAACCGAGGACCGTTTTCAAGCACATCATCAACACCTTTCTTCGAATTGAACTTAAAAAAGAAGAACCCCTTAGCATTCATCATTACCTTTTACACACCAAACTTAGCCCATGCATTGCGGACATAGTAATCAACAACAGCAAAAGCAAGGCGTTGGCTAAATAAGTAACCATAGAGAGTATTCTCAAACTTTGTGTTCACCTCTTCCACAACTTTCATTGGAACTGAAAGGTCAACATCATCCTTCTTATTGCTACATTCCAACCTCCGAAAATTAGACACGTGTTTCTGAGGTTCATTAGAAGTAGCACCCGCGTAAAAAACCGACTTTAATCCAGTACCATTAGTAGTAACAACCTTGGGAGCAATAGGACCAGAAGTTGCACTCTTATTCATATTCACATTAGGACCAGAATTTGCACACGAAGGAGGAGTACTAGTTAAATTAGCATCATTAGCAACAATCTCACTTTGAATTATATTCATGGCATCATCAAAGTTCCACATTAGGCTGTTTAGAGCAACTAGAAGACGAACTAGAATCATGTGTAACATGAAGCTGCTCCCCATCATCCAACACAACCTTAACATTGTACTTATTATTGTTATCAGCCCCATGCGAATCGTTAACAACATTACCAAGTGAAACCGGCTTCACTTGGTTTGTTAGTTGCTCCATGTTAGCTTCACGAGTTGATTGAGACCCCAATTCGTTACCATCATTAGAAGCAGTACTAATGACAGGAGTCTCATCATTAAGAGGTAATGGAACCCCATCATCATCCACGAACACAAGTTTACCTTTGAGAATTTTTCGTTCCATGTCACCGATCTTTTCATCAACCCTAATATTCCTGGTAGAACAAGCAACACCTGACGAATTCTTATTACCAAGGAAACCCTTATTCAACATCTCTCTTACCCCACGTACAGAAGACAACCTTATACAATCAAACAACGAAAACAGAATGTACCAGCATGCACGCAATAGCCACTAAAACAAAAGTAAACCCTAACTAAAAAGTTAGGGTTACTAACCAGCACCCATCATGATACGTACCAATAGTAAGATAGATTGATTCCAACAGGCCTTAAAGGAGTGTTATAACCGACTTATAACAAAAGAATAGAGGCACCATCAATAGATAAAGATAAGTAGTCGATTCCAAAACCTTAATGTAATCCACCAGACTCCTAACTCTTTGCAGCAACAAGGGAATTAGGTATAATGAGATGGAGTAAACGTTAATAGTAAAGGTTGAAGAAATCACAAGGCGACATAAGAAACCCTAAAACTACGATCACCCAAAATACCCCAAAACAAGATGATTATGGTCGAAATCTGATCAAGTAGAAGAGAACACGAATGTTAAACACTTCACTATAACAAATCACGGCCAAAAACACAAAGATTAAGGTAGATTAGGCAGAAAATGATTAAAGATTTTTAGGGTTTTTTTTGTCGCCTTTTTTCACCAGAGAGATACTCGCGGGTTGCCTAAAACGATTAAGGTAGATTAGGCAGAAAATGATTAAGGGTTTTGTGATACATGTATGTCCCATCATTAATGATCATATCTTTTTCGATTAATTTTCTGGATCTAAGAAACTAATGAGCCCAGTGTTTCAGTCAGTTAGCCTAGTTTGAACCTTCGTATAGTGTTAATTGTGAGTGAATTTGCTAAGATACTTGTTACATGAGATTTTTTCCTCCTTAGAACCTATTCTGGTAACGATTAAGCAAACATCAATTAAAAATGATGTAAAAGCTGAGTTTTATTTCCTAAGATAAACCCGAGCCAAGGGAATAGCTTAACATTGGACCAAAAATACTACAACAATGCATAAAAGTTGTTGCCAGTTGCTTCAAGCAAGCTAAAAATTGAAGTCTGGCCCAAAACACACATGCAACTAAAAATTCCATATGAGATCCGAAAGCGAAACAAAATGTTTGGAAGTTTAACCAGAATTCACTTGACAAGGTCTACGCTTATTCATATATCTTCAAGATATGCAAAGTCAATACCCAAACCTATAACCCATGAAAAGGTGAAAATGGCTTCCTGATGTTGCATCAGTTTGACACACTATCCCCAAAAGTTCCAGGATCTTCGAAGGTTCGTTCTTGACTTCTTTCATCCGCGGCAAAGATAAAGAGAAATTGTTGGCTGCCAAGTTATTTTACCTCTTCCATTGACCGAACTGCAACGTACACAAATACGAAGATTTAGAACAAACTGTTTTAATCAATTAACAACTAACAGCTTCTATGAAACTAGAGAAGGGCTAGATGGTGCGGTAACCCTCTTCACGTTCTGTAGTTAACAAAAAAATATGAATCATGTATTGCACTAAATTTAATATAATGAAGGGAAGTTAACAACTGCTTTACCTTTTAAAACGCCATGATATTGCTCATAGATCGTTAGCACCTACTGCCCATTTTATCCTTTCAATTGTGCACTTGATAAGAGTATCAACTGTAGCCACTGATACTAGGGATATTTTTGCAGTAGGAACCGAATCAACTAAAATCTGGAATGCAACAGTGAGTAACGATCCACCAGTATACTGCCCTTGTCCATCTGGAAGAATGGCAAAACCAGATGGTAGCAAAGCAACATAAGCTGGATCACCCCCACTTAACACAGCATTCATTGGTGCGATATCTACTGGTGCATATATAAGATATGATCCGGTGGCATCAGTTGAAGTCTCTTGAAGTATGAGCATGTTGCTCTGGATTGAATTAGCACTCTACAGTGTGAACAAGTTGAAATCCATATAAGGAAAAGTTAAATGAGGGACATCAATTAAGTTCTATTGTTACTTTAGAACTTACATTGGCACGTAGAAGGGAAACACAGTTCCCTGGATCACGACCGTTGGCAATGTGTGCCATTTCTTGAACATGGCCGCAATTTGAAAGAATGTCCCACTGGATATATAACACAAAAATGACAATTAACTTTCAGATTTTTGTTGAGTATATGTTTTACAAGGTTTTACATGAATAAATTTGTTACCTCGCTCCTAGAATTCTCATCTCGAAGAAAATTGAAAACCTGTTCTGGTGGAATTGGTAACCAAAAAGAAGATGCAACACTTAGCACAATACCAGTAGGTTTTCCTGGATCATCCATACTCTTTCGGGCCATTACTCGAACATCATCTGCCCCACTGCCATATAAAGTAGTCCATGTGTGGGCTGTCGAAGCACCAACCCCGCTACAGAAGCTCAGAACCATTCTCTCTGCTAACTTCAGCACACTCTTTCTTCCTTCTGGATTCGCTATAACTATCAAACATATATGGAAAGATGTTTAGTTTATCAAGCTACTCATACTATACCAGGTTGTGCTAAAAATAATATGAATTAATATAACGTTATTAAGTAATTAGTAAGGATATACTTGCCTCCGACATCTCCTGGTAGAATACTCCTAGCCATTGCACTTGCAATCCGTTCGCACTGTCTCTCTAACGTAGCTACCCATTTTTTTGCACCAAACGCTAGACCAGAGTTAACTAGCACCTTGTACATATTGTTAACGTCGCCATTTTCAACTTCAATATGTTCAATCCATGTGACCTAGAGATTGAATTATGCATGTTAATAAAAGCCAGGTACGTTCACATTTGTATTTATCAATTCGTAAAAGATAATGAAGTTTTGATGTGAAGCTAGAAGGTGTACCCTTGAGTACCCATTGGGTATTTCTTGAATCAAACAGCCAGATGGCCTTTTTCTATATCTTGGTATCGATGATGGGCGCACATTATCCATCGATACATCAACCACGACCCACATCCCTTCACCTTGTTGTTTACAATACCTAACAAAGCAGTTTTCTCGTGTTGGAACATATGGTGAAGGCACCTGATACTCAGCTGTCATCTAGAGAAAAATCAACCGTACGTAGTGAATGTTTAGACAAATATAGAGAGAAATTATTACTCTGCAAGACATTATAATTATATTGATCCTCTTACCAATTGAAGAGCTCCATTGTAATTTCCACCCACTCCGGTTGAAAGTACTTCGGTAGTCATAGCTCTTGAAACAATTCCACAAAACACACTTGACCATTGATTCTGAAAAGTTAATGCTAGATTATCGACTTCACTATTCATAAGAATGCTGATTGAAAAATAAACTATATTCAGCAAACACTTACCACATCCATTAGAATTTTCACAAGAGTCATATGATTCATGATGACAACATTGGAATTCCTTGAAGCTTCAGATTTTAGTCCAGTTGACCTTGGTCCAGTGCCTCTGGGAAATGACCGAAAATATTCATCTTCATTTAAGGTCTCATGAGCGGGGTCATCTTGAGATGGAACCCACAAGGGTTCACCAATCTGAGCCATCCTGATTAATTCCTCCATGGCTGTAACAGCAAGATCGATAATAATAGGCTTTTCAGCCTCAGTAGCTCCAGACATGGACCGGAGTAGGTCACTCGCACCAGACGTTTGTCCTACCATTCCTTGTTGCTGGATGAAAGTAGCCACAGTAAGTGTAAGCAATGAAATGGTCCATGAGACGAAAGATCAGGGAAAGTGAGTGCTTGCTATACTTGGCAGCAATTCCAGATCGATGCGTCAAAATCCAAAAAGGAAATTAACATAAAAAATTATTGTTATACACGTACACCCTCATATTAATGTGAGAAAATTTAGCCAGATTTAATAAACAGTTTGTTCCACATAAAATGATATTAACAAAACCAAGATATAACACATTACTTTCTCTTTCAAACAACATCCATGGTATATAACAAATGATGTAGGTGCTTGTGATGTATATATTGTAACACACGAAAATGAAGAAGATGGATTAAAAAAAATAATAATAAAAATAAAAAACTTACTAGTTATCTCTTTCTTAGGGAGAGAGCTGGTGAATGCTAATGGAAAACCGTTTTCAAGATAGCAAAAAGAGTGGGTTTCAGACAAAATCTGAGTGATAATTGCCTGATTTATTGTGAAGACATTTGAGAGAGAGATATGAAGGAAAAGAAGAGGTATGAGAATTGAATAGATGACAGCCAAATAAGGAGGAGTTAATGCAGAAGGTATTGAGAGGATATGAAATTGCCTTTAATGGATGATTTAAGCTATTATTGCTTTTAGAGAGAGCGAGTAAGAAACATGTATTTCGTTTTGTTTATTTGGAAGGGATCAGCTAACAAGTGCCCATTGGACACTTTTTAAGATGTATCTATACTATCTATAATGTGAAAATAGTCAAAGTGAAATGTGAAATCCTTAACTTTTGGTCAATCCCCATAATACCCTTGTCAACTAATTATCTAAATCTTAATTAATTTAAGCAACTTTGTAAACATATAAAAACTACACTTTTGATTACTTATATAATATAGGCAAGTATTAATAAATTTCCAATCTTCTACTTTTACTTATTACTTAACACAAGTTGGTAGAGATAGGCAAATTTCAAATTCATTTCAAAACACACGGTTTGTAACACAACACAAGATTTGTTATAATATTAATACTTTTAAAAACATTATCTTATTTTCCATAGCAACAACATTTTATCGCGTGCAAAGCAACGACATTTTATCGCGGCTAAAGTTGAAACTTATGAAAATATATATTGCAAAGGTTTTTTTCCATTGTCTATATAAACAACCCAGTGTGTTAATTCAAACTTCTAAATGAAATTTCAAATAATTTTCATAATCTGTATGATGAAAAAGTATTTATATGTACCAAAAATTAAGTGATACTTGATTAGTTTATTTAAATGAAAAATATAATAAACAAAAAAAGAAAAAATTATTGTTTTCCTTACATGATAGTTGATCATTTTACTTTTGTTTTACGAACATATCAACGGGTTATGTACAAGTTATATAAAAGAGGCATATGCATATTGGAGGTTTCAAAAATAACTATACGAGTACCCATGCATAGCAACGAGATTTTCTAGCGGCAAACAGCTATAGTTATACAAAACATTACGCAAAACACTTAACCAAAATATCACTGTAAATATATGCCATTATAAATCCGTTGCTATGCACGAGTACTCGTCTAGTAGAATTGAAAGTTGAAGTGTATTAAGTGGAAAATCATATTTAAATATAGTAATATAAAAGTTGAATTAATGCTTATTAAATTCATTTTTGATTTAAAAAGGAAATTTTAGTTGCATTAAGTACATATTAAACGCGTTTTTTATATTTTATATGGTGTCTAGCGGTCATTCATTAGCAAATCCCTATTTGGAATACGAATGTGCATATATAAAAGGTATTTGCTAACGAGTGCCCACTAGAGACTCTTTAATAGATAAATAAATACCGTTAACGTTTAGTTAATACATCAAAACTTCCTTCAACACTAAAAAATGCATTTAATAAATCTTAATTAAACTTATAATTTATCATATTTATATGCGATTTTCAATTTAATACACTTAAACTTTCCATCTATTATACCTTATAAGATGTCCAGTGAGCACCCGTTATCAAATCCCAATTATAAGTTTAATTAAGGTTTATTAAATGCATTTTTTAGTGTAAAAGGAAGGTTTTAATATTTTAAATAGATATTAAATGCATTTATTTATCCATTAAAAGGTGCATAGTGGCAACTGTTAGCAAATCCCTATTGTTTAACTGATTAAATGTTGTTCATTACTAACCGACCATATTTACCATGTTTAGTTATTTTATAAAAGAGTTTTGCTAACATGTGCCCACTAGTCACTTGTTAACGTGTTTATAAATGGTATGTTCTGGTTCATTTTAGAGAAAATTATATTCAAAACTTTAAATATAGTAATTTATTATTTTATTTAATGTGCATTTAATGCATTTAATTATAGTAAATTATAAAGGGTTTTGCTAAAAAATGCTTTTAATAAGCCTTCTTTTTACACTAAAAATGCATTTAATGTCTAATTAATATATTAAAACCTTCTTTTTACACTAAAAATGCATTTAATAAACCTTAATTAAACTTATAATTTACCATAATTAAATGATTTTCAATTTAACACACTAAACTTTTCATATATTATACCTTATAAGATATCCGGTGGGCACCCGTTAATAGCCTTAGCATCCTTTAAAGACGAGAACCAGAAGAACAAGAACCCGTTCCTGTTCATTGTAATTTTCTGAATACCATATTTACCCCAGTTATTACGCACAAACCATTCAAACACAAGGAAAGTAAGTCTTTTCTCAATAAAATACCCATAAAGCGAATTTTTCATCCGCTCATCAATAAATCAAAAATTAGCTTTATCAGAAGATGAAGGGCTGATTTTAGAAGCACAAGTCGAGGTTGCATCTACATTAGAATTAGTCGCGAGTGTCTTATCCACATTACCAATTGAATGTATAGAAGTATTAGCATCAGAAATACCACGAAGTGCCTCTTCGAAACTCACACACGCAACTTTAGTAATCGAATCCATAATCGTATTCGTACCAAAATTTTGTGACTTAAGAGCAACACTAATAGATGTAGCACCTTTATTATGTGGACCTACTGTTTTTGTTTGTTCAACATTCATATCACTATTACCAACATATTGGTTTAACATAACCCCACCATCACAACCATGCATGTTGGTAGTATCATTAGTTACCACTTTATCACTCGAACCTGAATCCCCAACATCATTCGAATTGGCATGCATGTCAAGGAATTGATTGTGGTTTTGAACCTATTCTTTCCATGACCCCTCTTAATTGAAACATGAGATCAAAGACTCGAAATAAGAGTGACTTTGGTTCCCTCATACATATAGGGGTCCTCTAATAATGAACAAGTATTGAATGATATTGAAGAAAATAGTATTCTAGAAAAATTCAAAGAATTAAAGGAACTTCTCCTCTTAGAGGAAATGATCATCAAGCGATTCAGTGCACGTATCAAGTTTACTAGCACCCATATTCATACCATGACTATCTTTTTTCTTTTTCTTCTCCCCTCTCTAGCTCACCCGAATCCAAAAACCCACTTATCATTCTCAAATCATTCGCAACCAATCTGATACGTGCTAAAAATGATTCAAGTTAAAGACACGTGGATGACATGTGACAACTCAAAAGTTTGTTACTAAAAAGAGCGGGAAAGTTTGTTAGCTTAGTATTCCCAGTTTTCACTTGTATAAATACCCAACTATCATTTCAGTTGTAATCATTCACTAATTAAAGATTGTAATCTTTTCTCTCTCAATTCCATTACAACTTTGTGAATCATTGATATCAAATACGGTTACATTTCTTCTTCATATGTTCCCCTGTTTGATTATCACATAACGACTACATTTCACATTGATTTATAGTTGTTATATCTTTGTACGTATCAAGTGGTATCAGAGCCCTTTCTTGGCACCATTTTCATTCAAGAAGTGTTAAACTGACATTTCTTGATATTCCGGTTATCTTCTCCGGCGAAATTCCGGCAAGAAACCAAGATTCCGGTTTAGAAATCAGCCACCACTGATTTCACTGTTCTGTTTTCATTTGGTTAGTGTCAATCAACTGTACGGCCACAAGATAAGCCGAAATTCTCGTTAAATTTTCTTATCTTGAACAAGCTGGCAAGCAGCAGTTGGATTGAGTGACCCAGAACAGTTCTAGTAGTCATTATCCCAATTGGTCAGTGAGAAATCATTGTTGATGAGTGGTAATGATACTTTAGACATGGTGGAAACCAGAAACACATCAAGAAACCAAGAAACCACAATGGAGTCACTTCAGACCACCATTGAGTAAATGGCAAGAAGAATGGAGCAATTGCAGAATGAGATGATGAGGATGAGATCTGGTGAAGGAACAAGTAATGGTCTTCATACTCATGGTGGAAGAAATAGTGGTGGTGTAGTGGCAAACCAATATGGAAGAATGTCAAAAATTGAGTTTCCAAGATTCAATGGAGATGATGTTAAAAGTTGGTTGTTCAGATGCAAACATTTCTTCAAAATTGATGAGGTGCAGGAAGAGATGAAGGTGGAATTAGCAGCAATGCATTTGTCTGATAGGGCCTTGGTATGGCATCAACAGTTCTTGAAAAAGTATGGTGATGGTTGTCCATGGGAATTCTATGCAGAACAAGTTTTGAAGAGGTTTGGAAGTGTGTTTGAAGATCCAATGGTGGAACTCAAGAATTTGAAACAGACTAGTACAGTACAAGCTTACCAAGATCAGTTTGAAGATTTGTTGAATAGATTGGAATTGCCTGAGTCTCTTGCAATTAGTTTGTTCATTGGAGGTTTGAAAGATGAAATTAGTATGCCAGTAAGAATGTTCAAGCCAATCACCTTGGTTGATCTGTTTACCATGGCCAAAATGCAAGAAAAGACAAATTCAGTCAACAAGCAAAGGTATACTCCTATTTTACCTACTCCCAAAGCTAATCCAGTGAATAATTACAATAATAGGAGCAATACTTATGTGGCTAGGCCTAATAATGCTTTTTATGTCAATAATGGAAGTAGTTATAGGCAAAACCAAACACCCTATAAGATATTGACCCAAAAGGAAATTGAGGAAAAGAGATCTAAAAATCTTTGTTTCTATTGTGATCAAAAGTATGTGCCTGGACACAAGTGTAGTGGTCAATTACATTCTTTAGAAATTGTAGCTGATGAAGAATTTGAAAATATGGAAGAAGAATTGATTAATGAAGATATGGGTCAAATGGGTGAGTCTGAGCAAATGGGTGAATTGGAGCATAATAATGAAATGATGGCACAAATCTCACTAAATGCTTTGACTGGAGTGTACAATTACCAAACCATGAGGGTCAAAGGTATGGTAGGAAGACAGAATGTACATGTACTTGTGGATTGTGGTAGCACTCACAATTTCATTGATGTACAAACTGCTAAGAAGTTGGGGTGTAGAACTAAAAGAATGTGTCCATTACAAGTTGCTGTGGCTAATGGTGATGCTATGATTAGTACCTTATTGTGTCAGGGTTTGTCTTTGACTATGGGAGAACTCACATACACCATTGATGCAATGATTTTACCCCTAGGAGGTTCTGACATGGTACTAGGAATACAATGGTTAGCCACTTTGGGAACCATTCAGTGCAACTTTGCAAATTTGACTATGGAGTATTATGTAGGTAATAAGAAAGTGATGTTGAGAGGGTCACAACAGGCTGCTTTGCAGTGGATGCACCCTAAGTTGCAATTTAAGGCTACTCTAAACTCAATGGCTGTTTGTGTTTGTCCTGTTTCATTGTGCAATATGGAAGGTGTGACTTTGATTGAGCCACAGAAGATTGATGAAGTTTTGGATGAGTTTAAAGAGGTGTTTGAAGTGCCCACAAGTTTGCCTCCTAAGAGAACCCATGACCACCAAATCCCACTATTACCAAACACTCCACCAGTCAACATTAGACCTTATAGACATCCACCAAGTCAAAAGGATGCAATAGAACATATGGTGAAAGAATTGTTGGAATCAGGGGTAATAAGGTCAAGTCCAAGTTCATTTTCATCTCCAATTGTGATGGTCAAAAAGAAGGATGGGCCATGGAGGATGTGTGTGGACTATAGACAATTGAACAAGCATACAGTCAAAGATAAGTTCCCAATTCCTATGATTGAAGAACTTATAGATGAGTTACATGGGTCAGTGGTGTTCTCTAAGCTTGATTTGAGGTCTGGTTACCACCAAATCAGAATGAAAGACTCAGATATTCACAAGACTGCTTTTAGAACACATGATGGACATTATGAATTCCTGGTTATGCCATTTGGCTTAACCAATGCTCCTTCTACTTTTCAATCACTGATGAATGAAGTCTTCAAACCATACCTAAGGAAGTTTGTACTGGTTTTCTTTGATGATATTCTGATCTATAGTAAGTCAATTTCAGAGCATTTGGGTCATTTGAAGTTGGTGTTGCAGACTATGCAAGATCACACATTGTATGCAAAAAGAAGCAAGTGTACTTTTGCTGTTTCACAAGTGGAGTATCTTGGTCACATAATATCTGATAAAGGAGTTGCTACTGATCCTGCTAAGATTGAATCAATGAAAGATTGGCCTATTCCTAAGAATGTTAAACAATTGAGAGGATTCTTGGGTTTGACAGGTTATTATAGAAGGTTCATTAAAGGTTATGCAGTCATAAGCAAACCTTTGACTGTATTGTTGAAAAAAGAATTCTTTCATGTGGAATGAGGCAGCTCAACAAGCTTTTGAAGAGCTGAAGAATGCAATGGTTCAAGCACCTGTGTTGGGAATGCCAAATTTTGAAAAGGAATTTACTGTGGAAACTGATGCTTGTGGTAATGGGATTGGAGCAGTGTTGCAACAAGATGGTCATCCATTGGCATACCTCAGTAAATCACTCTCACCCAAACATCAGGTACTTTCTACTTATGAAAAAGAATTTTTGGCTGTCATTTTAGCTTTAGAAAAGTGGAAGGGATATCTAATGGACAGGCACTTTAAGATCAAAACTGACCACTTTAGCTTGAAGTATTTGCTAGACCAAAGATTGACAACACCATTTCAGGCTAAGTGGTTACCAAAACTGTTGGGATATGACTATGAAATAGCTTATAAGAAGGGTAGTGAAAACATTGTAGCTGATGCTTTGTCTAGAAGGGAAGTACAAGGTCAGTTGTATGCTTTGGTAGCTACTAATGTGAACACTGAGTTGCTTAAGAAGATTGAAGAAAGTTGGGTCAATGATATGAAGTTAGCTGAACTAATTCAAAAGTTTGCAAACCCAGCTTTTAAGTCAAAGAAGTATACTTGGGCAAATGGTCAATTGAGAAGAAATGGTAAATTGGTGGTGGGTGATGATGAGGCTTTAAGAAAATTGATTTTCTCACAGATTCACAATGAATCTGTAGGAGGTCATTCTGGGGTGCAAGTGACTGTGCAAAAGTTAAGTTCACTGTGCTATTGGAAGAATATGAGAAAAATGGTGAAGCAATGGGTCAGAGAATGTGATGTTTGTCAAAGGTGTAAACCTGATCTCAGTGCTTATCCAGGTTTAATGCAACCTTTGCCTATACCAGTGAAAGTGTGGAGTGACATTTCAATGGATTTTGTTGAAGGTTTGCCAAAGTCCAATGGGAAAACTGTAATTCTTGTGGTGGTGGATAGACTTAGCAAATATGCTCACTTCTTACCCTTACAACATCCTTTTACTGCAACTCAGGTGGCACAAGTGTTCCTTGACAATGTCTATAAACTCCATGGTTTGCCAAATACCATTGTAAGTGATAGAGATAAAGTTTTTCTGAGTAACTTCTGGCAATCATTGTTCAAAGTATTGAAGGTCAAATTACACATGTCAACAGCCTATCATCCACAAACTGATGGCCAATCAGAAGTGGTGAATAGATGTCTTGAATGTTATTTGAGGTGTATGTCTGGTGAAAAGCCCAAGGAGTGGACCCAATGGATTGCTATGGCTGAGTTTTGGTATAATACCAACTTCCATTCTGCTATACAAACTACACCCTTTGAAGTGTTGTATGGTCAATCACCACCTATCCATATGCCTTATTTACCTGGAGAAAGCAATGTGGAAGCTGTGGATAGAAGTATGCAAGCCAGAGAACAAGTGGTGGGGATGCTTAAATTTCATTTGAAGAGAGCCCAGGATAGAATGAAAAGTTTAGCAGACAAGCATAGAACTGACAGAGAATTTGAAGAGGGAGTTTGGGTTTACTTGAAATTGCAGCCTTATAGACAATCAACCAATAGACCAACTCCTTACAACAAGCTGTCATCAAAATACTATGGTCCTTTTCAGATACTAGAAAGAGTTGGCAAGGTAGCTTACAAGTTACAGTTACCAAGTGGAAGCCAAATCCATCCAGTGTTCCATGTGTCCCAGCTCAAGCTTTGTAAAGGAAGTGTGGATCAACCTGGCACTTTGCCTTTGCCCATGTGTGATGACAGAGGTATGATGTCAGTGTTTCCAGCCAAGACTTTGGACAGAAGACTTGGGAAGATGAATAATAGGGCTGTGGCTTATGTTCTGGTTCAATGGTCCAATGGGAGTGTTGAAGAAGCTACATGGGAATTGTACTCAGAATTGCTCAAAAGTTACCCTGAAGCTGATCAACTGATGGCTGCTTATAATCAAGTTTGACTGTGGAAAGTCAAATTCTAAGAGGGATGGATTTGATACGTGCTAAAAATGATTCAAGTTAAAGACACGTGGATGACATGTGACAACTCAAAAGTTTGTTACTAAAAAGAGCGGGAAAGTTTGTTAGCTTAGTATTCCCAGTTTTCACTTGTATAAATACCCAACTATCATTTCAGTTGTAATCATTCACTAATTAAAGATTGTAATCTTTTCTCTCTCAATTCCATTACAACTTTGTGAATCATTGATATCAAATACGGTTACATTTCTTCTTCATATGTTCCCCTGTTTGATTATCACATAACGACTACATTTCACATTGATTTCTAGTTGTTATATCTTTGTACGTATCACAATCAAACAAAAACAAGAAGCACAATTTATGTCTTAGACTTCAGTTGAAACACATAAACCATAATAAAATTAGGGAAAACACAAAAGAACCGAACTTACATGATAAACCAGCTATGAATCGACAAGAAAGATCAATGAGTTTAGAATGAAAATCCAAACTCAATGACGCACAAAATCAATAAAACCATAGGAAATCCTAAAAAAACGAATGCACGACACCCTAATAAATAATGAAATCCCACAACTTAAACAATATTAAAACAATGAATCTAGCATAAAGAATGCAGATCGATGCAATAATTATGAGTGAGTCGGTTGGAATTAAAAAACGATCAAAAGTTGTAACTTGTAAGGGTATCGACTTTCGCCAAATTCACCAAAGGGTGGGAGCATGTGGGGTTTTTGCAATATCCAAGCTTTCTGTCTCACTTGTATTGGAAAGTTGGCACAGCCAAGCCTTGAGGCAGTGACTTCGAACACAAATCTTAACTATAGATTTAAATCTCATACAAAGACACTAAGTACTGTTGTTAGAGACAACTCCAACTCCAACTACCGGAAAGTTTGGAAACCTTTGGAGGAAAGTTTGTAGCCGAAGTCCTTGTCACTCCGTTGGAAGAACTAGAATCTCTTTAGTCTTTTCATGTCCGTTTTGCATAATCATGAATTTAACGTTAGTTGTTAAACTAGTTATAATACCCGCGCACGCGCGGGTTTTTAAATTTTTCTAATGATATATTTTTATTTCTTAAAAAACAAATAATTTAATATTTTTTTTGTTTGATTTATGATTTTTAATTATATTTGTTTATTATTAAAGATAATTATTTAAAAAATTTAATGTTGTTGTTATTAGTTGCATCTTATCTATATTTTTTGTATATATCTTCTACTTGTGTAGTATTGCATCTTATCTATATTTTTTTGTATTTATCTTCTACTTGTATAGTATATCAACAAAACAAATTTTTAAAATTTTAAATTAAAAAATAATAATTAAAATATTACCTAATAAGGAAATATTTTTTTTCGAAATACGAAAGTAACTACTAGGGGTTTTGTTTTATTATATAAAAGATTTTTGTTCGTGCGTTGTTATTCCCGAAATACGTTTTATGCGCCATATACTAACATACATCAGAATACCGAGTTGATGATCGGCATTACATTATCATCCTTTCTTTACTATCACGCATATTCATTAGAAAAAGAAAAAGCCCCTAAATAAGATACACAACACCTTACAAAACGAAATCACTGTAGGGATAGCAAACCATAATTATAGAGATAACAATAACGATACAAGGCATTACCACTATGATAAGATAAACAAAATTTGTAAACGAGATATATGAACATAAAAGTTTAAAAGAAGATGAAACCAGATTGCAAATGAAACTTAAGCAATAACAAGATCGAGGCACTTGTTTGACACGCTTCCGTTAAAATAGATTCATCCTCTATTCGATGTCTATTTCCTAGGGTACAACTATCCAAGCAGTTGTACTGTCGGAAGTGACCTTATGCCTAAATTTCTCATCAAACCAAAACTTGTGTTTATGGAAATTTGTTAGTGTATAAGTAATATACGTACGTGTATTACTTTCCTCTCCCTCTCTTTTTGGAACCAAGGTATTCCTTTTATAGCCGGTTCAAGAAAATAAAGGTTACATATGATTAATAGCCATTAAACCGACCATTAACAACAACTTAATTTTTAGCAATTAATCTGAATTGATGGTCATTAACGAGATTTATTTCAGAAATTATTTTGTTGTTACATCTTTGACTTCGTCAATTGAAGTACCTACCTTTCGGTTCCAATATCTTACTTTGAGACTAATATCCCATTCACACTCAAGTTGTCAGACGTGAGTTATTCACTAACTTTTCCAACAATCACAACGCCTTAAAAAAACAATACGATATACCATTACTCACAACACAAAGTTGTCACGTGAAAGAGTGGGCTCTATATGTACCTTATTTCAATAATGTCCTTGTTCCCATGGGCAATGACCATCATTTGATAAGCAAATCCCAGCTCGATCTATGAAGACATGATATTTAAATGTTGCCTTTTGTTAATGCATCAAATCTTTATTCATGATTAACTTTTTTATGTTGGATTAACCATGAAAAGTGGTTTGATTCTCAAATATGAACATAGATAGAGCTAGCAACTGCACTAAGGGATTATGTAGGAAGAGAAACTCCACTTTACTATGTTCCAAAAGCCTCATGGATCATTACAAGAATATCAACGGAGGAGGGCCTGATATATATCTCAAAAGAGAGGATATGAGCCACGGTGGATCATATAAGATAAACAGTGTTGTTGCACAAGCGATTTTGGCCAAACATATGGGACGGAAAAGTGTTATAACAGCAACTAGCGCCTGCCACAATGGTATTGCAGCAAGTGCAGTGTGTGCTAAGTTGTCTCAAGATTGTACTGTTTTCATGGGAACCAAAGATATGCTGCGAAAACCATCAAATGTGCAATTTTCATGGAATTGCTCGGAGCTCAGGTGCCTTAATCATCTCTTGGCTCAACTTGTTGTATTTAATAGCTAAATTTCACAATGAAATCTTTTTAGACGTATATTTTTGCAAATAAGTAAATTATACTTATTCTGTAAATTATTTAACAAATTATATCAACCAAAACTGTTATTTTAAACATAAACAATGCTTAATAAGAAAAATGGTAAGATGAAATTTTTTTCCAACCAAGAATGAGCAAATCTAAAACATTTAATCTCTGCAGATCTAATAAATTTGAACAGCTGAAAGGTTTCAAAAATGTGTTGCATTTCTTGATAGTTAATTGAGCAAAAAATCAACATTTTAGGCCTTGTTAGCTTTCCTTTTTATAAAACACCTTGTTTTCAAAAATTGTTTTATTTTTACAGCAATTTAAATTAGCATACTCGCAACATGATCAACCAAAGGCAGATAGAGTCACAACAACTAGAACGTCAAAGCATCAAAACTAGAATCATAGTAAAAGTATTCCATAAATCATTCAAATTAGAATATTGTCTGTTAGTGAATACAGTTTAAGAAACTGACTATTGAACAATTGTGTTACAGGTTAAGCCTGTGCATGGAAGTTTTCTGGATGCAGCCTCAGAATCAATTAGAGAATGGATAGAAAACCTTGAAACTGGCTACTATCTATCAGGAATGGCTGTGGGCCCGCAAACTATCCCAAGCATGGTCCGAGAATTCAATTCGGCGATAGGAAAAGAAACAAGGAAGCGAGCAATGGAGAAGTGGGGAGGGATGCCAGATGTGTTGGTTGGTTGTGTACTGATTGGAGTCGAGGGTTGTCGATTGATAATTAACAGTGCTGACTTACACTCCGCAAATCTTAAGTAGGTGTTTATCATGGAGCCATGTGTTATTTGTTACAAGATGAAGACGGCCAAATTGCAAGAACACAATCTGTGGCTAGTGGGTAAGTACCATCTAATAATATGAACCAAAGAGTTTTTGTCTACGTAAACTAGATTCATACAGAGTAACTACATTGGTTTTTGTTTCTGTTTTTATAGATTGAAATTTCCAGGAGTTAGTCCAGAGCTAGCAGAGAAGAGTGTTACACAGTTACTGATCAGGAAGCTATTGATGGTAAGCAAAGAACAAACATTAATGCATAAAAATGGCAGCAAATTAATCGTGACTTGTTCAATTCTTACTTCTTAGTGAGAATTTTTAAATAGCACACCCAGTTTTAGTAAAAGTTATGAACATTAGCACCTAATTAAATTTATCATAATTGACCTTTCACTACTTTTGATGGCAATTTTCTTTTTGCGAACTACCTGTCAAGTCTTCAATACAGGAAATTATAATTCTCGAGTCTTTATATAAGTTCAGATTGTTGGAATGTGAGAGTTAGACTAGCACGATACGGCTAAAGGTGTGTGAGCCTATTGGGGGCACACACATTAAACATTAGAATACGTTATTGTTATTTTACGTAAAGCTCAAAATTGACTTGTTTGGACACGAAATGAACTAGATAATATAATTGCTTGTCCTAATCTTTGTGACTGGTTTCATAGAAAGATCTGGAAGTGTATATAATCTGTCTAGATTCATTGTGAAGAGATAAGGGTTGAGAAGGAGAATCATGATGTGTTTAGGAGTGTGTTATGCTAAGGCTTAAGTTAATACTTGAAGCTTATCATTAGCTAGGGTTTGGAGGGTATATAAACATCCTCATACCTGCTCATATCACACGACACACAGAAATACAAAACTCACTTTTACATTGAAATCAAAAGAAAAAGATAGTTTCTTTTTGGTCAAATATATAAGGCTGACAAACACAATACTATATTGGTTTTGTCTTTGTTTTGGTTTTGTAATTCATACGTAGCACAGATATATACAAAGAATTCCATCTTTGTTTATTTGTCTTGTACGTTCCTTCTCTAAGCCAATCATACGTATCCTTCTTTGGGATTTGATTCGGTTTAAGCAAGTGTTTGGGTTTACGTGGTACACGGCTAGCACTCCGGGCGTATTTGTTTGACGTGTTTGTGTGAGCACTCGTAGAGGTGATTGTTTTAATCACTTATTTGATTTATTTTGCGGGTGACTACGAGGGTTAGTTTTCTATTTATTTTTCATGTTTTCTCTTTTCCTTTAATTTGTTTATTATTTGTGTGTTAATCATAATTGCTTAACTAGATCTAATATCCGCTGCGTACTCGTAGTTAATTAGTTAACTTGATATATAAATTCCAACAGTGGCATCACGAGTCAACTCGTTTAGTGGTTATGGGTTACACGATTTAATAAACACGCGAAAAGGCTGCATGAAATCTAATTTAGTTATTTGTTTTATTTTTGTATTGACAACTATCATGCAATACTTGTCATTAATTAATAAAAAATACCTAGACACAAATGAATTAAAATTAATTGTTAATTAGATACATAAAATAGCAAAATATATTAAAAGTTAATTTGTTTGCCATGATTATTTTATGTGTGAATTCCGGCTATAAGACCTACGCAATCAATTTTTTGATGTATGTGGCGATCTAGGCACTTGATGAAAACCTAGTGAGGGTCTTATGGTTCTCCATTTGGGGAAGACTCCTAGTGGACTCGGTTGTTATATGTTTAATTAATGTTCATGTTTATGTAATTGATTCTTTATTTGCATAATTGTTACATGTTTTATACACCTAATTGCATGCAATATGGAATAATACATATCGAAATCATGATATTAATATGGACTTAATTTACACGCCTAAATACCATGCTCATTGTGACCTGCTATTTGATTCGTGGAAAATTGTTTTTGTAAAATTAAGCGACCTAAATTATTGAAACAAGTTTTCATGAAATTAAAAACTGGACGCTATGGACACTTGGGAAGTACGGCTCACCCACTAGAACAAACTATAAGGGGGGTTTAAGGATGGTGCGCACAGTCACACCTAAAGGATTTCCGGTCATTGCCTCGCGCTGACCTGGTCCTCCGCCACCTTGCGAGTTCGATTGGAGCTACCGTGAACCATGATGATCACTACAGTGTCATTACTAAAGTTTTTAAAATAAAGTGCTACAAAGTTGTTTTGCATGCTTCTTTGTACACAAATTTTACCACATTTATGTGTTTACCGTATGTGAAAATTTTAAGTCTATGCCAACCAACCAAGGACACGTGCTTTTGGCTTGACCTCTTTGGTCAGACCTTAGGGCCATTCCAAATCCATGGTAAATATTGCTCATTGGTCAGACCTTTGGTTATATTTGCACGTTCTTGTTTGGTCGACTTATTTCGAGTATGCTTGGTCAGACCTTGGACCCGAGGCATAAGATGAGACTAAACATGCTCATGACATTACTACTTGTCTACTAATGTCTTGATCAGTCTCATAAGTCTAAGAGTTGCGTTTTATGCAATTAACGCTCGTCGCTTACCTCTTGCCCCATTTGTTTACACATTGGTCAGACCTTTGGTAATAAGTGGGAGGTCAAGTTGGATCTTAGTCTTAATTAGTAATTAATTGGGTAGTTAATTCTATTAAGAATTTAATTATCAAAAATACTAATTATTTGAACTTTTCTTATATTGTAGATGACTACCTCAGTCGGAAACAATTCAGTACTCAGGAGTTTCTTTGAGAAACAAAAACTCACTGGACCTAACTTCATTGACTGGTATCGCCAGCTTCGCATTATACTGTCAGCTGAAGATAAAGAAAATTACTTGGAGCATCCTATTCCTACTGCACCTGTTGCAACTCCTGGACACCCAGTCCTTCCCGAGGCTCTTGCAGCTCACACTGCTTGGGTCAAGGGGTCAAAGGACATTGCTGCTTTCATGCTTATGACCATGGACTTAGAAATCCAACGAAATCTAACCCATCTTGGTGCATATGACATGTTACAGGAGTTGAAAAGCATGTTTGCTCAACAGGCAGAACAGGAACTTCTGCAAACCGCGAGGGAATTTCACTCGTGCAAGCAAGAAGAAGGTCAATCTGTAAGCTCATATGTTCTAAAGATGAAGAGCTACATTGACAACTTGGATCGTCTCGGTCATCCCGTCACTTTGAACCTTGGAGTCAGTCTAATCTTAATTGGACTCTCTAGGGAGTATGACAGCTTTGTGCAGAACTATAATATGCACAGCATGGGGAAGACTGTGAATGAATTACATGCTATGCTTAAACAACATGAGCAAACGCTACCCAAGAAAGATGCTGCACCTGCACTTCATGCTATACGTGCAGGAAAGGTCCAGAAAAACCAAGGTAAAAAACCGTTCAAGGCTGCTAAGGGGAATCAAGGGGATGGAAAGTATAAGTTGGCTTATGCTCCTGAGCATAAACCATCTTATGCCTCCAAGCCCAAGAAACCTCCACCACCCAAGAAGGATAGCCCTGCAAAGGACGCGACCTGTCACCAATGTGGTGAAATAGGTCATTGGAGAAGGAATTGTCCCGTGTATCTCGCCGAGTTGCTGAAAAAGAAGAAGCTATCTCCAGGAGCTAGCACTTCAGATATTTTCACCATAGAACTCTATACTTTTCCTAGTACATCTTGGATTTATGACACGGGTTGTGGTACTCACATCTGTAATACTATTCAGGGTCTCAGGGGAAGTAAGAAGCTGAAGCCAGGAGCTTTAAGTCTGTACGTGGGCAATGGTCAACGGGCAGGAGTTGAAGCTATTGGAAATTATCATTTATGTCTCCCAAGTGGATTAGTAGTTGTTTTGAACAATTGTCATTTTGCTCCCTCTATTACTAGAGGAATTATTTCAGTTTCTCGTTTGTTTGACGATGGTTTTATTAACCGCTTTGAATTGAATAATACAATTTCAGTTTCTAAGAATAATGTTGTTTATTTTAGTGCTATCCCAAGGGATGGTATTTATGAAATTGATATGTCTTGTTCTAAAACAAATGATAGTTCTATGTATGCTGTTAGCAATAAAAGAGCCAAGCTAGACTTGGACTCTACTCTCTTGTGGCATTGTCGTCTTGGACACATTAGCAAGAAACGCATGGAGAAGTTGCAACATGATGGACTTCTCAACTCAACTGACATTAAGTCATTTGAAAAGTGTGTTTCATGCATGTCTGGTAAGATGGCAAGAAAACCCTATTCACATCAAGTGGAAAGGGCTAAGGATCTACTTGGACTAATACACACCGATGTATGTGGCCCATTTAGAATTATGTCAAGACAAGGAGCAAGTTACTTCGTCACTTTTACTGATAACTATAGTCGGTATGGTTATGTTTACCTGCTGAAACATAAACATGAAGTGTTTGAAACATTTAAAGTGTTTCAAAAGGAAGTAGAAAACCAACTCGGGAAGACCATTAAGTCACTACGTTCTGATCGTGGAGGTGAATATATGAGTCAAGAGTTTTTGGATCATCTTAAGGAGCATGGGATTATTGCCCAACGCACTCCTCCTTACACTCCACAACATAATGGTGTGTCTGAGAGGAGAAATCGAACACTGCAAGACATGGTTCGCTCCATGATGAGTCAAACTACTTTTCCAAAGTCCTTTTGGGATTATGCCCTTGAGTCTGCTGCACGCATTCTCAACATGGTTCCAACTAAGAAGGTTGATAAGACACCATACGAGGTATGGCATGGCAAAGCCCCTAAGTTGTCTTACTTAAAAGTCTGGGGTTGTGAGGCACTTGTTAAGCGTGATACACTTACCAAACCTGACAAACTAGAATCCAGATCTATTAAGTGTATCTTCATAGGATACCCAAAGGAAACAATGGGATATTCTTTCTATCTTCCATCTGAGAACAAAATATTTGTTGCTCGGAATGCTGAGTTCTTTGAGAGTAATCTTATGGATCAAGAAGCAAGTGGGAGTCTAGAAGATCTTGAAATTTTTCAAGAAGAAGATACAAATCCTTCTGTAGACACTAGCTTAGGTCATGATGAGGATGAACAAGAAATTGATGAACCTCAAAGTGATATCAATCCCATTCGTAAATCCGCTAGGACACGCCGTGCCCCAGATCGAATGTGCTTATACATCGATGCTGAGGAGCATGAGTTGGGGGATCTTGGTGAACCCAAAACCTATAAAGCTGCATTATTGGATCCTGAATCCAAGAAATGGCTTGGTGTGATGAATGTGGAAATACAATCCATGAAAGACAACGAAGTCTGGGAATTAGTTGAGCTTCCTCCTAACTGTAAAACTGTTGGTAGCAAATAGCTCTTCAAAAAGAAGACTGACATGGATGGTGCAGTACACACCTTTAAAGCTCGTCTTGTAGCAAAGGGCTTCACTCAAACCTACGGGATTGATTATGAAGAGACCTTTTCTCCTGTTGCAGACATTAGAGCTATAAGGATTCTTATAGCCATAGCTGCGTTCTATGACTATGAGATTTGGCAAATGGATGTCAAAACCGCTTTCCTCAATGGACATCTTTACGAAGAAGTCTATATGGAGCAACCTGAAGGTTTTGTTAATCCAAAATATCCTAACCGAGTATGCAAGCTCAAGCGTTCCATTTATGGACTTAAGCAAGCATCTAGGCAATCGAATAAACGTTTTGATGATGAGATTAAGAAATTTGGTTTTACTCAGAATCAAGATGAGCCATGTGTATATCAAAAGGCTAGTGGGAGTTATGTCACTTTCCTAATTCTATATGTTGATGACATATTACTCATGGGAAACAATATTCCAATGTTACAAGATGTAAAATCCTATCTTGGAAGATGTTTTGCCATGAAAGATCTAGGAGAAGCTGCATATATTCTTGGAATCAAGATCTATAGAGATAGATCAAGACGGTTAATTGGTTTATGTCAAACTGTTTACATTGAGAAAATATTGAAGAAATATTTTATGGAAAATTCCAAACGAGGAACTATCCCAATGCAAGAAAAGCATAAATTGAGTAAATCACAAGGTGTTGAGACACCTGCTGATAAAGAGCGCATGCAAAGAGTTCCCTACGCCTCAGCTATAGGATCAATTATGTATGCTGTGAGATGTACTCGTCCTGATGTTGCGTTCGCTCAGAACATAACAAGCCGATTTCAACAGAATCCAGGTGAACTTCACTGGACTGCTGTTAAGAATATTCTTAAGTATTTACGCAATACTAAGGATATGTTTCTGGTTTATGGAGGTGATATGAAACGAGAGCTCAGGGTTTCTTGCTACACTGATGCTGGATATCTGACAGATGCTGATGACCTCAAATCTCAGACTGGATATGTATTCGTTTTAAATGGAGGTGCTGTTGACTGGAAAAGCACAAAGCAAAGTATTTATGCAATTTCATCTACGGAAGCTGAGTATATAGCTGCTTATGATGCATCTAAAGAGGCTGTATGGATTCGGAAATTCATTTCTGGGCTTGGCATTGTTCCCACAATTGAAGAACCCATAAATATGTATTGTGATAATACTGGAGCCATTACTATAGCTAATGAAAGTGGAATCACCAAGGGTGCTAGACATTACCGTGCAAAAGTTCATTATCTTCGAGAGACCATTGAGATGGGAGACGTGAAGATATCAAAAGTTCACACAGATGACAATCTAGCCGATCCATTTACGAAGGCTTTAGCATATCCTAAGCATTCTAAATTGACTAGGGATATTGGTTTGATACCAGCTAGTAGTCTCATGTAAATCTGTGTGTAATTAGTATTTGGATAATTTGGAATTGTAAGACAGTTTTATTTTCTGATAAATAAAGATACGAGGTATTTGTTATTTTATTCATATAACCTGTTATTCCATATTTGCATGTTTAATCCATGAAATGATTTATCATTCTAAATATGTCCATTGTCGGTTAACAATATGGGAATATTGTTATGCAAGGCAAATGTGAGTGTTGGTTATATTCTATGAGAATGTGGATTGTTCCCGCCAAACTCATATGTATTCACAAGGGATGCATATTGGATACCCCAACTTTCAAACATTTACTTTTGGATCCTTGTCATGAGTAAAATGTTGAAATGGTTTGTTAAGTCATCCTTAGACTTGAGATACAAGCAAGTTCTGTTATGTGTGGATATCACTTTTGTAATTATATGCCAAACGCTGTCCTGAATAAGGCAGTTATAAAAGCTATTTTTCGGAGTGATGTGAAGCAGCATTCACAACACTTGTAGTCAACAATGGATTTGTTACTCCACTTGATATGTGCAGAAAGATACCATGGGCCCTCTCCAGAATTAATCAGATAATTGTTCGGCCGAACCCAAAGGGTAATGCAAGATGATTCTTGATTACATTTGGTATATCTAATTAAATTCTATAACGAGAATCTAAATGGTTAAACTATATGGAATGAGTTAAGATCCATATTCATGGTTTAACGGTATCTATAACAAAGGATGATAAAAGCAAGACATAAATGACCATGCTACTGAGAATGATTTATGAAACTATATCTCAGACACCTTTAGGTTAATAGCGAGTGAGAGCGTTGCTAGACGTTTCCGTCGTTGGTGTTTGTGCTATCTGCTACTCCAACTCCCAAGTGGGAGCTGTTGGAATGTGAGAGTTAGACTAGCACGATACGGCTAAAGGTGTGTGAGCCTATTGGGGGCACACACATTAAACATTAGAATACGTTATTGTTATTTTACGTAAAGCTCAAAATTGACTTGTTTGGACACGAAATGAACTAGATAATATAATTGCTTGTCCTAATCTTTGTGACTGGTTTCATAGAAAGATCTGGAAGTGTATATAATCTGTCTAGATTCATTGTGAAGAGATAAGGGTTGAGAAGGAGAATCATGATGTGTTTAGGAGTGTGTTATGATAAGGCTTAAGTTAATACTTGAAGCTTATCATTAGCTAGGGTTTGGAGGGTATATAAACATCCTCATACCTGCTCATATCACACGACACACAGAAATACAAAACTCACTTTTACATTGAAATCAAAAGAAAAAGATAGTTTCTTTTTGGTCAAATATATAAGGCTGACAAACACAATACTATATTGGTTTTGTCTTTGTTTTGGTTTTGTAATTCATACGTAGCACAGATATATACAAAGAATTCCATCTTTGTTTATTTGTCTTGTACGTTCCTTCTCTAAGCCAATCATACGTATCCTTCTTTGGGATTTGATTCGGTTTAAGCAAGTGTTTGGGTTTACGTGGTACACGGCTAGCACTCCGGGCGTATTTGTTTGACGTGTTTGTGTAAGCACTCGTAGAGGTGATTGTTTTAATCACTTATTTGATTTATTTTGCGGGTGACTACGAGGGTTAGTTTTCTATTTATTTTTCATGTTTTCTCTTTTCCTTTAATTTGTTTATTATTTGTGTGTTAATCATAATTGCTTAACTAGATCTAATATCCGCTGCGTACTCGTAGTTAATTGGTTAACTTGATATATAAATTCCAACACAGATGAAGCTTATAACATCGATCATTATCTCTTGAACCTAAATGTTTATGAAACAAATTAATGCATCATACAAAAGACTGTCGTCTGGAAGGGATAATTCCAGCATTGAAGGCTTTTCATGCTTTGGCATATCTTGAAAAGCGTTGCCCTACGTTGCCACATGGCACCAAGTTTGTGGTTGACTACAGCGGCACCGAGTATAACGATGCTGCCACCGTCCTTAATACTATGTTTAATCAATTAGTATGCCATGATAATCTTAGATGGATGGTCGAAATATGTATACAAGTATAGAAAAAATAGAAAGTTACATTTGATGATAGAAATAAATAGAATTGAAGTAACGTTAACTTTAGTGGTGGACCAAAATACTACTACTTGTAAATGCGCCCACGCTTAAAAAAACCGTTGTTCCAAATTGTTGGTTTGTTAACGGTGCTACTGATGCTATAAATATTGTGATACATGTATGTCCCATCATTAATGATCATATCTTTTTCGAATAATTTTCTGGAGCTAAGAAACTAATGAGCCCATTGTTTCAGTCAGTTAGCCCAGTTTGAACCTTCGAATAGTGTTAATTGTGAGTGAATTTGCTAAGATATATACTTGTTACATGAGATTTTTTTCCTGCTTAGAACCTATTTCAATGAAAATAATTAAGCAAACATCAAATAAAAATGAAGTAAAAACTGAGTTTTATTTACTAAGATAAACCCGAGCCAAGGGAATAGCTTAACATCGGACCAAAAATACTACAACAGCGCATAAAAGTTGTTGCCAGTTGCTTCAAGCAAGCTACAAATTGACGTCTGGCCCAAAACACGCATACAACTAAAAATTCCATACGAGATCCGAAAGCGAAACAAAATGTTTGGAAGTTTTACCAGAATTCATTTGCCAAGGTCTACGCTTACTCATATATCTTCAAGATATGCAAAGTCAATACCCAAACCTATAACCCATGAAAAGGTGAAAATGGCTTCCTGAATCCTGATGTTGCATCTGTTTGACACACTATCCCCAATAGTTCCAGGATCTTCGAAGGTTCGTTCTTGCCTTCTTTCATCCACGTCAAAGATAAAGAGAAATTGTTGCTGCCAAGTTATTTTCCCTCGTCCATTGACCGAACTGCAATGTACACAAATACGAAGATTTACAACAAACCGTGTTAATCAGTTAACAACTAACAGCTTCTATGAAACTAGAGAGGGGCTAGATGGTAAGGTAACCCCTCTTCACGTTCTGTAGTTAAAAAAAAATATGAATCATGTTTTGCACTAAATTGAATATAATAAAGGGAAGTTAACAACTGTTTTACCTTTTAAAACGCCATGATATTGCTCATAGATCGTTAGCACCTATTGCCCATTTTATTCTTTCAATTGTGTACTTGATAAGAGTATCAACTGTTGCCACTGATCCTGGTGATATTTTTGCAGTAGGAACCGAATCAACTAAAATTTGGAATGCAACAGTGAGTCATGATCCACCAGTATACTGCCCTTGTCCATCTGGAAGAATGGCAAAACCAGATGGTAGCAAAGCAACATAACACAACATTCATTGGTGCGATATCTACTGGTGCATATATAAGATATGATCCGGTGGCATCAGTTGAAGTCTCTTGAAGTATGAGCATGTTGCTCTGGATTGAATTAGCACTCTACAGTGTAAACAAGTTGAAATCCATATAAGGAAAAGTTAAATGAGGGACATCAATTAAGTTCTATTGTCACTTTAGAATTTACGTCGGCACGTAGAAGGGAAACACAGTTCCCTGGATCACGACCGTTGGCAATGTGTGCCATTTCTTGAACATGGCCGCAATTTGAAAGAATGCCCCACTGGATATATAACACAAAAATGACAATTAACTTTCAGATTTTTGTTGAGTATATGTTTTACAAGGTTTTACATGAATAAATTTGTTACCTCGCTCCTAGAATTCTCATCTCGAAGAAAATTGAAAACCTGTTCTGGTGGAATTGGTAACCAAAATGAAGTTGCAGCACTTAGCACAATACCAGGAGGTTTTCCTGGATCATCCATACTCTTTCGGGCCATTAATCGAACATCATCTGCCCCACTGCCATATAAAGTAGTCCATGTGTGGGCTGTTGAAGCACCAACCCCGCTACAGAAGCTCAAAACTATTCTATCTGCTAACTTCAGCATACTGTTTCTTCCTTCTGGATTTGCTATAACTATCAAACATATATGGAAAGATGTTTAGTTTATCAAGCTACTCATACTATATCAGGTTGTGCTAAAAATAATATGAATTAATATAACGTTATTAAGTAATTAGTAAGGATATACTTGCCTCCGACATCTCCTGGTAGAATACTGCTAGCCATTTCACTTGCAATCCGTTCGCACTGTCTCTCTAACGTTGCTACCCATTTTTTTGCAACAAACGCTAGACTAGAGTTAACTAGCACCCTGTACATATTGTTAACGTCGCCATTCTCAACTGCAACATGTTCAATCCACGTGACCTAGAGATTGAATTATGCATGTTAATAAAAGCCAGGTATGTTCACATTTGTATTTATCAATTCATAAAAGATAATGAAGTTTTGATGTGAAGCTAGAAGGTGTACCCTTGAGTACCCATTTGGTATTTCTTGAATCAAACAACCAGATGGCCTTTTTCTATATCTTGGTATCGATGATGGGCCCACACTATCCAATGATACATCAACCACGACCCACATCCCTTCACCTTGTTGTTTACAATACCTAACAAAGCAGTTTTCTCATTTTGGAACGTATGGTGAAGGCACCTGATACTCAGCTGTCATCTAGAGAAGAATCAACCGTACGTAGTGAACGTTTAGACAAATATAGATAGAAATTATTACTCTGCAAGACATTATAATTAGATTGATCCCCTTACCAATTGAAGAGCTCCATTGTAATTTCCAGCCACTCCGATTGAAAGTACTTCGGTAGTCATAGCTCTTGAAACAATTCCACAAAACACACTTGACCATTGATGCTGAAAAGTTAATGCTAGATTATCGACTTCACTATTCATAAGAATGCTGATTGAAAAATAAACTATATTCAGCAAACACTTACCACATCCATTAGAATTTTCACAAGAGTCATATGATTCATGATGACAACATTGGAATTCCTTGAAGCTTCAGATTTGAGTCCAGTTGGCCTTGGTCCAGTGCCTCTGGGAAATGACCGAAAATATTCATCTTCATTTAAGGTCTCATGAGCTGGGTCATCTGGAGATGGAACCCACAAGGGTTCACCAATCTGAGCCATCCTGATTAATTCCTCCATGTAGTGGCGAAGCTAGAAAATTTTCAGTGGGGGGTCGGGATCTAAATTTTTTTTCCTAACGCCATTTTTCGGGTAATACCGAAATTTTGGGGGGTCGAAATCGAATATACCAAAATTTTTCTACACGAAAACTATATACCCCTACATCGAAAAAAAAATTCGGGGGGTTGGGCGCCCCCTCCCGCCCCTATGTAGCTGCGCCCCTGCCTCCAAGGCTGTAACAGCAAGCTCAATAATAATAGGCTTTGCAGCCTCAGTAGCTCCAGACATGGACCGGAGTAGGTCACTCGTGTTGGAAAACATGAGAGCCTTTTAGGCTTATATTCGATGAAGAGAGGAATACTTAGAGAACTTTTATAATGAAATTTTATTGCTTAAGCTTTGCTTCCTTTTTTTACAAATGAATCACCCTAACACCTATTTATACTACTCCATGAAATATTCTAGAGACGAGATATTTCCAAGGATACTCTACTATGATCTAGATACTTCTTGTATCATCTTGATCATTATTAATACATCATCATCCTTATCTAATTATCTAATTCAAGAAAACTCCTTCTAGATATTTCTATCATATTCTAGATACTTTTAGTAGTTATCATCTACTACAATATTCTAAACAATTCTATAGATACTATAGTACAACATTCTAGAAGCTTCCATACCATTCTTCGTCATTCTAGAAGCTTCTTGATCACGGACTTGGGCTTTTATGGATAGTCGAATCTTTATTGAACTAAATCAAGTTTACGATCCAACACCCCCCTTTAAACTTGATTTTCCGATGCCAAGCATCATCCTTAGTCTTGAAAAATTTCCCTTGTTGAGCGGCTTGGTGAAGATATCTAAAACTTGGTTTTCAGACCTCGCATGTATCACTCGTACATCCTTCCTCTTTATAGTCAATACCATGCTTCTTCTTGTACCTTTTAGCCACAAGCCTTGCCTTGTACTTCTTAACTTCGCCTTTGGCGTTTCTCTTGGCCTTGTATACCCACTTGACTCTAATAGCCTTTTGTCCTTTTGGAAGGGTCGTCAACTCCCATGTATCATTTTTCACTATTGACTTTATCTCCTCATCCATGGCATGTATCCATTTCTTACTTTTCATAGCCTCCTCAAAAACTAAAGGTTCACAATTAGCATATAAGCAAAGAAGGGGTATCTCATCAGTTACCTCGTAGACCTCCTGCAAACTTCTTATCTTTGGTTCTCCTTCACTTGAACTTGAAGGTGAGTCTTGGGTTGGAGTTGGACTTTGAGGTTGTTGGACTTCTTCACTTGATTCACCTGTCTCTTCTTCGTCAGTGATAGGAAGAAAGTCATACCTTTCATTTTCCTTAATGTTCCAATCCCATGCTTCTTCTTCATCGAAATCCACGTCTCTACTCATACCACCTTCCTTATGATTGGATTATAGAGCTTATAACCTTTTGACTGCTTGTCATAGCCAACGAACACATGCTTCTCACTTCTATCATCAAGCTTGGATCGCCTTTGGCTCGGAACATGGACATATGCTATACTTCCGAATATCCTTAGGTGAGAGACGGTAGGCTTCATCCCATTCCATGCTTCTTGTGGAGACTTACTGTATAAACTCTTTGATGGACACCGGTTCAATAAATATACCACGCAGTCAACCGCTTCAGCCCAAAACTCCTTTGGCATCTTTTTAGTTTTTAACATGCTTCGTATCATATTGAGAATGGTTCTATTCTTTCTTTCCACCACTCCATTTTGTTGTGGGGAGTAAGGAGCCGTTAGAAATCTCCGGATCCCATTATCCTCACAAAATTTGTTAAATTCTTTCGATAAAAATTCTCCATCTCTATCGGATCTCATGGAGTTAATTTTTAAACCTTTCTCCTTTTCTACCATAGGTTTGAATGTCTTAAAAGCTTCAAAAGCTTGGGATTTTTCTTTTAGAAAATATACCCAAGTTTTTCTTGAAAAGTCATCAATAAAAAGCATGAAGTAAGGATTCTTACCATGAGAGAGTGGAGTAATGGGACCGCACAAATCCATATGAATTATTTGTAGAGGCTCCTTAGCTCTTGATGTCGCTTCTTTCAGGAACGAACTCCTAGCATGCTTCCCAAGAAGGTATCCTTCACACACTTGATTGACATGATCAATTTGATCTAGCCCTTTCACCATTCCCTTAGAAGATAATAACTTTAAGTCACCAAAGTTTAAGTGCCCGTATCTCATGTGCCAAAGCCACGAATGATTCTTCAAACAACTCTTTAAGCACTTAGCTTCATCATGTTGAATGTTTAGAAGGAACATTTGGTTTTTAGTCATAGGTACTTTTGCTATGAGCTTTCCTTCAGGATTTCTTATTGTGGCACTATGATCCTTGAAATGAATATCGTAATTTTTCTCTAAAAGTTGTCCCACACTTAAAATGTTACTTTTAAGGTTGGGCATGTTGTACACGTCCGAAATATATTGGTGACTTCCATCTTTAGCTCGGATAAGTATCTTACCTTTCCCTTTCACCGGCGCCTTTGATTCATCTCCAAAGGTGACATTACCTTGACTTTTCTCCATTTCCACGAAACAAGTCTTCTTCACCCGTTATATGGTTACTTGCAACGGAATCTATATGCCATGGCTCTATCCTCTCTTCTTGTTCGTCATGTCTTGCCATTAGCAAGGTAAGCTCATCTTTGTCTTCTACCTCAACAAGATTAGCTTTTTCTTCCACTTGTCTTGTGCTACTACACTCATTGGCATAATAACCATATCTGTGGCAATTGTAACATTGTATATGGGGCTTACCTCCTCTTTGAGATTGAAAGCCTCTCCCACGACCTCTTTGATATGAAGACCATTGATTTTCATCTTCTTTGTTGACATCTTCTCTTCCTCTTCCTCTTCGTCTTCCTCGGCCTTGGAAACCACCACGATCTCGAAAAGTACCGCGTCCTCGTCCTTGCTCCTTTCCAAGTAAAAAGCTCTTTTCTCTTTCTTTGAAAGAGACCATTGAGTATAAAGCTTGTTCCAAGGGTTATTTCCCCTTCTTTTCTTCAACTTCTCTTCATGGGCTTGTAAAGATCCCATGAGTTGATCAATGGTCATAGAGTCTATGTCTTTTGACTCCTCTATGGCCACAACAATGTAATCAAAGCTTTGCGGTAAAGAGCGAAGAATCTTTTCTATCACCCTTGTGTCATTCAAGCTTTCACCATTTCTCTTCATTTGATTTGAAATGGTCAAGACACGAGTGAAATAATCCGAAATGGTTTCGGATTCCTCCATTTGGAGCTTTTCGAACTCTCCTCTAAGAGTTTGAAGACGTACCTTTTTCACCTTGTCAATTCTTTTGAAAGCATTTTGAAGGATCTCCCACGCTTCCTTAAAAGTGGTTGCATTTGCAACTTTCTCAAACATCGCATCATCAAGACATTGATAGATGAGTGTAAGAGCACTTTGTTCCTTTTTTCTTGCCTTTTGCAACTCCACCCATTGGGCGGCATTCAACGAACTTTCATCATTAACTTTCTCAACACCTTTTTCGACTACCTCCCACACATCATGTGAACCGAGTAGCGCCTTCATTCGAATGCACCAACTACCATAGTTGTCTTTGGTAAGACGAGGAAATTGGAGCAAGTTCATTGCACTTGATATCTCGTTCTTCTAGCTTTGATACCACTTTGTTGGAAAACACGAGAGCCTTTTAGGCTTATATTCGATGAAGAGAGGAATACTTAGAGAACTTTTACAATGGAACTTTATTGCTTGAGCTTTGCTTCCTTTTTTACAAATGAATCACCCTAACACCTATTTGTACTATTCCATGAAATATTCTAGAGACGAGATATTTCCATGGATACTCTACTATGATCTAAATACTTCTTGTATTATCTTGATCATTGTTAATACATCATCATTCTTATCTAATTATCTAATTCTAGAAAACTCCTTCTAGATATTTCTATCATCTTCTAGGTACTTCTAGTAGTTATCATCTACTAAAATATTGTAAACACTTCTATAGATACCATTCTACAACATTCTATAAGCTTCCATACCATTCTGCGACTTTCTAGAAGCTTCCATACCATTCTTTGTCATTCTAGAAGCTTCTTGATCACGGGCTCGGGCTTTTATGGATAGTCCAATCAATATTGGACTAAATCAAATTTACGATCTAACAACTCGCACCACATGTTTGTCCTACCATTCCTTGTTGCTGGATGAAACTAGCCACGGGTAAGTGTAAGCAATGAGATGGCCCATGAGACGAAAGATCAGGGAAAGTGATTGCTTGCTATACTTGGCAACAATTCCAGATCGATGCGTCAAAATTCAAAAAAGGAAATTAGCATAAAAAATTATTGTTAAACACAATCCACATATTAATGTGAGAAAATTTAGCCAGATTTAATAAACAGTTTGTTCCACATAAAATGATATTAACAAAACCAAGATATAACACACTATTTCTCTTTCAAACAACATCCATCGTATATAACAAATGATGTAGGTGCTTGTGATGTATATATTGTAACACACGAAAATGAAGAAGATGGATTAAAAAAATAATAATAATAAATATAAAAAACTTATTTGTTATCTCTTTCTTAGGGAGAGAGCCGGTGAATGCTAACGGAATACCGCTTTCAAGATAGCAAAAAGAGTGGTTTCAGACAAATTCTGAGTGATAATTGCTTGATTTATTGTGAAGACATTTGAGAGAGAGAGAGAGAGAGAGAGAGAGAGAGAGATGAAGGAAAAGAAGAGATTTGAGAATTGAATAGATGACAACCAAATAAGGAGGAGTTAATGCAGAAGGTATTGAGAGGATATGAAATTTCCTTTAATGGAGGATTTAAGCTTTTATTGCTTTTAGAGAGAGTGAGTAAGAAACATATTTTTCATTTTGTTTATTTGGAATACAAATGTGCATATACAAAAAGCGATACCTAAAACTAGTAAAATATCGTATAAACTTGATTACCACGATTATCAAAAGTCATCCCGGTGAGAAAGAAAGATATAGTAGAGGATTTAGTATTTTTTTCTTTTTTCTTTTGGTTAAACATGGGTTTCCGACTCGATATTGTGAGTTGACTAATCCCACGGCGACTACCCTTTTTGGATTTAGTATTTTTGTTCACACTTATATTGGTTATGTTTGTCACATGAGATTATGGAGAGATTATGCTTATTTTTTCAAAAAAATAATCCCTAATTTAAAAAATAATCTTTGTTTGGCGGAAATAACTTATAAGAGATAATAATAATAATAATAATAATAATAATAATAATAATAATAATAATAATCTTCTATAATTTTTGAAAATCAAGGGTTACTTCATTTAACTTATAAAAATAATCTCTTTCTATAATCTCCATCTCCAGCTCCAGCTCCAGCAACAGAAACAGTTTTTTTGCCAAATATACGTTGAATTGCATGTGTATGGTGTATGGTAAAAAAACAAAAAACTCATACTCAATTTCACAGTATACTTGTAGTTGTTTTATTCCCACGGAGACTTTACTCTTTTAAGCTGCTCATTTTCATATGTAGCTGCTATCATAATTATGTACATTTATTTGCATATGTATTTTTATATACGTGTGATTTTTTCAACAACATATATATTAATAAAAATAGCAAGAAGTTAGAGGATACAAATAACAAAACATAAAATAACACTCGAAAACTACCCCATGAAGAGAACACCTAGGAAACTATGACACAGTGTAACTTAACATTACATTAATTAAGAGACACGCATGTGTGGTTAATAAGCAATAGCGATTTTACGGGAATAATATGCATCATTATTGAGTTTCATTCCTTCGTTCTAGTTAATAATTTTTTTGAACGGCGGGATTTGGCGGAATTTTATTAAGCTGCGCGACTCAACTGAGGGCGAGCACGGTTGGGCATGAGCTGCCGACATGCTAAAATACCAATATGCTTATTTAAGCAGATAAGCAGTTTGAAATAAGCAATCCCAAACACTCCCATGTACTTTATCGTTTTCTATATCAAGATTTAGAACTTAGCTTCTTTTAGTTTCAAGTAACATTTTGTGACTTTTGTTGCAGTCATTGAGTTGTGTTGTAACAATTTAAATGGAAGCATACCTACTCAGATTGGAAATTTGAAGAAGCTAAACGTCTTAGCACTGCAACACAATCAGCTAACTGGTCCAATCCCTCGAACCCTTGGAGGGTTACCCATGCTACATAGCCTAGATCTTAGCTTTAATCAGCTAATTGGTTCGATTCCGGCCACCGTATATGTTTTTTTTTTTTTTTTTTTTTTTCTTCCTGCAGTTTGATTTTTTAATGTTTGTAGGTTTGCAGCGGTTGAACAGCGGGTTCAGTTACAAGAACAACCGTGATCTATGTGGCGCGTCATTTTCTTCTCTGAGACCATGTACTGGTCTAGATATGAATATGATCAACGATCTTGAACCGTTTACACCCCTACGAAACACCACCTTACCTCAATACATAATCCGATCGGCTAACATTACACCCCATTGTCACCAACTACACACTGCAATAGCTCATCAAATCTCCGACGGGTTGGCATTATAGCAGCAAAAGTCACAGTCCTTCACCTGAAGTCAATCAGGAGATAATAACTATAACCAACACTCCTTCACCCGAGCCATTAACCAGATGAATGGTAAACTAAAAGTAGCTAGGCCTTATCATGATTGCAACTATCTATCGTAAAGGACGATAGGATATATAGCAACATTCAATCAGATCAAATGGTTCATAGTGATTATCGTAAAGCCAGTTTAATGACTAGGCACATAAACAAACATTGATTTTGCCAAAATAAGATGCCACGGGTTTCCAAATAAAACTTGCAATTGACTAAACAAAACAAAGAGTCTGAAACGATCCAACGAGGTTTTTAAACATAAACAGATAACTTTGACATGGAAGTATAATAATAATAATCATTCGAACCGATAAAACTAAGATAAAAGCATGCTCCTGAAACAATCCAACAAAAATACTTTTCCCAAAGAGCAAGAAAGTAAAATATCATCATCTTCTTCATATGTCCGGCAACCCTCTATCTTTTCATTTATTTCTCTTCCTTTTTCTTAAATTGTAGAACTCGACCGCCGCCTTTATCACCTTCTCTCCTGAGGGATTTACTTCCACCACCAGAATATCTTGCAAGACTTCACAAAGATGATCAAGATCGGTCAAAGCAAAGTAACCATAGTTGAATTCCCACGTAAACTGATCCTTATATGAAACCTCAAAAGAATCAAACGCGATTTCACCGGAACACCTGTCGAGTAATTTTTTAACCCTGTCCTTCAAAAGGACTTGTCGTCTCATTTCTACCATACGAGCAGACATCACGTAGGTCTCCTCTCGCACTATAAAAAACACCATGCCTTTGTTGCGCATCTTCTCAACGAGCTCCTTAATATTATTCGCACCTAAGGACTTGTAGTCCAGTGATTTGTGAAACTTATCCTGGTAACCTCTCTCTAACAAAGACAAACAAGACATTGATATTCCGCTAAAATAACTTCCAATTACCTCTTGAAGCATTCGGAAGACACGTGAGGATTGCCTTGAAAGATTTGTATTAGTCATGAGTAGATCAGAAAAGCTTGAATGTACCTGTTGATAGCCCAAAAATATATAATTATCAGCATCTTTGTTCATCACACTCAGCGAAAGTTTATTTGCAATAAATTTTGGGACTCCGTGCTTCACATCCAGATTTGGGAAATCACTTGTATTAATCTTGAAGTGCCAAAAGTTTAATAAGTTCAGTGGCAACACGTGACCAAATTCAGAAAGCTCAAAACGACAAGCCAGTTGAGAAATCGAATAAACAAGAACTATAAACATTTATAAGCCAATATATTGTAAAGATTATGAGATTAGTCCCTAGTCCAACTAATTTTATACTAAAGAGTTGTCGATGTTAGTGAACATATATTTTCTTTCCAAATGTTGGGTGCAATTCTGGAAAACCTAAGCCGTTCTAGAACTTAACAGAGTGTGATTTTGTCTATAAAACATAAAAAGGCCCTGCTTGATGATTACGCTTGTGACATCTAAGTGTGATTTTGAACTTACTAAGGTAACAAGCCAGCTCAATAGATCAAAAACTTAATAGAGGCAAACCCAACAGAGAAGCTCTTTAAGAACTAACAAAAAAGGGCTTTTGCGGTGATTCCAACAGATCTATTGAGCAGTCCAATCAATGAATAATTGCACATGACCCACAAGCTATAACAGATCTCGCTAACTCCATGTACATTTTCATAAGCTCATATATATCTCCTATAGCATGTAGCCAACCCAACTTAGTAGGAAGAAAAACCAACTACACCAGCATCAAGGGCTACCATTAAAAATAGTTTAACTTCCATTCATAGCGGTTAGCCCATTGAAAGGCTCATTACAACTTACAACTTAGTAGGTCCTTGCAGTGATTTAAGGGGTGTGTGTGTAAGTATTAGAGCAAGCAAACCGAGAAATAGTAATTGCTAATATCATTACCTCCATATACACTTAATTTCCATATTATCTAGTGTCTACCTAAATAATGTTTGTTCTAAGCGTACACAAATTTAAGAAGACAAGTATTACCACGTTTGATGGTTTAACTTGCATTTTAAAACAGAAAAACTATGTATACCAAATTTAAAGGAATCATGGTGATATTTGTTATTCTTAGATCAGCAGTGCACAACAAACTTTTTTGAAAACTAATAAAGAAACTAACTAATCGTATATATTCCATCGATCCTACTGGTTATAAATCAACTGATAACCTGTTACGGTACATTAAGCTAACAAAATAATAAAGGAAAATCAATCATAAACCCTAACAATATACTAGTGTTGCAAAATTCGGCCCGGGTTTTCACTAATCGGCTTAAATAGTAAACCTAAACTGAAGCATGAATAAAGGATAATAATTTGTTTTGGGAAGACAAAAACTAACTAATTGGTAGAACAGAACCCTAATTTTGAATATTAGGTACCAATTGAATGATTATACAACAAACAGAAAAATGAGAATATGAGCTCACAATTGATGATTGAAATTGAAAAAGTAACTCGCTCACGGATGGAGGATATGAATGAATATGTTTATGAGTAGTACCGACCCCCAAATTTTATTTTGACAAAAATACACCGTTGGTCCCTAAACTTTCCACAAAACATCGCACGGCACCTTAACTTTTAAAAAACATCGTCTGGCGTCTAGGTTTTTGAGGCCAAATGCGTCCCTTTGACCCTTTTCCCTCAGTCAATGTTCCATTTTTTGTTGACAAATCCCGTTATTCTTGTTAAATGACTTATTTACCCATATACAATCTCATCCTATCACTCTTTTCTTCATTTCTTCCATATCTCTCTACAAACAAAGTGGGTTGACTTTGGACAACTAATTAACTACTCTATCAAGTTCTGCTCATGCGATTGCTCTAGTACGTATTAAATATGGAAACCATTGGAACACTTATGCTTCTATGTTTCACCAATCCTACAAATATTGCCTCTTGGCCACACAAATGATGCTCAAATATTGTTTGTCACATCAAAAGTTTTGAGATCAACAGCCCACGTGAAGTTATTCCTTTCAAATGCAACTTACATGCCTTATGAGTTATGTCATCCACAAAGCCTAACACGCTTTGATTCTTGAGGTCAATTAATTAATCACGTTTTCTTAACAAGTATAAAATAATGCATGTGTTTTAAATGATTTTAGGAAGATTGTTTATCCGATTAGGTCATAAGATTTATGTAGTGGATTGTTTTATAAATGTGTTAAAAGTTGAATACTTGTGAGTAATATAAATAGGAAGGCCTAAACAGTAAGAGCACAAGGTGCAAACGACGAAGCACCCCTCGCCGTCCGATGTGGCATGGACAACGGCGAGCCGTTGCTCGCCGCCACACCGGAATACCCTCGCCGTTGCTCGCCGTTGGCCAACTCCCCGTGGCCACGGCGAAGCAAACTTCTGACATTGTTGCAGGTTAACGTTTGGGTTTGTTTGTTTTATTTGTGCAAAAAAGAGACATAACCGTTTATACACCAACGGTTGTGTTTGTTTGTTTATTTTATTTTTTTTTTCCTACCCTCTTTTACAACTATAAATACAACCTTCTTCTTCCATTCTCTTCACTACATTCAACAATCTAATCTAAATATTTCTATACCTCTTCTCCTAAGCAAAAAAAAATGTCTCAAAACCCGAACGAAGGAGGTTATTTCACGAACCTCCTAACGTCAAACCAACGTCCATACGGGGGAGCCTCAAACTCTTCTAGTCCCTCGTCTCAAAGTCCAAACCCTTCACCGCCATACGGTTCACAACCATTAAATCCGAATGACATTTACCGTAACCAACAATTAGCCTTTCAACAAGGATTCGCAAGTCAACAACAATTCAATTCGTCGCGACAATTTTATAACCCGAATCAACCATCCACTTTTCCTCAATCACAACCGATACAACCGTCTCAACCAAATCAAGGTACGTTTAAAGTACCTAAGCCAAGATCACCGGCCAAAGGCCGAGGAGAAAAAACCAAAGCCCAAAGAGGAAAAAACGTCGTAAATTTGGACGCGGACGATGACGATGACTTGGAAGAAGCTGCTAATACGCGTGCGCGAAAGTTGTGGTCGAAACAAGAAGAAAATATTCTTGCGGAAGCGTGGATAGAAGTTTCCCAAGACGAGGATCTGGGAAATGACAAAGAGAATGAATTCTTTTGGAACGAAATTCATGCACTTTTCAACGAGCAGACTACTGAAGCCCCACGAACCAAAAACATGCTATCCGGTAAATGGTCAAGGATCAATGCCGACTGCCAAAAATTCAACGCTATTTATAAACATTTAGAGCGTCGCAGTGGTGAAAATGAGCATGATCATGTCGAGAATACCAAAACGAACTTCTCACTACGTTTTGGACAAAGGGGTTTCACTTTACTTCACGTTTGGGATATCCTGAAATGCTACCCGAAATGGGATGCTGAAGAACCTCTAGACATTACATGTCTTGAGGATATATTCGGGCCAGACAAACGACCTCGTCCCGAAAGAAACAGCAGGCGACCCGGAAAGAAACAAAAGTCGACGGAAACGTCGAGTGCGGCGAGTTCCGGGGAGAGTCAAACGAGTACTTTATCGGGACAATTATCCGAAAAGTATAATCAAGCGAAAGACGCTCAAACGGCTTGTTACGAGGCGCGGAGGAAGAGGGAGGAAAAGGCGTTCGAGAAAGAAGCTGCGTTGTTGGAGTGGCAGGATATGCAGATGCTAATGCTCGATCCAAACACGGTTACTGACCCGGTTAGAGCCGAAGTAATTCGCAAGAGACAAGCATGAATAACTCAGAAATACCAAAATCTCGGCCGCGAAGATGACGAATAAAATGTTTTACTTTTCGTATTAGTATCGTATGTTTTTTTTTCCGTATCGTATTTTCTTTTCCATATTGTATGCGTGTTTTTTTTTCTCGTATCGTATTTTTTTTCCGTATTGTAACTTTTTATTTTATGAAATAAAATTAGTATGTTTTTTTTATTTTTTAGTATTTGTGAAATTAATTTAATTTATTTAAAGAAATGAATAAAAAAATAAGTGTGTAAGAGGTGGGGCCCTAATGGGGAAGTTGAGGTTTGTTGTTTGGTGAGGGGGGGTTTGTTGTGGTTATTTGAAGTTGAGGTGTTTTGGTGATGTGGCATGGTGGGGCCCGAATGGGGAGGCAAGTGCTTGTTGTTGCACCTTGTGCTCTTATATAGAATCTGCCAACTTTTTCTTTTTGTAGTTTAATGATGTCTGGGCGTTTGTTAAAGTAGTAAATTTAAAAGAATATATACAATTTGTCAGATGTTTCCTGTATTTAAAAGAGTAAGTTACATATGGTATGTGGTTTGCTCATGATTATGAATATGGTCTATGTATATACTAGTTACGAGTATTGTTTATAGAAGCCTTGTTTGTTTTATATTTGGTCTCTCGCTGATTCATCCGTTTAGTACCAAAAAAAATTAAGAAAAGAAGAAAGAAAACACAATTGCATAATTTTCTTTTTTGTAAATAATCCTCGTTTAAGAGACCTGTTCTTATTCCGAGGCATTTATAGTGTGTGTGTGTATATATATATATATATATATATATATATATATATATATATATATATATATATATATATATATATATATATATATATATATATATATGTTTAAGTTAATCATTTGCATGAGAATAATAACGAGATTAAATATGTATTGCATGACTGCATGAGGGTACCACGAGACATATATATAATGCACATCATCCAGTGGCATGTGCTATAAGTATTGAAACAAGGACATCTTATAAGATGTATTACCGCCATTGATTTCTTATTCGTCATGGATTTCTTTTTATCTACTGATGCATCAAAAGATGAAATTATCAATAAAGACAATAGTTAACTAGGACAATACACGGAAAATTTTAATTTAAGGGAAATCGGTGCTAAAAAAATAAATAATTAAAAGATTGGCAACAACAAGGAAAACATCTTTTTTATTGACTCATAATCGTAGCAATTCTAGAGCATTTATATATATTTTTAGTGTATTGGTTTATGAGATTTAAAAATTGTGATGTTGTTAATTTTAGAGAGAGAAGCAGAAAATTAGAGAGAGAAGCAAGAAAAAAAGATAAAAAGATAGTGGTGGTAGTAATGGTATAATTTTTTAATTAAACACACCGTTCGTCTCTAAGGTTGTATCATCAAAATACTTAACCAAAACGATGAAATGACCATTTTACCCTCACGTGCAAGGCACATGGAGGGAAATACCAGAAGTTGACTAACAGAAAGTGGGTCAAGGGACGCATTTGGCCTCAAAAACCTAATCTTTGGACGCCAGGCGATGTTTTTTAAAAGTTAAGGTGTCGTGCGATGTTTTGTGGAAAGTTTAGGGACCAACGGTGTATTTTTGTCTTTTATTTTATATTTTTTTTGGCCCGAAACTATTTGACTAATGAATTTCAAGGATGAGAATTCCTTAAAAAAAAAAAAAAAAAAAAAAAAAAAAAAAAAAACCCCAATGCTCCTTTAAAGAGTGAAATAAACGAGTGTTTTAGTTTAACCTAATTAAAACTATTTTTCTTTCTACTTGATTATTAAAAAGTTTGTTTCCAATTCTCCTCACACTTTGTGATGAGTATGGCTATTGATTGGTGAATTCATTATGTCCAATTTAGTTTGGTCATCAACTTTTTTTATTTCAAATTAGAATCCTAATTTATCCGCTATCTATACTACATATAAAAGACAAAATACTCTCTCTACTCAAACTTTATTTTAAGTTCCATCATTCTACTTCAAACATTATATTCCTTCGTCTAGAAACCAGAACCATCATCATAGTCCCACACATTCATTCTTCAGGACTGATTTAACAAAATCTGTGGAGGCTAAGAAAGAGCGAAATATGGTAACAAACAACCCAATAAAAGATTCATGCAAGTGGAAATCACCATACTAATCCTTTCGAGATGAGCCCACACCATTTTGACCGATTGTTCACGTGACTAATAAGAGGATGAGGGTACGGTGGGTTTGTGTGTTTTTGTTTCTTTAAAGAAAAGAGGATTGTGGTAGGTTAGGTTGTAGTATTTTTCTCGATGTGATATGTTTTTATATCTAGGAGGTTTTGGTGCTTAAATCTTAAACGGGCTGTTACAAGTTTTGAATTGCGCATTATTAATATGAATTACAAATTTTTGAAATGGTGATATCAAAGCCTTTTATTGACCTTTTAAATGGGCTGTTATTGACCTAATATTGAAAAAAACGTATACATTGAAATTGAGTGTATTGAAAAACGTATATGGTACTATGGCTTGTTAATTTCCATTATAAGAAATGTTTTTGTTCTTATTTTTTTTATACTTCCTGTTAGTGCGAAAAGTGTGAAACGGTTAGAATTGGGCTTAGTTCGGAGCGGCCCGTCCTTGGTGGGCCGTTTGCTATACAATTCGTGCACTAATCCAAGTAAAAGGTTGTATTTCCTGCACAAATGAAAGTAAACAGTTAGCCTTACCGTGGGGACGGACCCCACGATTAAGCTCCGGCGTGAGAGTAAGTACTCATGTTTGTCAGGGAAATATCTGTGTGTTCGGATGAGTGAGAAAGTCATACCTCGAAAGTGTGAATCGAGGTCACCTTTTATAGGCAGTAGGAATACTGTTGAGGTGGCCGGAGTGGGACCCTTGTCGGGCAAGGGTCCGTAGCTTAATCGATGTTTGCAGACGTAGACGGCTTTTTTGGATTCGGGGCCGGTCTGTGAGCGTACTTCGGAAGTGCCGCTTGTGTATGTCCAGATTTTGCCATGCTCGTGACATGGGCTTCAGTCGTTCCCAGCTTTGTGGGTTTGTCGGGCCGGAGCCTTAATCTGTTTGTGGGTCAGAACCCGGTTTGATTCGTTGGACCGGAGCGCAGTTTGAGTGTTTGGGCCGGAGCCTGGTCCGTATAGTACAGTCCAGGCCCATTGAGCCTGTTGTCTGTACTATACGTCATCAAGTCCCCCCCAGTCTAGTGCATTCATTGCTCGCGTGATTTTGTAGCGTGCGGTGAATGTTTCTAGACTATGTTCCCAGTCGCTTCGCTCTTGTCACATGTCTTTTTCTCATGCGGATTTTTATGTTTTGTCAGCGGATAAGGTCGTAGGGGAAAGTGGACCGTTTTGGCCGTTTTACCTTCTGACTTGATTTGACCGCTTGATTCATTCTTAGTTGTCATCCTTATCTTTTTACCGTTGATCTTGGCTGTCTGTTGGAGCGGTATTTGACACGCGTCACCTGATTAGTTG